>CM065668.1:18532224-18789724 GCA_033220385.1 Triplophysa yarkandensis
TGCCTGAGAATCTCTAATCACCAAAATCCTGGAGACGCAGATACCTGCGAAGGTGTTTGAGCGAGCGGAGACAGTTCTCTTTGAAGCTGTTGAGACGCTCTCACGACATGCTTTCGAATCTGTTTTTCACGCAAATGAATGTATTGTGTTGCTCCTCATTATTCACAGCTCACGAGCAGACATTCAACATCTCGACACTGTTGGCATTTACTCTCCAAATTGTATTTCACGTGCATTTTTCATCTCGTGGTGTGCTGAAAGTAAGCTGGCACAATACCGCACTCTTTCTTCAATGTTGTTGCAGAATAACTGTATATAAAGAAAATCTGAGGGTGAAAATTTTCCTAATTCTCTGGATCGATACAAGGGCTAATGTTTAATTCCACTCGTTTATGACTGATACTTTCCACTTTTAAATGGTTGTATAAAAGTGTATTTTTAATGGTGGAACATCAAACGTATAATTCCGCAATGACACACACACAAATTAAGAATGCAAGACTGAGAGTGGTCCATGGGAACGGAGATGTTCCCCTCCAACAGGAACTCAGCTGATTTTCGTTTCCAGGTTGGTGCCAGAAGATCCGTTTTGTGTCTTACTTCTTCTCCTAAACACCTTTTTCCAAATAGCATTTACTTTTAGAATTCTCTTTTCTGTTTATGCTCACATTGATTCTTTATGTCTTTTTTTAGCTCACTGGCTTTTCTCTGGGTAGAACTGAGCATGTAAACATTGATTAGTCAATGTTTTTATATCTTCTCTTGGAGATGTGTGATGTCTGGGTGTGGGGATTTTTCAGAGGGCATAACACATAGCTTTAATAACTGGTTCAGGGTCAGAGGTGTTAGTTTGCATCTGCAGATAACTCTTTAGAATTTAATATCAAGGATGACCCCAAATCAGTTGTTTATAGCTATATAAACTGAAGGTATATTATGTTTTTAGCATTATCTTGACTGTCACGGGTATTTAAGGTGGTTTAGAAAATAATGCAAAACCCATTTTATCCTCTCTGGGTTTTAAAGTCACATTCTCCTCTCGTACAGCACAAAGTCAATTTCACAATTTGATTTGGTCTTGTTTTGATTCTACTGTATGTGTATTCTGTCAGATGTGTAATATTAAACCACCTGGCCTTTCCAACTATCATTACAGATCATTTAGAAATAAACTTAAAATGGTATTACATTTTAAATAGAAACAAGAGACAGATAATGTGACTTTAAATGTACCTTTCCATGCTCTTTTAGCAAATTGTAACAACTGTAATATATTTTTACAACATTAAATTTAAACTCCTTCAAATTCGTTATTTGTTCGGTATTTAACTTTTTAATTTGATGTTTCAAAATATATAATCTATAATCTATAAATTTTTCAAAGACAACAATAACCAACCTACAGTGTACTTCTCATTTAAATCTTTAAAACATTTTTTTTTTAAATAGACAAATGTTTATTCCTTCCTTGCAGTTCCAGCTCCAAGAAGACTTCGATTTAAAGTTCTAAGTGCAGGCAAGCTACTTGTATCATGGAAGGAACCAAAAGGAGACTACGATGGCTTCAAGTTTCTATATAATAGTGAACCAGGTAAGAAAAAAATGTGAAATAGCATTTTTTATAATATGTCAAATATTATATTACAACAGCTTTGCCTGTAATGTGGATCTATTATAAATGTCCCCAATGTCTCTATTTTAGTCTATTTATTTTTAGTTTTTAGTCTTTTGTTCTGCCCTAAAAATATGTTCAGACATAGTATCAGACTTCCTTTACTTTTCTCTGTGAGGTTTAACTGTTGTGATTATTAACCCTACCACGTCTAAAACACTCTCTGTTTCCACACACATTTGACAATACTCTCTGCCTTTGCTTTGATATGACTCCTGATAACACAGAAACCGAGGGTCACTTGGCTTTATGTAGCCCAGGTGCTTAGCCTTTAGTTCTCTAAACTCCCCCTTTGTTAAATGCTCACAAACCTCTTTGCTGAGGCAACAATGAGCCGTGTCTAAACTCGCTATTTCTTCTGCATTCCTGAGCTATGTGAATATTAGACCTGGTATCCTCAGGAAATATATTTATCAGGCCGATAGACGGCCCAGCAGATGGGAAGAGCACTCGTTTTAATTATAGCAGCTCATTTGCTGTGTTGCTGTGTTCAAAGTGGCATTTATCGGCATGATCATTTTCCCCTTTGGCCAGAATTGAGGTATTAAATGTGATGGAGCGGGTTTGAATGGGGACAGGTGATGGTTTGCATCAGTCAATGAGAGCAGGTCAATACTGTTCTTTTGTGACCGAGGTTAGTGATGTCTGTCTACGGGATCCGGACGGAAGTAAGAGGAGGTCAAACAGAGATTATCATCTGATCCAGCTGTGTGTTATCAGATGTCAGCTGTGTCATGGTCCAAATCCCCCAACAACACTGTTGCACAGAGAGAGGGAGATACCTCTGTTCCATCATTATTTACTCTGTATACCTGTATTAACTTTCTTCTATGGATCCAAAAATTGTTTTTTTATTTGCCTGGCTTCATAAAAAGATCTACAATCCTCACGCTTCTGTTCTAAGTTAACTTCAGCTGCCAACTTTGCAGAGCTCAAAACAGGCAAAATAAACACTCTTCTGTTTGGCTCGTATGTTCAACAGCAGTTGTGGTCAAATCTAACAACAGGGATGTAATTTGGTTCAATTTTGCAATTCGAAGCACAAATTGATTTCATACCTATTTTTAGTGGTTGTAGATAGCTATTTTCCACTCAAAAGCTCACCGCCTCACTCTTGTCAGAAATGAAAGCAGAAAGGCAGACGTTCACTTACAGTATGACAAAGTGAATCTGTCCTTTGGTCTTGTTTGAACAAATGAGAATTGGAGCACTTTGATGTCTCTTCATGGCGTCGGTATGGACGACACTTTCCTGTTTGCAGCAATCTTCTTTTACTTTTCTATGAAGCGTGATGTGCAAAGTCATCAGTAAACTGTGGCTCCCCATCCGCTACCAGCCTAACCCCAATCACGCTCTCACGACTGCTGGGTAAGCAACTTTCACTCCCCTTCAATTGATCTCTCGGAAAGCCACAAGGATTTTAATCAGGATCATTGGTCAGGGATCTAAATTGCAGGGGCAAGCTTGTTTGTCAGTTTGGGGGACAATATGACCTGACTGTGGCACTGTTCGGGTACAGCCAATTCAACAGCCAGAGACTTAAAGTGATAGTTTAAAGTGATTTACATTAATTCGAAAATTCTGTCATCATTAACTCTACCTGTTTAAACCTCTTTTACTTAAAACATTCATCGCCAGGACGCAAAAAAAAAATATATATAAGAGAAATATTGGTAACCAAAGAACTGCTGTACCCATTCACATGCATGGTTTTCATGTTCAAACATTACAAGAGAAAATTCTTACCTCCATTGTTCAGTTATCAAAATTCTTAAAAATATCCCCAGAAGAAAAAAAAACATATTGTTAATTATTACAGATTTATCCCAAAGAACATTTTATTGCTCTCGCATAGCTGAAGATGTCTTAGTTGTGTTTCATTTCAATTTCATTTCAAAAAAGAGAAATTGTTATTGTTGTCAAAGTGTGTGGAATTGTAAAATGAATGTAGATTGTATAGGCAAAATATTAAGATTTAAATTCAGATATATTTGAAGGAAATATTTCCATTCACATGGAAAATAGATATGAAATAATAGAAAGTAATAATATTGACTTAAGATTGCAGACAAATGGTCCAAATGAGATCAGATTAGTGACATCTCTTCTGAAAGTATTTTCAGAAATCAGCAGAAATATCTTTAACAAATTTCCACTTGTCCACCATTATAGTCCTCTCATCTGGGATTTTCCCCATGGGCAGGTCCATCAGAAAATGTATTCAAAACTTGTTCTTCTCTCTGTGATCAAAGAATTACTAAAAACAAATGTTTTTGGAAGTTTTATTCCCTTGCCTTGCCACCAGAAATCCAGATGTATCAGGAAAGATGAGTTGTGGTCAAGACCTTTAGAACAGACCATTTGTCACTGTCCAAACTGCAAACAAACACGAAGTTGTTTGCTCTGCAATGGCCATAATGCCTCAACCCACTATTGGCTTTCGTGATAACTTCTTCATGACATCTTATCAGGCCGGTACTATTCCTTCACTCGATCTGTGAAATAGCAGAACAGTACAGGCAATCTACTCTGGACAGATTGTTCTTCAGGGTATTTTGGAGATTATGTGTTTCCTTAAGCATCCAATCATTTGGATAAATCTGAAGGCTGTTGTACAAGGTGACCATAGGGACACAGAGTTTATCATGCCAATCTTCCCAAACTTCCATTAGTCAGTGTAGGGCTTTCTTTCGTTTTAACCATCATCATCCTTAATACATGTTTAAGCATTATTACAAACATTAATGACCCATAATTTGAAAAAGCTAATTTTTGTCAAATTCTTTTTTTACATAAACCCTGCAATTCAGCTAAAGAAAGCATTATATGTGCTGGTATAGGCAAAATTAGGCTCATTATAGATTTTTTCATTGAGGCACTACTTGCATTGTTCAACACTGTTGTCTTTAGCAGCCAATTCAGGTTTCTGGACTTGAGTGATGCTGCACAGTCTCTGTAATATATGCCAGCTCAAGGTGGCATGCAGAATCCTCCAAGGATTACATCTCAGATTCAGACTGGAAGATGTGGAATTGGATTGTTACCTGTTCTGCATGACATATGTGTTGCATTATGTGATACATGCAGGCAGCACATGCAAATAATCAAAAAACATAAGTAGACAATTTCCTGCTATGTTACTTTTATTTTTGCCTACGGTATTGTGCAAATCCTCCAGAGTAGGATTCCTCTCTTAAACAACCACGCTAAACACTAGACAATAAGTAGGAAATGGTTTAGTAGGTTTCTGAACAGATGAAGAAAGAGACACCGCATACTAAACATCTTCTCTGTTTTGTATCCGATGACAGGTGGGGAAATGACCGAGTTGCAAATCACAAGAGGAGAGAACAAAGCAGTAATAAAAGATTTTAATCCCAGGAAGGAGTATTCGGTCAAAGTTATAGCTGTGAGTGGAAACCAGCACAGCAGGGCACTTCAGGGAACATATGCTGGTATGAAAAATACATATTCTCTTAAGCTACTGTTTGTAAGTGAAAACATTGTGTTTAATTGTACCCTGCTTTGTGTTTTTGGAAAACACAGAATCAAGCATGATATCTTCATATAGTACACACTGTAGTTTTGTACATTAAATATGTTTTAAATATGTAATCTCATATAATTGAATGTTTAATTAATATTGGCGAATATATAATTTGGCACACTTAAGTTAATTATGTTTCATAATTAAATACTCATTTAAAATTTGAACAAAGTGGTATTCACACAAAGCAGCTGGTAAATTTGCAACAGTAGCAACTGCAGCGAGTGTCACATTGTCGAGTGCATTTTAAACATTCTTGAGCGAGTTCTCCATGCATGTGGAGATAAATCACTCAATACATACAGTTTTGATCAAGCATACGGACACACATACACTTTACATTAATAACGCCTAGCTTACGTTGTTGGCTTATACACATGATAATACTGTATGTGTGAGGCATAATATTTGAAGCTTACTTAATTCCTCATGTGTCGTTAGGAGAAGGCCAGAGCAGTGATGGAGAGACCACTCAATCTCAAAGACTTAAGGAGTCCAGTCATGTGGAAGAGGGCAATGAGATCTCTGGAGGTAAAACTAAAGCTTAACCTCTCCACAGGTAAAGCTTCAACCCTGATGCCTTAATGGAGTTCACATCTGGAGTTCATACAGTCTTGAGATGTTTTTTCTTTTAATTCCCCAATTAATAGGTGCATATATTAGATTTTTGTGTTTATTTGATAAGTTATTCAGATAATTTGGTTTTTGAATTTTGATTAACTTTCTTTTTGACATATTATCTAAAATCTCACCGCAATGTAATTTTACAACACAGTTGATGTCTTTTCAATAGCTTTAGTGAAAACTTATATAAGACCTCACATGTTTCATCCTCAAGAGAAAAATCTGAGAACCAGGAAACTAAAGTGTAAATATGCTCTCAATTTAATATCACTGCTGTCTAATAGAAGCAATTGACAATATAAAAGGGATGCAATTTATTTCCATGTGGGTCCTTTGGTATTGATGTTTCAGCGCTTTCTCTACAGCACTTTCCCTCTCTCTGTATTACATTATAAGCTACATCATGTGTTTCAGTTTTCTTCAGTTTCTTATTGTTATCTGTCCAGGGAGAGCAACCCTCCTAATCCAATATTTCAGTCACAGTGCTGTCAAAAAAGCATACAAACTAAAGTTATCTCAAGTTTTGAAGGGTTATCTCTCTAAAGGTCTTCTCAATGTCAATTTTCATGGCACTTGAATGCTGGAATAAATGAGTGTGTTCAGGCAGTCCAAGATGATGAAAATAATTTAGACCCAACACAAGAACTAATTTTAAACTATTAAACATTAAAGGTCGTTCAGTAAATTTCCTATGATAACAATTTGTCTTTGATGTTTGACTGTACTGTACTGCATACTGTACATGTCAATTGAAGATCAGGCCAAATGCCCATGTACAGTAGGCTGTGATTGAAATGTACAATATAATGGAGAATTCTGTGTTAGCATCTTATACTCACTGTGCTTTGTTGAGCTGTGACGTTTGATTTTAGTGTGTGAAAAGTTCAGCACGGACTGCAAGGAGCTTGAAATACGGCATTGGGTAGAGCATTTACCTCGGGTCCTCGTTCGAACTGCAACCTTTTTGCTATGTGGCCTCCCATCTGTTGTTCACAGTCTTTAATTTAGGGCACCTTTGTATGGCTGCCAAATGGCAGAGGTTTGAAATTGGTATGGCTCACAGAGACCTTAGCTGTCCTGATTTCCTTTTTAGACCTCCGTCAGAGTGGGCAAGATTTGGCGCGTTGACTCTAAGTGGGTGGTAGAGCTCTGATTCGGTTCGCTTCTATTAAGACTGACTGCACACTTTTAGTACGACACTGTAGTAATTCAATTCTCTGCTGAAGATCTCATTAGCCCAGAATAACAATGAGATATTATATTTAAAGCATGACTGTGATGATGTGATTGCTACAAGTGGTTCAGAGCATGACATTAGAAGTCATGCATATTTGCCTTTGTCTTGTGCATGCTGGATGGTGGTGTGTCATTTAAAGTCACCCTGTGGTCGATAATTTATTCCCTTTTAATTGATATTTGACCAGATACATGAATATGCAAATTACACCCGCCTCCAGTTAATCACACGGCAGATGCTGCTAAAACTGAAAGTAAAACTGAGACCTGACACAGCAGTGTTGCTTCGTTTTCTACCTGAAATCTATGCACTGTCCCTGCATACATGATCCATGGCTCAAACTTCTGATCCACAGGGTCAAATGAGTTGATGTGATTGGTTACAGGTTTATTACATCATTAACAAGGACAGTTGTATTTGGTAGACTGAAGTTTAATAAAGGAAATACTAAGCAATGGTTTATATTAAAACACTGCTTCTTTTAAAGCTTATTAAATCTCACAGTGATATTAACCACATTAAAAACTAGATTTTTTTTATCAGAGGGGGTCTTTAAAGTAAATGGCCAAGGTTATGGAGATCTGTTCTGTACACTTACTGTGGGCTATGAGATGGCAATGTTTTAAAATTAACATACTTATACATCTTCAATTAAGAAATCACAAATGAGTGTATCCATAAACAGTTTAATCGGCGATGAATAAACATATGTTGAGCATTACAGAGTTGTTTACCTGTTATCACTTGTACCTGGTATTATGGGCTATTTGTAGTAATGTAGTCAACAGGTGTGCAACACTTATTTTTGTTGATGAGATTGGGTCTGGGAGACAGACATTAGTACCAAACGATCAACCATCTGAGACTATTCATAGAAATGTTCACTGTTTCAAGGAGTGTCCAGAATGCTGGTTTCATCCTCAGAGCCGGTTAAATGATGGTCTTCGCCTGGGCTTGTTGAAAGAAGGTTGTGGGGTCAGCTGTCACGTCTGCTTCATACATAAGCCACTTCTCACGCCCCTCCCTGTAATAGTGCGGGAAGAGAGGCCTGATAATGGTCTTTTCTAACCTTTGTAGTTGGAGGGCAGGGCACTAGAGAGGGCTGTTAGTTAGAATTCACTACCTGCAGCCACTGTGATCTTGAGGGAGATGATATCACCCCATAAGAGAGCACAAGCTGCCATCACAGGGGACGGAATGAGTCACCTCAGTTGACCCTCTTTATAATGAAAATCAGTTTTACCTGATGGTATTTTTAATGCTTAGTTCTTTTGCAAGGAGGGTGGTGTTTTTAATAAGGAATCATTGGTGTAGAACATTATTTTCAGAGGGGCTACATAAGGTGCTTTCGTTTAAAGCTCTCCACTGCCCTACATTAGGGTGCAGAAAGTGCAGGGAATGCTAATAATGTCTATTTTGGCTGAGGTGACAGGCTGCTGAGGTTAGCAGCGATAAGGACGACACTGTGGATCTTTCTCACAAGGAGAAAGATGCTCCAGGACCTTCTCTGAAGGGGACTTTTGGAGTGTGACGTCTTATCAGAGCCTGCGGCCCACTGGTGGAGGCAAAGCCCACGACAACCACAGATCTCAGAAAGGGCACTTTTACGTGTGTCAGCTAAACTGTATCTTGAGAGATGTGCTCTATACATCTGTATAGTAGTGCTTTTTTAATACTTTACTAAAGGGCATTACCGTCATATATCAAAATTGCGGTAATGATGTCTTTTTTTCGTGACATTTTCGTAAGTCGTATGTAAGACCATTTTTGATTTATTTTATCGAACCAACTCTTATATAATTTCATTTCACATTTACTTTCTCATTTATTTGTTTTAGAAATTATTGTTTTAAAAACACCTGAAAGGCACTGCATATTTTATTTATATACCATTTCAAAGGTTCGACTCATTTTTTAACGAAGCCATGACCCTGTTAGCTGGAGAAGTTCTGTATCTTTATCTGCACCAAAACTTTGTGGTTGAGTGCCTCAAGCATCATTACCCCGCAGGCATGGGCTATTTCTCTGTTTACAGAGTCTTTAAAATTCCAGTCTGATTGTGCGTCTGGGTCCAGCGGTGCAGCCACAGCTTCTTAATCTCGCACTGATTAAGTGACTATATGTGGAGTCTTTTTTTTGATTAATTTGTGGGAGCGCCCTTGTAATCACCTTAGTCATATTGCCAGCACGCGGACCGTCCGTTGTTCCAGATGTGACTCTAAAGGGCCGTCTCAGCTTCCCGTCTCATACAAAGCAAACAGACTCTAGATGGCCTGGTTGTTTATTATGGCCTGATTGAATTTTTCATTACAGCTCCTAGATCACCAAGTCCACTAAAGAGCTGTTAAAACCATTAGGCAGAATCACAGTGAGAGCAGGGATAAACCGTTGTTGACTTCATTTTGGTGGAGCTGAATTTGTTATTGCTGTCTGGGGAGGGCAAGTTTGTATTAAACGAAGCTGTTGGAGATTTGTTTTCTTTTTAATCTGCTCCCTTGTCTGCCGTAGAAATCATTCAGGTTGGAACATGAATGACAGGTCAACGTGCAATCCAGCCAGGATTTTAAGGGGGGGTTTCTATGACCCATGTTTGTTCATAACCCTTTCCCTTTTGTGTTAGTTTTCCAGAAGGAACAGTTAAATTTCTTCCCAGTGCATGAGGCTCAGGGACACCCTGGTTCATGCCTGATCTAATATCCCTTCCTGTAATTAAGAGAGAGGGCAGCTCGGGGCTTCTGATGTTTCACAGGCACTGATGAAATCATCAGGAGCTGGTTTGATGCCGAGAGAAGAGCATATTGAATCTGTACGTGTGCTCCTGTGCATACGCATTTACCGTGGTCTCAGCTGTGAAATTTTGGTAACCCATTTTTATATAAAGTGTTTCCAATTTAAGCGGCCATATATCAATGCCATTGTTTCTCTTTTCTTAAACACAGTGAGAGGGCAGAGGATATGAAGTATTGCTTTCATATGTACATGATTGAGGAAACTGATGTGAGAATTTATGTTTTGATTGAGACTATGAGATCTTTTTCTCTCTGTCCAATTTTGCTGGTGTTACCCAGTCATGTGTAAGCAGACCTTGCAGCTTTTTTTGGCCAAGAATCGCCCACTTAGTTAGAAAAAAACTGCATTGTCAGAAAGAACCACTGCCATAATGTACTAAAAATGTTTTCATTCATTTCAAGTTATTGGATGTTTCTAAAAAATTTAATGTTAATAAATGTAAATAATATAAATGTATAATATAATATAATAAAATAGCGATATGAATTTTAGATTAAGTATGTGCTTTGGTAAAATTATTGTTTATCTTTGACATTCAACAAAAATCACGCTTCTATTTATAAGTATATAAAAAACAGAGAAATCGATCAAAATAACTGGAAATGCCATACAATTTATATTCAGTTATATGTTTGCGATACAGTCAGATAAGATTTTCTCGATATTTTGCATCATCTTATTTGGTTTTAAACTTACCAAAAAAAACATAAAGACAATATAAGAAAATCATCTTTGCTTTTGTAAACAAAAATGTCTATTTTGTTAAATTTGGCAAATGTAGACATAACACACTAAAAATGCCATGATTGGTCAGAACTTAAACAATTAAACAATACTCCAAATATTATTTTATAATACTTATATTCAAATACACTTTTTTCTAAATTAAATAATTATTATAGCAACATTATAGCAATGCATAACAGTAGTTATCTTGCACACCTTTATAATCAATGCAACAGTAATATTAGTAAATATTTTTAGGATAAATTTTTTAGTGATTTTTCTTGTGTCATTTTTTATGTGTCAGTCGTGCTTATTGATGTCTTTGTCAGAGAAGATTGATTTTCTTTAAATTCACCGACACTGAAATGAGAACAATACAGCTAGAAAGGCTAATGATATGAAAAATTGTCTTATGAAAAATAAGTCTTTCTCTTATGCGACATTGTGTCTCTTTGCAAAGTAGAATTACGAGCAGACAAAGAGCAGATTTAACTCTGCTGTCATAAACACCTTTAGGTGTAGGACTGGTTGTGAACGATTGCTTAGAGCCAGGCAACACACCACCTGTTTGCACCCACATTTGAAACTTCGGTACATTTCGTCGTTTTGTATCCTCTTACCCTCTGTTTCCTGTCATGCTGTTTCCTTTTCTCCTGCAATCTCTTTTCTTTCATTTTGCTCAAGCCAATGTTCACATTCATCTCTCACCTTGCATGTGACCTGCAAGACGTCTTCCGCACACTAATGAAAGTCTCAGTTGAGCCCAAGTGTGTTATGGGTATTTAAAACGCACAGCTTCGGTGAGGTAATAAAATCTCTGCTCCAATGCCGCCCACCAAGGGGAATCAGTCATAATCCAGCCGGGCAAAGCTATGAATATATGTGCAAGATCGTCCTCTGCAGAAGCACCATTAAGCATCTGGGAGGATGATCCGTTGGTCTCTCTCGTGAATTAATACGCTTGGGAGGAGAGTTTGGCTGCAATTCAGGGTTATTACATTTAAGAGTGTTGGATGAAATCATCAGTTAATAACTGCTTTTTTTTGGAATAATGCAACAGATTAAGGCGATGCAAAGCAGACGTCGGCATATTGTCAAAGATCACATTTTAGTTATTATTTTTATTTTATTTGTTGAAATGTATTTGGAATTTAAAAAAATCACTGATACATTATTCACCGTCAAGAATCAGTTTGAAAGTTTTTAATAAAATTATCAAAATCATTTTAAAATAACATTAAATTTAGAAGATATGCTTATGTTCAAAGCACATTTTTCATCATGGCAGTAGTAATTTATCAAATAATGATCAAGCAATGGAAAAACATTATGTTCGGCATATATCTAGATGTGCTCTCTGCAAACACAAAGAAATGGATATATCACCATTCCACAGGGAAAAAATACTTTAGTTCAGCAGTGCGAAAAGAACTGTCCTGTGTTAAATGTTAAAGGATACAAGAAATGGCTCCTGACCCAAGAAGTGTAGCTCACTGACACAGTGAGACAGCAAGTTATATCTTTCAGATTCTTTTCATATGGACTGTTTTTTTGGAAGACAGGTTGACAGTCTGTTCACACAACTACAACAGAGGGTTTATTTTCTAAAAAGGCTGTGACTGTACTGGGTGGGTAGCAATATCTTGCTTGTTTTTTGCAGAGCGACATTTGAAAGTCTCATTTGCTGTGGAATAACAGTTTGGTTTGGAAATCCATCTGTTCAACTGAAAAACAAACTGGAATCATAACCCGAAAACTGCCATGAAAATCATAAGAAAAAAACCATATGAGCCCATACAGACTAAATAACAGCAATTGATATCAGTCCTGATTCCATACCTCCTCTGTTAATCGTTTTAAACTGTGAAAGAGAGTGTTAATATGTTGAACTCTACCAAGAACAATGCATATGTAGCAAACTAGAACTTGACTGTGTTGTGTGATTATAAATATTTTATATGTTTTATGCATCTTATTTATTACTGTTTGTGTACACTGTAGATTTTTGCCCAAAACAAATTTCCCTTTGAGGACAAATAAAGTCCTATCCTATCTATCCCATCGCATCCTAGGGTTAAATTATTGCAGCATTTACTCATCCTCGTGTCATTCCAAATCTTTATTACTTTCTTTATTCTGAGATAACAAACAGATATTTGAGAAATGGCTCAGTGTCTTAGTATCTCAATAGGGTGCAGTGTTTTTTGGCTACTAACATTTTCGAAATATCATTTCTGTTCTGCAGACATAAAAAATTTATAATGACAAAATAGAATTAATAAATGATGAATGAATCTTCATATTTGTGTGAACTATCCCTATTCCTGTCCCTAAAACTTTATTATTCTACATGGCTGGTAGTGCTGAACAGTCTGTCAGTAAGGTCTGGCACATGGCAGTAGTCTATCTTCTCATAGCCTAGCATTAAGAATGACTCTTACAGATGGCTGAATTGTGCCAAATTGCATTTATGGGCACATTTTTACTGGTAATTCAGGCGCAAAAACAACACATGCGCATAAACAACGCCATCAGCTGGTGCAAATCATTCTTGTAAAATGGCCTCCAAAGACCCTGGAAATGGGTCAACCCTATGAACAGCTGTTAAAGAGCATGGTGGGCTAACAAACGACTCAATAAGGAGACATCCTTTCACGCCTCACCCATATAATGCTCCAGCGCTAAGGGCCTGAGGGGAAGCGCAACACGAGGGCAAACTGATATTTTCCTAACATCTGTCAGAGCTTTGGGAGGAAGTCTGCTCAGGCACTTTGAATTTATCGCCGTGATGATCTCCAAAGTTATCATTTATTTAGGCTCTGCCCTCCTTCAGGATTTACTATTGCCTGTAGTTATTCGTGCCCAAGGACTGTTTTCATGACGTGCATACTGAGGTGTGGTACGATGACTGGTGCTTGATAAAGCACAGGAGGCCGAGTTGTTGGCTTATAGCGGCTCTTATGGGATAAGAATTCTCTGTCCCTCTCTTCACCCACACACGGAAAAAAGGTCAGAGTGCTGGCCACGATGAAGCTAATTGCAATAAAGCTCTTATGTAGGGGGATTCTGAACATGAGAAGTAGTTCACTCATTATGCCAAAGGACACTGGGTTCACTGTGGGAAGGGTTGACGGGTGGGCGTCTCATTCATTTTGTGTTCCTAGTCCACATCTCCATCCTCCTCTCGCATTTCCAGTGATTGGATTTAAACAGTAAGTGCTGAAATGTGACACCAAGCTGCACTGTGTTTGACCTATAGCTTAATGAAAATGCTGTTAATTAACCCTTATAAGCATCACTTGTAATGGCTGCCTAGAGACGCGCTAGTCAAATTGATATCTTTTTTGAATGGCTGCTTTATAATGCGATACAAAGCAATTTAGCCCTCAAAAGGTAAAATGTTGTGATGGATTTATTTCTCAGGATCATGTTTGCCAGTTAGATATTACACCCAAGACTGCTTTATTACATTTTAGGTGTTTCTTTGTGAAATAAACTTAACTTTTTGTTCAATATTATTCTTAGTCTTTGCACAAAACGTATTGTATAGTCAGCCATGTTTCATACCCAAAATAACTCAAACTCTGCAGGTGTCTGTTTTGTATTTATATGAAAGCATGTTATTGCACCCGTGCTGGCTTGTTTCATGTGTCTTAACCTATACATCATTATAACATCATCTGCGCGACAGTCCTGTTAGCAGATGCTGTATATAGTGTCGCTGAAGGGCAGTTTTGATATTAGTGGTGACATGTTCAAAATGTCCAGAGGCCATTTTGGTCTGCGCCCGTTCCCACACAAACCCCAGACGGGGCGTAAAACAATCCCTCCATTCCAGACAGCTTGAAGACTGCCCTTTTGTTAGAATGCCGCTTGAAAAGAATATAAGCATGCAAAGTTAAATAAATAGACAGAATTACAAAATTCTCAATTTCATTCCCAGATAAATGGAGACCTCACAATAAATCATCTTGTCTGGTAGAAATGGTCATTTAAGGGAAAATGAGCTTGCAAAGCAGCTGTGAGCTGCAAACGATATTAATGATTGGAATTTCTTTTATTTTGAGGGATTGAATCCTTTGAATATTGCATGGATAAGCAATTCGGTTTGACAGCATTATTTGGCTCTTCTCAAAAGGAGGCTTAGAGGCTTCTGATGACTTTTACATAAGAGGGAACTCAGTATCAAGCCTGAGATTGGTCAGTTATTGAGGAATTACTTTTCAGATTTTTTTCAAATCTGAAAATCTCACATTTTTATTTTTTGTGATGCTAGCCAGTACAACACAAACAAACCTTGTCTTTTAATAATATGTAAACAAAAAGTACATGTTGCATATGTTTGAGAAACAGCAGTGTGCAGTCTAGCATGTCTGGTCTAGCACTGTCTGAACTATTTAGCTGTGAATCGGAATGAGGATACAACAGAATCAGCTTGAAATGAAATAGTAATCATCAATGTTTCTAGCTGGTCTGTCTGGAACAAACTAGGCGTAGACAGCATCATCGCTCCAGCACATCAGCATCTTTCTTCCATGATGTAGATTCATATCTGGCCTCTTGTGATCTTCTCTTACTAGAACAATTTTCTGTCTTCAGACTGTGATTCACTGTCTTTTATTTCATGCCATTAGGAAAGGGAATGCCATGCCTAATTGGCCTGTTTAATGTTCTCTTTCCAAACCATGGTAGTGGCAAAATTGGTTTCTAAAGGGTGTATTGGGTCCAAGCAACCCGAAAGAGCCAGGACTGTGGCGTGTCGTCTTTTTTGTTTATATAGATGAAATGGACTGATTAACTACATGTGCTCTTTAGAACAAAGACCACCATTATTCGGGTGTGCATTGTTTGGCACTTGGCTGTGTTGCTCTCTGAGTCTTTTGCTGATGTCACAAACCATAGCATACTTGGCAACAACTGAATAAAATGGGAGATGAGTGTAGTAATAAAATGGTCTACAGAGGCTAAATAGATCAGTCCCTCTCCATTCTCTTTTTCAATAAACTCTGTCTGCATTCTGTGGGATATAAAGTAGAAACAAAGGAAAAATCTTTTGGTTCTAACCGTTAACCCTGAGGAGAATGGGCACTGAATGCTATTTAAATCCGTGAGAGTCCCAGATGGAGTCTTGTTCTGGATATATGCTACACTCTGTGTTTTGCTCTGCTGATTTCAGATATAAAAGATTGCCCTTTCTTTTTGTTTCTCTCTGTTGTTCTTTATGTTGACATGCAGCAGCCATACAGTCACATAATTGTTCTCAGAAAACCCCCTCAACTGGGATTGGAACTCAAATTCCCGTGCAGTGTGAAAGAAAGAAGTATTTCTGTTTGTCCTAGTGGATATACTGTATTAATTGCAATTAGAAGTGCCAGGCCCCAACACATTTTTGAGTCAATTGGATTTGAGTGTGACTTGCAAAAGAATAAACATACTGTGGTAAGTTATTGTCGGTTTTACTTTTCTTTCTTTGTCCTATACTGTGTGACGGAAAAATATTCAAAATCTGGTCAGTCCAACCTCTTAATAAGGCCTCCATACTGCGTCATTTTATTAATTGCATACACAAGTTTGAAATTATTTATCATTTTTAATGGTTGGTAGGACATCAATATAAAACAAAGGTAATAAAAATGTAGACATGCTTAAACTGGCTAAATACCATCCCGCCCTCTGGGGTTAAAGGGAAAGTTGGTATTCAAAACCTGTATAAACGCCAACATGTCTTATGTTTTTACTTATGTAATTATGGTCAATATATTAACACCCAATATCATTAAACGGTAATCACTAGCTTTCAGGATCTGTATGTGGCATTGAGGTCTCCTTGCATGCTACATTAAATCTGTTCTATAAAGAAATTGCAACATCAACTGCATTAGTGTCAACTCTATTAGACAATATTATTCTGTTAATTCTAAACTTAAGCAGTTTTACACTTTTAATGTTCAAGCCTTTAAATCTTGGGTGGATTTTGCTGGGTTGTGAAAGTTCAATTGTTCATAAACTGAATAAAAAAACGTTAAAAGTGTGCCAACATTAATACTTTTATTGTACCAGTATAATTGTACATATTGTGCTATTGAACACAAAATCATTTCAGGGGCACTTTTGACTACCATTTTAATTTTATTCTATTGTATTCAATGGTACCCCAGAAACTCAATGGCTAACTTTCTTTCAGATGTATTTTTTTGTGTTCAACACAACATGACATTTAGACTGGTTAGAAACAACTTCAGGATGAGTATTTCTTGAAAGAGTCCTTTTAATTTTTGGGAGTATGCATATACATCTAATTCTTGGTATAAACAGTCCTGGTATAAGTTCCGATTTTACTGTACATAAGAACCTTATTTTACTGTGCACTTACTTGTCTTCAGTTTGAGAAAATTACGTTACTTACATGCTGTAAATGGCAACTCTTTACTTATTTAAGAACTTAATATATTTCCTGACATTTTATTGATGGCTGCTTAAAGCAGTATTATTGTACAGAGAAAAGAGTTGAGGGCTGCTCCAGACGTCATGAAAAACCTAAGGCTTATTTTGTACCTGTATTTCCTAATGCCTGCTGATATTTTTAGTTTAAAAAGAGTTGAAAAGTATACAAAAAGGCATGCTCAATATGAACGCCCTCATTACTTAGCACCTGTTAGCTAGGTTCATAATTCTCCTTCCCTCACATTAGCAGTCCAGACACTCCAGTGGCAGAAGACTGAAGATAGCTGACAAAGTTTTGACATGAGGGTTTTGACAACGAACAGGAGACGTGTCCATTCGGCAGTTAATCTTAATATGCATTTAATGAGAACAATAAATTTGACAAGGCCTCGGTGTACAGCCTCACCTATAGTGATTATTTCACGGCGTCTAGAGATGTCGGGGGACACACATCCAACAACATCAAAGCCAATAGAGGCATAATTAATAAAGACCCGCATACTCATGCGATGCATATGAGCGGTGCTTTGATTTCGCATTCACAAAGGATCCAAGACAGTTGATTGCATTTTCTGTTGTGTTAAGCTCATTTGCTCAAATCTTCTTTTCTTTTTCCAGCATACATATGAATGAGCATCACGTGGACGTCCCACTACCAGAAGACAGGAGCTGCATTGCAGCATCGTATTGCGATCGCATGACCTTTCTGGGCTTTCCAAGGCAACGATGAGGAGTCTGTTGCTTAGTAGATAAGTCCAGCGGCTCGCAGGGCTTAATGAATCGATGTTGGCGGATTGCTGATGGGTGTGATGTATCCTCACCTCTGAATCTCAGGATACAATCAGCCCAGAGCTCTCTGATAGAGAGGATCGCTCTGATTGCTGACACTGACATTCTCAGTGGCTCGCTGATAAAAGCAGACGGTACCCGTGTCCTGACAAGCCACTCTTTGTGTAATGGCGTGGATCGAACTATGCCGCCATTCGCTGACATAAATAGATAGAAGGGAATTAAGGAGCACGGGAGTTAATTAAACAAAACTTGCAGCTATTGAATGGGGTTTTATCGAGTGTGCTCCTCGGGAAAATGGAGCCAAATTGTTTCCTTGTGGTCAAAGGACCTAAACAACAGACGTGTCCTATAGATTCAGTTGCCAAGATGTGCTTTTTTTGGCAAACTGTCTATTAAAATGTTAATCCGTCTCATTAAAAGTTATGGAAATGTTTCATTAGTCACAGATTAAGAACCTCCATTGTGCTTGTCCCAAGATGCAACACTGCCATCTTTTTTTGATTTCTTTGTGTTCACATCCACGGCTAGCATCCCTCTTCTGAATGTAAACCCTCTGTAGATGCTGCCAAATATCTAAACGCTAATGCTCTTATAGAGGAGGCTCAGAATAAAGACTTGCATCATGATATGAGGGCATGACAGCTAGTTCTGCTGGGAAATAAATGATTGAGGAAGGAATAAACTAGACTCCCATGATGCATTGCTGAGTTCTGTGGTCCTGCACTTCTCAGATTTACTGCCTGTCCTGACACTTCATCACTTTACTCCCTGTGTGTGTGTGTTTATTGAAGCATGGTACTTATCACTGCCAGAAGTTAACGTCACGCACACAGAAGCATAAACACACAGAGCATCAGTTTGGAAAGAACTTTTGCCCTCTAAATGCCGCGGACCTCAGAGCCAATGTCCCTGCGTGGCTGTTAAAGCAGATTGAGTAAAATAAATTTGTTTTTGTTGATTGTTAACACTGTGTTCATAAATCAAACGTGTCCTCTTCTGCTCTCTGAAGATGTTTGTGCAATGAAAAAGTGCTTCAATAAAGCCGTTCCCGCATTCAGTGACTGCTGTGTCATTTGTTAGATGGTCTTGTTTGTTGTCTCAAAGGACAAATGTTCAGTAGATACACATGCGAGTCTGTATGTGCTATGAGGCTCACTCTTCTCTCTTTTTCTCTCTTTGTGTGTCTTTCTCTCATAATTGTGCAGTGGACCAGTTTGTCTGTACGACCTCCGCCATCGCAGATATTGTCATCCTGGTCGATGGCTCTTGGAGTATTGGAAGAATCAATTTCCGTCTGGTTCGAATGTTTCTGGAAAACCTGGTCAGCGCCTTCGATGTGGGAATCGACAAAACCCGGATCGGTGGGTTACTGAATTCATAAGATTTCAGGATTTACAGCTATTAAGATGTTTTTCTGGTCTGTATATATGGGCTTAATGGAATACCTGGAATATTCTCTATTATACAGTGTATTGGAACAGCAAATCATTGTATGTGGTTTTAAAGAGAAATATTTAAAATACAAAATAAAATATCATTCCTTAAGATGTGAACTGATTTCTTCTGTTCAGTAATATTTGTTAAAGCTGTGTATTATGTCTGAATCTTTTTCAGAATACAGGCCTACTTATTACGTGATTATTAATTAAAAATGATTGTTCATGTCAGTATAGTGAATGTGCACCCTTAACCCTGAAAGACGAAAGTATACGATTTTTTGGTTTTAATATGTTGTTCTGGGTAGTCTCTAATGCATAAATAAATGTGTTTTTACATTTTACATTTTACATTATTTTATGTTTTCAGGGCTTGCCCAGTACAGCGGAGATCCACGAATCGAGTGGCACTTGAATGGTTTTAGCACAAAAGATGCAGTGATAGACGCCGTCAAAAACCTGCCGTATAAGGGAGGAAACACTCTAACTGGTACGTAGCCTTGCGGTGTTCAATTTCTCTTCAAAAGTATCTAACATGAAGTGCAAATGAAGACATTTTGCCGGAATACAGATCATGTACTAAAATGTCTTTGTAAAGGCACACATAACACCTGACAAACATCTAAGCAGTCCATTACTGCTTATTGTACTTTTAACATTTTCTCTTAACTCTACTTTCTAGGTCTAGCTCTTACCTACATCCTGGAAAACAGCTTTAAACCTGAGTCTGGGGCTCGTGGTAATGTTCCCAAAATTGGGATTTTGATAACGGATGGCAAGTCCCAGGATGACGTTCTTCCACCCGCTGAGAGCCTGAGAGATGCTGGAGTCGAGTTATTTGCCATTGGTATCAGAGGATTCTTTATTTTCTTTATACTAAACTGTGTGTTTAATATACATGGTTAGGATTTGATCTATATTGTGTATATGTAGGCAGGGTTGTAGTTAGTCTGGTTTATCCAGGTGTTTAGTTCATTCATTAGCAGTTTTTTCTCTGTTAATGTAAATTTGATCTGCCACCCATGCAATTTAATTTAAGTTTTTAATGAAAATGTTTAGGGAAGATTTATAATTTGTGTATTACATTTCAGTGGTTAGTTAAGGTTTGTTAATTGTTTCCATGCTAAATATTTTACAAAATGTACAGTAACTCATTACTGTAGCTATTACAGAAATATGTAGACGGTGTGCGGAGGAGTAAAGCAACAAGACAAAGACATAACATTGACCTGTGCATTTTTGGTTGAATGTAGGTGTGAAGAATGCTGATGAAAACGAACTAAAGGCCATCGCATCTAAACCAGAGGAAACACACGTTTATAATGTGGCCGACTTCAGTATCATGAGCACCATTGTGGATGGTCTGACAAAGACGGTGTGTGAAGGAGTGGAGCAACAAGATAAAGAAATTAAGGGTGAGTGATTTTACCAGCAGTTTAATAGAATCATAAATCAGTGACTCACAGGAAAATTCATTGCTAAGATTTGTGCTAGTTATCACATCAATGGATCTAATGCCTCATTATTTCTTAATCGTCAGGAGATTCTTCGCCTGAAGATACGGCGTTACCCCCGCAAGATCTGGTTACTTCGGAGGTATCGGCGCACAGTTTCCGTGTTTCCTGGACTCATCCGCCTGGAAATGTGGAAGGCTACAGGGTGGTTTACCATTCAACCAGTGCAGATGTGGTGGAAGAGGTGACCAATCACAATTTAGTTCAATGATAACTTCCAAGTATCTTAAATATCTCAGACTTGGGGAATGGTTTTTGTGCCATTGGGAGCCAACCAACACCAAAAAAATATGTATAATACAGCATTGTATGATCTAAGTATTTGATCTGACAACATTTTTAAGTTTTAAGATAAGTCTCTATTTGAGGGGGCACAAAGGCCAGCACTTCACAAATTGGGGGCAACAAAAATGTTTGAAAACTTTCTCTAGTGCAACAACAATTATTCAGGTTGCTTATATTCTCAAACAAGGTTAGTGGGTCACTGTATTATACTCCTCTGTTATCTTATTTTTCTATTTTGAGTGTAGTTTTCAACTGACAGCTCAATTCTTTATGCTACAGTATACTACAGTTATTATTTAACATGCTTGATGTTTCTGCTCTTTTCTTATTCATTCTCCAAACTGCTGTGCTGGTTACCACAAACCACTGTTGTCTTGCTTTACAGCTCATGGTGGGCGGCAGTGAGAATTCAGTCACCCTGCAGAATTTAAACTCTTTGACTGAGTATGAAATTGCTGTGTTCGCTGTGTACCCCAGTGTGGCAAGTGACGCTCTTAGAGGCAAAGAGATCACACGTGAGTCCTGCCACACAACCAACATGTCTCCAGACCTCTTAGAACATGTAATATAGGCTTATGTCCTTCATCACAGCAACACTGTAAAATAGTAATTACCCATAAACCACATGCCTAGATAATTTTGCCAAATGCCTTTTTGTTGAATTCTATGACCACTTTGTTATATACTGTATAATTTAAGCAGACATCTATCTGCAGTTTCGGAAAGTAATTTGAACAGACCTTAAGTCTGATATTTTTGTCAATGGCCAAAGATGTTTCAAGATGTTTGATGAATTGCGCAAGACTGAAAGAAAACTCTGCATACTCTGTCATTCAGTTTTAACATTCCACAGTCTTCCCAGAATTGAGGTCTGAACATTGTTCATGTGATCTGCACAAATACACGCACACACACACGCACGCACGCACGCACGCATGCACACAAGAACGCACACACACACACACACACACACACACACACACACACACACACACACACACACACACACACACACACACACACACACACACACACACACGAATGAACGAAGGTACGCACGCACGCATGCACGCACGCACACACAAACACACATACACACAAATCAACACGTTTGGGAAAGTTACTTTAATTTATGAATTACTTGCCCTGAAGATGTTCTTAATTTGTTAAACCTGTTGAACAAAAAGAAAGATATTTGGTAAAGTGTTAGCAACAGACAGTTCTAGTGCATCACTGACCACCATTGTAGAAAATATTGTTTAGTTTTTTGTTCTGTTGAAAACAACAGAAGATAAATGATGAATTTTAGAAAACAAATCATTCTAGGGCACCTTTGATTTCCATTTAATTTTTTTACTCTGGTAGTCCCAGGAATCTCAGTTGCAAACATTCTGCTAAAAATGTATACAGGTTTTGAATTTCAAGATGAATACATAAGTACAGTTTGTTTTTATTGAGTAACGTATGCCTTTGTGCCCTACAAAACTAGAAAAAGTTTTTAAAAAGTAGCTATAATGGCTATTATATAAAATGAAATGAAGGTTCGGAAGAATATTGTTTGTTTTTGTATCCAAAAAGAAAATTATATTTTCTTGTTTAAGGTATAATTATTCTTTTGATGTTAAAAGGTCTGCGCTAAGGAAAAATTAAAACAAAATAATTTTTTATACTTCTTGTTGCAGAACAGGAAAAGTTATTTTTAACATTATTGTATCCCTGTAAACACACTCACACACAAGTGTGCACTATACAGATAAGACCATTAAAACTGTCTGTGTGGATGTCTGGTGTGTTTTTGTGTTTGTGTGAATCAGTGGCACTACCCACCGTAAGTGATCTGGAGCTGTATGATGTGACTGACAACAGCATGAAAGCCCGCTGGAGGGATGCAGAAGGGGCTTCTGGGTACATGATCCTGTACGCTCCACTGAGCGGTGACACTGTAGATGAAAGAGAGGTGAGGTCACAAATCATCTTTTTGTGTTTGTGTAAACGTTGCCTTTATGACACTTCCACCAAAATAGAAGCTGTGAAAGAATAACTTTCACATTTGAGTTCCCCCGGTTACACCTTTTTGTTTTTTGATGATAAGAATTTTTGCCAATAATAGAAGTTAAAAGAAGAAATAGGTTGGACATAATGCTTGTTTTCGTAGTCTTATGCACTTGTTTCTGCAATACAGATGAAGGTTGATGAGACAGTGACTGATGTGGAGCTCAAGGGACTGATTCCTGACTCTGAATATGCCGTTACTGTCTATGCCATGTACGGAGAGGAGGCCAGTGATCCGGCTACTGCTCAAGAGACCACTAGTGAGTGTCATTTCAACACACTTTAAATATAATACAAAACAAATGATACAGAGAATTGAATGAACTGTCTATTGGGAATGTTTAATTGAGCATTCTGTGATCAATCTTCCCAGTATCTCTTAAACCTCCACGTAACCTGCGGGTAACTGAAGTGGACCACAGCTCTGTGCGACTCAATTGGGATTCTGTTTCCAGTAAGGTTAAGGGCTACCGTGTCATGTATGTCAAGACAGATGGTGTCCAGACCAATGAGGTGATCGCCAGAACAGAGCCTACAATTCACAACAAGCTTTCGTTCCTCTCTGCTGAACAAACATACACACGCTTTCACTCTCACGCTCAGTTAACCTTCAGATTTCAGTGAGACTGCATTAGCTTTAATATTTATTGCACTAATTACAAACCAATTACATTTAATATGATTTACACGCTTGTTTCATCATTCATGTAGGTGGTGCTTGGTCCTGTCACCAATGCTTACCTGAAAAATTTGTCCCCTTTAACCGAGTACACCGTTGCTGTTTTCGCCCTCTATGATTCTGGCCAATCAGAGGCGCTCAGTGGTGGATTTACTACAAGTAAGTATGTGCTGCTTAAACATCTAGGGATTCAGTTTTATCAAGGTTGTTGGTTTATACTGGGCAGTGGGTGTGGACATATGCAAATATTTCCTACAAGTGCAAAAAGCACAGTGCCCCGCCGGTATTCATTACTATAAGCTCAGACAAAAGTAGAACTCATCCCCTTGCAATGTTGCTCATTTGAGATGTACATGTATGTGCATATTTCTGCTATATTTTCAACCTCCAAGAAAACATCTTCCATTCCTCGATGCACACACAGTCTGCAATTTACTCCCAGCTGGAACGCATTTCAAATGCTTTGTCCTCTACAGCTCTCCGTGTCCTGTATAAAACATCACTTTCATGGTATCTGCCTTAAAGTTATTCATTGGATGCAGAAATCCGTTAGGTCTGGACCCTCATTTTCTTTAGTCTTTAAGGAGCTTTCATCACTTTAATGAAACATTTCACCCAAATTTTGTTATTTAATTATGCACATTTACCAAAGTGATTTGTGCTCCTAAATCCTTAAATAAATGAAGTAAAGAGAAATTAAGGTGAATTAAAAGCATTGAAGGTCACTTCATAAGGAAATGCAAATAAAAACTGCTTAAATACAAATCAATATTTATGCAATTCTTCTTAGATAATTTTAGCCTTCATTTTAATTTGAACCGAGTAATGAGGACAACAATTCAACCCCCACAGAGATAACAGAATAAATACAGCTGAATTACCTGGTACAAATCGTACCATTTGCATATTACACATGAGCAGATTCTTAATGCAATTTCTTAATATTTAACAAGGTTAAATCAAGAACAAAGTACAATAACACATAAATAGACAGCAAGTCTAGAATCCCTGCAAGCACAAACTAAAGAGACCAATGTAAGTGGACTTGATACTTGAGCTGTCAGAGGGTTAGCTGTGATGGCGAAACTGCGAAAGAACCTGCAGGCCTGTCATAGAAAGACTGAATGTATCTACTGTAAGACTTAAAAATACATGTGATATGTGTCTGAATGTGTTGGTGGACGTGTGATCTGCCTGAACAAGTTGTCTTGATTGATTTGCTCAACCATGTGTTGATGTCTCAATCAGAACTTGTGCCAGCTCCATTCGGACTGATGACCAGTGAGGTCGCCTCGGAGAGTTTTCGGGTAAGCTGGTCACACCCTGCCAGGGATGTGGTGCTGTATAGGCTGTCCTGGACACCCAGCACAGGAGGCAATACGAAAGAGGTCAGTCATGGTAAAAAATGTTTTTCTTATGTAAACATCACCTCTTTACAGTTGTTTTAGTTAATTATTTTGTTTACTACTGGTCACCATGACTAGCATACTTTCCAAAGTTCTGTATATAGTAATTCCTATGAAACTCCTATGTACATTGACAAAGAGAAACTAAAATATGATTCTTATGAGGTCCTTGAAAATGATTTATGAGTGGATCGATGCCCTCCTCTAACTTGGAGCTTGAGGCCAACAGTTTCTATTAGAAATGACCAGTCAGTCACCAATACTTAAGCATACAGAGCATGCTTCTTCAACGGCTCTGTTTGCCACGTGTGACCACGGCGTGTGTGAGTTAGCGTGTTTGTGCGTGAGACGTCAAAAGTTTTCATTACTGGCCGGGATTCAGTGCAGCTGTTTTTTATAGATAGCACCACAGGTCGATATGTTTACCGACAGCCACCGGAGCAGAAAATAATAACATGCTGTGAGGCAGACTGGAATGTGGCGGGAGTTTCGTCTCCCAGAGCAGTGGAGTTAGCCCAGAAACACATTCACTCATCAGATGGGTTTGCTGGGACAGCCCAGAGCTCACTGAGAGCCAAACCTCTTGTAGTTCAACCAATCGCAGGTGTGTTCAATGTTGGCAGAGCTGTAGCCTTGGGCTGTCACTAACATTTATGATAAATGGAATAAGTTTGTTACAGAATTTATGCAGTTGCTGTTGTTGTGAATTCAACAATTGAAATGTCTCTGATTTACTCATTTGTCTTTGAAAAGACCATTTTTTGTATTGTTTATGTGCGCTTTTAGACAAACCATGTGCAAATGTATCATTTGAAACCATTGTTTAGGGTTTTCCACAAAATGCGTTTTTTTGAAACTGTTAGAAATCGAGAGAAAGTTTTTATTGATATTACATTGAAGTTGCAAACAATAGGACAAATTTGGTTTAGATCTTTGTTTAGAGACCATTTGAAAAGTAAAAAGCTCAAAAAACGTATTGTTTTCAAAATGTGTATGCATTTGGGGAAGTCATTGCCTAGTGGTTAGAGACTCTAGGGTTGTGGGGTCGAGTCTCTGGCCGGCAATACCATGACTTAGGGACCCTTAAGCAAGGCATTGAACCCCCAACTGCTCCCAGGGCACCGCAACATAAATGTCTCCCCACTGCGCTGTGTGTGTGTTCACTGCTGTGTGTGTTCACTGCTGTGTGTTTTCACTGCTGTGTGCGTTAACTTGTGTTATATGGGTTAAATGCAGAGCGCTTACTTTGAGTATTGGACATCATATTTGGCAGAATGTCACTTTACTTCTTCACTTCATTTTATAAAAACATGATAACATATAATTACCATTTTACTATTACAATAAAATGTTTTAATAAGTAAAAAGCAATCTAAAACAAGAGCACATAATGCTTTCTTAAAGTTGATTCTTTCGTTTGCAGGACCAAGAATAAAAATTTTAATCGCTTCCAAAAATTTCAGAATCAAACAACCATGTTTGTAAAAGAAAACATTTGGAGCAAAAAGTACAAGAAAGAATAAGAGTAAATTTAAATCTTGAATTATATTTTTTGTTAAATTACTGTTTTACTAGAAATTTGTTTTTATTATGTTTCTTATCATGAAATAAAATATATTATGTATCTAAATGTTAAAGGCACTAAGTCTGTTTGATTTTTAAATTATTTTTTGACAAAAATCAGTTCTATGAAAATGTTGTAAGTTACTGTAGCTTTTTATTTTTGTGATATTTACTGTACTAAGCCACTGGATTATTTTAAGAGTGCCTGCTGGTTTATAAATGAATGATTGTTTGTATGTGTTTATAGGTATTACTGAATGGAGCTGTGGATTCATATGTGATAAACCGCCTTACACCTTTCACTGAATATAAGGTTTCAATGTCAGCTGTCTATAAAGATGAGGCAGAAAGCAGTCCAGTGGTTGTGCTGGAAAACACATGTAAGAGATTAAATAAATTGTATAATACTTATAGTGCTTAAATGTATCTACTTCATGATCTAAGGTCAGACGATGCTGTGTTACATTTTTTATTGCTTTAATTTTTTTCCTGTTACAGTGGGCTGGACCACCGCAATTCCAACCACTGTTTACCCCACCACAGAAAGTACGATTTTAATTACTGTCATGTAGCATGATGAATGGATGTCAGATTGGTGAGAATGTGATGCAAATTAATTGTTCCCATGTAGTTGTACGCTTGGGAGTGACTAACCTGCGGGTGGACGACGAGACCCCCTATAGTCTCCAAGTGAGCTGGGAAGTTCTTGACTCAGACGTGGAGCAGTACAAAGTCACGTACGTCTTTGCGAACCACGCTGAAGAGATGGTGAGTAAATAAAACCACAGATCACTTACATGCTAATGGAGGCGTATGTTCCATACACTTCCTCGCGCACCCTTAGTTCCTCATCGTCTGGTCTTCTGTCTATTCCTTTGGTTTATTACTATTATTATTTTTGTCAATAAAACAAACAACACAAGAACGCCCTCCTCTTTTATCATCATGTTCATCCTGCTCTCTCGATCATCAGTCTGTTTTTCACAGAAGAGCTCAAGAAGAGGCTAATGCACACCTGTCTTTTTTGTGTCCCAGCGAGGCTGTTATTTCATAAAGTAACCTTTATTGCTGTTGCGCTATGAAAATATAATGTGACAAATTTATTACCTCTGTGCCGCGTGATTCCAGGCTTATCATATTCCTTTGGGTAACTGGTCTAGAATGATGCAGTGCTGTTTTTATGTTATATCTGTTGTTGCACTGGTGTTATCTGCTGTTGGCTAAAGACACTGTTTTAAATGCATGTGTTTGTAGTGGAAACCTGTTGTTGTTCTTTCCAGCATGGAAAAGCACACCGTGACGCATTGCATGAGCGAATTCAGGCATTAATCCTTCTTTTGATCCGTTCTCATGGCATTCATCTGACTTTGTCACAACCTTGGTCTGGCACTTTTATGGTGGCTCATGGCGTAAAGTTTCATCCGGACTGCTGTGGCTCCGTGCCCCTGACTGTATGGAATATCGACCTCTCCTTGGTTGTAATTCTCAGAGAATCATTGTGGGTCAAGCTGATAGAAGGATAAAGCAGATAGGGCCTTGAAAAAGGAAATTCCATTATCTTTTCAAGAACCATTTAGGTCACCGAGACCAAATAAGAGAGGTAGGTGGTGGAAGAGAGAAGAACTAAAAGAGAGGAAAGAGAATGCATTTAAACTAAGTTACAGGAAAGTTATATAAAAGGAAGGAAGGAAAGAAAAAATAGAGGAAAAGAAGGTAAAGGTAAAAGAAAGTTTGCCAGTGGCTGTATTGAGCAGGTTTCAGCACCACAAGGCCGGTGGACAGCTCCACTGATGGGATGCTGCATTACTGATACACAGGAGGATCTTCCACAGCAGGAGGTGAAAGAGAAATGTCTTGACTTTCAGAGCTCGCTGAAGCAAACCTTATTTCTGCTTAACTTCAAAGGATGTTGTAACGGAAAATGACCTACCATTTTTTTAATGAATAATGCATTGGTTTTTTAAGTAAAGGGGAAAATGTTGTGTAAATAGTTTTATTTTGTTGTCTGCAGTGTTAGTATTTATTTCTCAGGATAGCATTCCAGTAATTTAGTGCTTTAAAGGGTTAGTTTATGCAAAATGTGTAGTTTTGACATTATTAAGTCACTCTAGCTTAGACGATTTCTGAAAAAGTGGTGTTTTGAGTTTCTAGACATGATCAGAAATCTGCTCACAAATTTTGCTCACAAAACATGCTTACATGCTTACATGCTTATAAGCATATTTTTGATGAACGTTGTACTTACATTTACTCTCTAAACGTATTGTATTCTACGAGAACTAAGTGCCTATCAAAGCCATTGTCATCTACATAGTAATTTACATATTTTATGTTTTGGTTGTCAGACATCAAAGAATAATTATTTAAAAATCATGTGCACAGGTTCACCAAAAAATTTTGTCAGTGCTATTGTTCATGTCAAGATGGACAGCAGGAATGTTTTTTACAAAGGCATTTTTGTAAAACTCACTGATATATCCTAATTTAACTAGGATTAAGCTAAGCATTGTCTGTGAAACCAGACCATGAATGTGTTTATAGGTACAGCCAGTAACAATAATAGGTGCTTGGAAACTCTAAGAGCTAATGTTCATCCAGAATGATGCTATTCTTTGCACTGAAAGAAAAAACGATGGTTAACACAGCAACACCAGTGAAACTTATGCCATCATTTATTTATCTGTACTGTAGGACTTTCTCCTATAAAAGTTATTTTGAAGCATTTTAGTAATCAAATATTGTATCCAGTTGACCCATTGTATGGACACAAAACTACTTAAACATTTCTCAATAGAGATACTGGTTTTGAATAATATGATGAAATATATTAAATATGTAAGAAAGTAAATTAAAACTCGTTAATCTGAAAATTCAATCTTAAGAATACTTAAGAAATGTGCCTTGCATTATAACCTCCTCATCTTAGTGTGGCAGCATGAAACATGGCAGAGAAGAAGGTTGGAGTGTTGCCTTATTTTTAGTTAGACTTATTTGTAGTCTGTTCAGTGATTGCGCTCTCACACAGAGGACCGCACTCAACATAATGCAACCCAACATTTCATTATCAACAGGCAGTGCACTGCCATGACAGTGCCTGAGTGTCTGCGTGTTTGTGTGTGTGTGTGTGTGTGTGTGTGTGTGTGTGTGTGTGTGTGTGTGTGTGTGTGTGTGTGTGTGTGTGTGTGTGTGTGTGTGTGTGTGTGTGTGTGTGTGTGTGTGTGTGTGTGTGTGTGTGTGTGTGCGTGCGTGTGCGTGCGTGTGTGCATGCCTGATTAATGGTGTGTCTGTGGTGAATGACTAGAGTGATTGGATACTGGTTAGAGAGCTGAGTGCTGGCTCTCTTGATTTTCATCCAAACTCCTAAAGTTCGGTACACACATTTCCAGTTCTTTGGCTAATACACAGAATGGCTTCCAGGAGAGCAGAACAGTTTTTCAACATTTAGAAACTCGGTTATTACAGCCAAGGCAACTGATAAAGCCTTTGGTATCTGGCCACAAGATCACAATCGTTGTGTTTATAATACACATTTTTACATACAGTAGTCACAATGATTATAAAACCACAGTTTTGTTTTAATATATTTAAATGATTTTTATATATGCCCCCCACTGCCCCCTAACTCTAAAATAAACTTTTGCTGCTTTTTTACATGAATAAAAAAACATAATTTAGTGTGTTTAAATTAATAATCATTTCATACATACTAAGTCCTCCAAGTATATAATCATATGTATAAATATGTGACCTTGTCTGGGAAAACCTAAAGTCCGAAAATCTAATTCTGAGACTTGAGTTTTAAAGTTTGACCTTACCTCAGTCAATATTAAAAATATCAATGTTAAATAATAAGAGAATGTTATATATATATATATATATATATATATATATATATATATATATATATATATATATATATTTTTAAATTCCATTCTTCACCAGGTTTTAGTTGCGGGAAACCGTAGAAGCGTGATCCTGCAACCCCTCCTCTCGGACACACGCTACAAAATCACAGTGACCCCCTTGTATGCAGACGGAGAATCCACAACACTTTCTATGACCTCATCAGGCACAACACGTGAGTGTGGGTTACCCACTACTATGTTTATTCGGAGGACATTTCCCATTCATGAAAAGATGCAGTTATAATAACTTGGTAGTATTTTGGCATAGAATATTTCTCTAGTGCTTGCTAATATCCTGGATTGTCAGATGTACAGGCACCTTTGAGCTGAAAATAGACACAGCACAATCTGTCCCCACTGCAAATTCGAGTTATACCGTCAGTCCTGTAGTTCTGTGAAACACAATACTGAACAGGTTGAATTGTATTGATTTACCCTATTAGTAAGCATAATGAATCCGATCCATCCCATTGCTTATGTTTCCGCTCTAATGAACTATTCAAACCGCCATGGTTATCCTCTGATGGGATTGATCAGCCATGGCTCTCTCCTACCTTCACATTACAGCTCAGTGTCTCTAGCTCAGGCTGATTAGAGATGCTAATGTCACCTCACATTGAACTTGCAGTTAAAAAAACGTTGTCCTTGTTTTTGATTGAGTTTGAGGTTGAATTCATTATTAGTGTGGTAATATGCTCAGCGGAGGAGTCATTATGTTGAACTTCGAATGCTGGGAAATGGGGTGACAAAAATAAATTCAGGAACTTTTTATCTCTTCAATCTTGCAGTGATTCCTTTTTTATTATTTTATCTTCAGTAAAGATTATTGGTATGGTGGTGCAAATCACACAGTTAATCTATGGATCAGTTTCCAATATTGTCTGGTATTGTAAATACTGATGGTATGTTTTTTTCTTGGCCAGTGCCACTGTCCGGTCCCAGTAACCTGAGGGTCTCTGATGAGTGGTACAACCGCTTCCGCATCACCTGGGATGCCCCACAGTTCCCCCCTTTGGGCTACAGGATCATCTACCAGCCTGTCTCTGGTATGTAAACACATACACACATTAGAACACATTATACCTGTCTAAACATTCCTGGTAACCCACACCCGAGGTACGCAAGCTGCTTGACCATAAATCTTGAACAGACATCCATGTCTGCTGCTGTGAATAGGGACATTCTTCCATCTGCGGTCGACTGTAAACTGAGGCTGTAATGTGGCTTTAGCGCACAAGAGGGAAAAATATCTCTCCTCTGTTTTCTAGTTAAGTCCTGCCCAATAAACCCCTGTATTCCATTATATGATCCTAAACTCCAGTCTGTGGTGAAGGGAAATGGCTTCTCCACCTATATTTAATGCCCTTTGAAACAGCTCCCGACAAGCTGCTAATAATTTACCCGTGCAGCGGTCACTGCATTTCTTCTGTCCAGGGTTCATTATCTGTGTGTGTGTGTCTTTCTGAGTGTTGTTGAAAGACGAAGACTCACTTTTCTTATGTTTCTTGAGTGTTTGGTTTCTGAGTAGTTAGTGTCTTGCTAAGGATCTATTCTTTCTATTCCTGTCTCATTTTTATTTTAGGTGATCTTGGTGTAGAGGGACAAAACGGAAAAGGGAAATAATGCTTTTTAAATCATTATCACAGCTTCTGCCTTGGTTTCTGCCAGGGTTCATGCCAGGGTTCATGTGTTGAGCTTGTCGGGATGATAAAGCAAGAAAAGCAATGTTTTAAGAGTATCATAGGGCCACTCTTTCTTTACGAGGAAATAAAAAACCTTATAAAAGAGTTATAGCTGTCTCCATGTGTTAAACTCTGATTATAGAAAGTTGTTTTGAATACTATTTATTGAATATTGAATATTCTTCATAAATCACCGTAGTATTGTTGTCAAAACTTAGTGATAGTTATTCATGTACTCACCCTCTTGTATGACTCTTTCTTCTGAAAAACAAATAAGTAGTTATTTTAAAGAATTGTGGAAACTTGCACCCGGTCACTTGCACGGGTTTTGTGACTATACAATAGAAGTGAATTGGTACAGATAATTTTAAAAATACCTTTTGTGGTTTTGCAGTATAGAGATGGTCAAACACCTTTGAAATGACATGAGGGTGTAAATGCTGATGAAATTTTCATTTTTAGTTAACATATAACAATATTGTTAATATATCAATAATGGAAATAACATGTACCAAAGCACATTTTTCATATTTATAGAGATGTTTTTGCTCTTGTCTCAGTGTCAGGTCCAGCTTTGGAGACATTTGTAGGTGATGATGTGAACACCCTGCTGATCCTCAATCTGTTGAGTGACACGGAGTACAAAGTTCAGGTCATCGCCTCGTACACTACAGGCTCCAGCCAACACCTCACTGGCAAGGGCAAAACACGTGAGTCACCACCCAGACACACAAAGAAACATACATGTTGCCAGTGTGATACCTCAGAGACATATTCCTGACACATCACTAATGTTTTTCTCCACGGTCACCTCTGATTTTATGTTCTTTCTGTGATCGTCCTTGATTATACTTTTTCCATGATTGATAATATACAGCTTTGATAATATCACTGTCTCTCTTTCTGTTTTAATGAAACCTGAAGCTCCTTTTGATGGCTACACATACATCAACAGGCAGACAGCTCCAGTAATGACAATCCTTTGCATATAAATTTGATATCGGCAGCAACATCGCAAAGTAATACCTGTTTTAGCGATTCTCATCAAAAAACAAACAGATTATGTTTTCTTGGGGAGAGCTGAGGCTATTCATCAGAATAGCATGGTTTATCTGCCCCAATATGAGCTCATGCTATTGTTCTATTTCAGGATGGTCAGATAAACAGCACTATCTGAGGTTTTGTTTTATCCGAATGTTGCATAAAACTGCACTGCACTATTAGGATTTCAATTAAATCGTTTTAAACAAATATTCTATTTCAGTCTTTTTAATTAGTACAGATTTTGTTATTAAATTCACTGCAGAGAGGCTGCTTTTATCATAGTGAATAATAGGTTTATTATGAATTGTGGCTGTTTACTAAAATGCCATTAACCTTGAGCTGTTTAAGTTTAGAGATTTGTGCACATTTGGCAGCTGTGCTTTATAAAATGATGTTTAAATAATTAAAATGAGCATTGAAAAAGACATGTGTACAGTACAGACACCCTATGCAACTGAAATGATAGAAACAGGATTTGGGTGCTTAGATCACAGTGATGTTGAATCAGTTCATGAAGTTGGGAACGGTGCCATGCAAATAACCCGCCACATAACATTTTTGGACATGTTGCACCATAACCTGATTTGCATAATTTTTTAACTGAATTGGGTGCTGCAACACAGACAGCATACACGAATAAACAGCAGGTAAAGTGCCTTTTTAGATAACCACTTTCCATATTGGTGACATTCTGCTTTGACTTTTCCAAAATTCCCTAGAGTTAAAGGGTTAGTTAAAGTTAAAACATGTCATCATGTACTTAATATATGAAGATATTTGGAAGAATGCTTGTTACAACAACAGTTCTTGGATCCATTTACTGTCATAGTAGAAAAACTACTTTTTTTCTGAAAACAAAAGGAGAAATTTTGAAGAATGTAGGACAACAAAAAAGCAATGAGGTACTTTTGACTATCATTGTAATATTTCTTTCTGTGGTAATTAATGGGGTCCAAGAACTGTTACTTTTTCAAGCATTTGTCCAAATATCTATTAGTTCAACCGAACAAAGACATTTACACAGAATTAAAACAACTAGAGAGTGAGAATTTCATGACAGAAATTTTATTATTGGCTGAACTTTAAGTTGTATATTTATGAGAACATCACCAGGCATGATGCTCAGACTTAAGACACAAGACAACGATTGACCAAAGCACAAAACCCATTGACATTATTAAGCTCAAACAAAATGCAGCACTGAAAGAGATACACAGTCAATTTCGGTCTGTAACATATGGGATTATTCTCGTCACACTTCATTGCTGTCTAAGGAGCCTCCTATATTATTCCAACCAATAAGATGACATCGGCACACTGCCTGATCTTGAGCTCCATCAATTTTTCATACGTTTTCTGTTTGACCTTTGAATAATTGAATGCACAATAATGGATTTTTTCATCTCCTTGTATTACTACTATCAGCCAGAGGCCCTTTCCGCATGCATATACTTCATTAAAATAGTTTATATAAGGAGTAACGCTTGTCACATGCATAATTCAAAGCATTAAACCAATCTCCACCACTGTGCACCATATGTTTCACGCACAGTCTCCATTTTAATACTTATCAGGATCTTCTAGTCACAATCCTACCGACATGATTTCCTGATTGTGTAGCATGAATAACAATGGACAGCTTCATTGCATTGCAAGTATTTGCTTTTTTAGGATCTGGCTCCTATTTAAAGGTTTTGAGGAGAATAATGCTTTTTCACATGGACTATGTCCAGGACAAGCTGAGTTTGAGTTCGCCACAACTTTGGGAATAGTGTTCTGTGTAAAATGCATGAGAGTCAGTCTGCCTTAACAGCCACAATTGTGTTTGCGATCCAATGCGTTGGAAGTCCAAAATGAGTATTGTTTTGTACGACTAATGTGAACCATGTGTTGTGGTTGTGGATTTAAAAGGTTTAAAAAAGGGTTTTTAAAAAAAGGTTTGCTGACACAAAATTATGAATAAAATAAGTGGGGCAGTCGCGGCCTGGTGTTTGGCGTGTTGGACTCGAAAAGAGGCATTTTGCAGCTGACAATACAAAACCAATTATTTTAAAACAGAAACTTTTCCTAAGCATTTTTTATGTAGTTTATTTAATTCAGTTATTACATCACTAACAAATCTTTTGACAGTTGTACCATTTCCCTTTCAATTTCTATTATCTTCTATTATTTTCCATTTTGTATACATTGTATATTTTTTATCTCTAAACAGATTTTTTTCTCTCTTTATTTTGTCTTCGTCATGTTGCGTGTAAAAATGACTTGGTTAATAATGTGGAACAAACTCTATAGGTAAATGTTGCAGTTTCCCTTTCAAACTAATGACAAACCTGTCAGAGATTGATACCAGTTATCTTAAAAATTGTGAGAAATAAAACAAACTAAAATCTGACTCTTTATTGTAGTGAAGTTCTATTGATATGTCACTTGCATAATAATATGAAATGCAGTGTAATAAATCTATGTTTTAAAATAATAATAATAATAGCAAAAATAATTAACAAGGTATTTCTACATTGAGCATGCTGTTTTTGGCTGTCTAATTTAAGTAGCTTAAAAATATTTCTACATTCAATAGGCAGGTGCTTTTTTCCTTAAGAAAAGTATAACTTAAAGGGTGAGCCCAAAAATGTGTTATTGTTTACTTTTGAGTTGTTCCAAATCTGTACAAGTTTCATTGTTCTGATAAACACAGAAAATATATTTAGAAGGAGATTTGGTTAAACCAAACAAAGAAATGTGTACAGATTTGAAACATGTTGAGTGAATAATTTATATTTATATAGAATTTTTCCGTTTTGTGTGAACTGTCTCTCTAAGATAAATAAATATAATAATAGATAGTTAATATTTTTTAAACTTAAAGTATTTGAATTACAAGGAAAATATGAAATGATACTGATTAAAGATTGATTTTATTTTGTGAGCTTTGTGTAAAAAAATGATGTATGCATATTTTACATATATTGGAGCTGTGTTTGTCTATCTATCTTACAGTGCCTTTGGGAGTGAATAATCTCAACACTTACCAGGTCCACAGTACCAGCATGTGTGCCCAGTGGCAACCTCATCGCCATGCCACTCTTTACAGAGTTACCATTGAACCAGTCCTCGGTGAGTAATCATCAACATCACAAACAACAAAAATGTATTCCACTGTAAACCCACATAAGGTTAAAATACTGACATGTTCAATATCAGTATGTTTCAATAAGTTAATGGGATATTATGGCCCATTTCAGCACATACGTAATTCACAGCCTCCGGGGTTTGCAAGACTTCTCTTTTATTGTATTCATGTTGCTCTTTTGTCTTGAAACACGGATTCGATTCCCATTTATTAAGCCAGAAGTCTGTTTTTCATCATTGCTTTCTTATTCCTGTGTGATACCTCACCCTTATCTCGCAATCCTCCAAACGTTCTGTCCCACTGTCCCACGTGACTGCTCAGTGGTTCTATTAAAAACAGATCCCACATGGAGCCTGTATGTGTGCAAAAGTATTTGAATGTCAACAAAAAAACACAGAATTTGCTCAGCAGAAATACAATCTAAACATTTTTAATTAGGTGGTCCATTTTACTGTTTGACTTCTAGAAGGTTTGCTCATGATAACTAATAAATCTGGTCCCAGGTCATAAAACATTAATGACTTTGTTGATCTTCAAACCTTTGCTGGTTACCATGAAAACCAAATATAATATAGCACTCTTAAAAAAATACTTGGCTTGATGGTTTTGACTGTTATATTGATGCATTTAGCATAAAAAAATCCTTTTAGTTCTTGGAATGAAGTATTATATTTTTAAACCTTGCAAGACTTAAAGAAGAAAAACTACAGGAAAAGACAAAGTTTGATGCTCTTATGTGTCCTGAAAACAAGATTTGTTGTTTTGTGCTCGAAAGCAATTTTTTCCGTCTAGCGGACAGAAAATAATTATAATGTGTCTATTAAAACTAGAATGATTGTATGTTCTTTTTCGAAAAGCCATTTTTGAAGTTCTAGAGTACAGGAGAGAATTACCCATAGACACCATAATTCCGCAATGTAAAACTTTAACAACAACAAATCGTTGACAGCCAGTGGAAACAGCTGATATTTTTATAATAATGCTACTATTCAACGGTAGCATTACAGTCAAACACATGAGTTTTTTGCACCGAGATCTCATGATAAAGTGGATCATTCCTATGTGCAAATGTGGAGAGTGGAGACAGTGTCCCGCATGTGTCAGGGATGTGACTGGACTAAGAAGTGCAGTTTGTTGAAACAAATGCTTATGGCAAGATTCTGAGCGGTTTATTGAGCCGTGCGATAGCTGCAGTTCCGCAGAGCGGGATTGTAATAGGCAAATGTCATATCCCATTGTTTGTTCAGCTCTGCGATGTACAATACAGTAAATGTGTGAGCGAGGGAATATTGTTGATCTTATCACCACATTATCAATTGAAAATAGAAAGTAAGAAACGCATTTTTTGTGCGTAAAGTATTTCTGAAACCTTGCATATTATCACCGTCGAGAAATAAGAGCTTTGGGAAAAATCCTAATAAAACATCGGAAAGGAAAGCATTCCTCCCTTCCACTAATCTACCAGTAACTGTACAGGATTGCTTGCGTATAGCCGTCCCAGCCATTCATCGTCCCGGTGGACACAGCTGTTTAATGGCAGACAAATGAAGATGTATGAACCAAGCCAAGCTGCTGGATATTGCAGCCTGCCCTTGCGAACACAACAAAGAGATCGATGGTATAGGAATGTAGTAAAAGAGCAGCCTGTGTCAGATGCATTGACTTGAAAAGAATTGAAGATGAGAGGAAAAATTTTTGGTTAGGTTTACTCGAGTCTTTCTGCACTCAGACCTGGATTGCTTGTTATGGTGCAATCATTTTCCTTCAGCCTCAGATTACAGCGATTAAAACCACTACATTGAACTCAAGGATTAATACAAGGTTACCTGTTCTCATGCTCTGGCCATTTTTACTTTGGGATCAGCGCTGGAAAATAATCACAGTTATGAAGGTGATAAACGCCCGTTCTGCTGCCTCGTTCTTTGAGTTCTCTGCTCCCAATGATCCCCTAAGACGTGATTTACTTACATTCCTTTCATTAAACTGAACATTATGTGATTACATAAAAAATAGGCTGTTCTAGCTGCAGCAGAAAGTGGTTGTTGAAATAACGACACTTCAGTACTGCTATGGTGCTTGCATGTTCTTTGTTTCTAGCTTCATTGTACTGTCTCGGTAATTAGCAGAATTGTTTGCTTGTGGAAGCTGTCGTAATTATTTTCTCAGTTTTGGATTTGACAGTCGTGTTTATCCACAGTTGCATGTTTATCCATGACATGTGCATTTGTGTTATGCATTTGAACCCTGAACCTTGTTGCAAGCTCTGCATAACATTAAGCATTTTATTGTTTACTTGTGCCTGTGTGTTGTCCTACTTAATTATCATATTTTAACTTATCAATTTCTTTTAAGGTGGTCAAAAACAGGAAGTGAGACTCGGTGGTGCGGCATCCAGACATTGCTTCTTTGATCTTTCCCCCAACACCCCGTACAAAGTCAGTGTCTACAGCCTTTTACAGGACGTGGAGGGCCGTGAAGTCACCACCATGGCAACCACTTGTAAATATTTTACACACACCGCAAATTTCATATACTGTGGGATGTTTAACACCATTTGGGTGGATAGTTTATTTAATTTGAGCTATATGAGGCTGCGAGATGTAGGTGTACACTAAAGTCTGTTCAGTGGGTTGTGCTGTTACAAAATTAGATTTTCATTTTTAATGCAATGAAACACTGAAAATACATCATGGTAAAATGAAATCCGGTGAATGTAATATGGTGACTAAGGTATATTGTGGGATTCAGGAGAGGTCAGGTATTTTTTCTGGTAGTTCAAAGCATAGACCCAATAGAATGAAGCTTGTCTGCATGAATGCAATGTCAATGGATTTGTTTATTACAGATATCTTTATGGTTCCGAAGATTAAACTTATCACCGACACATTCGCTTATACAGTCTAAACTCAAAATCACCATAATTGTAAATATGCACCTTCATGCAATTTAATAGAAAGATTCCTTTTTATCTTTTTATTATTGATCTATTTCATTCTGTAAGCAAAATATATTCTCATGGAGAGCAACATGGCATAAATCATTTAAAAAACATCAATAATGTTCAATTGCTGCCACTTTTTAAGCCCCCCATGGTTGATATTTTTATCCCTTAAAACATTTTTCCTGTGAAATAATTTTTTCCTGCCTTAAAGCTCAACATCTCAGCTTCATTAACTATGTGCTAATCATGAATATGCAAATAAGCCCCGCCTTCACTCAATTACATGCAGTTCCAGATGCTACTAAACCTGACAGTGAAACTAAGGGCTGACACAGCAATGATGAGATCATTTGACCCTTAATCTATGTTTAATCCTTGCCTATTCATGCCTCAAATTATTATCAAAAACAAGAGGATGTGATTGGTTACAGGTTTATGACAGCAGTTTCAAACCACATTTTTAGTAACTTTAAGTTGTTAAAACAGAAAAATACTCAATCACTTCTGAGAAACAGAAAAAAACTGTATTTAGAAGACCACTGTGTGCCTTTCAAATAGTTTTCTGTTGAATCCACAATTTTCGCATGTGATAACTGTGCTGTTTGCATGTAAAATTGTTTTTTTAAATATTTTTATGTTGAATCTGTAGCTCCAATACCCACTCAACCTCCGACTGACGCACCCATCACAATCCCTCCTCCCACCATCCCACAAGCTAAAGAAGGTAAAACATCAGCTCACTTTTATGCTCTCTTCATCTTTCTGGAGATTCTTAAATCCCAGAGACTTTTGTCTCTAAAATGTGTAAAACTATCCTGACTTTGGTTGTTTTTCTGCTGTTTCTCTGTGTGTTATGTGACCTTTCACTAACGTACATCTCTTCTGACAGCTAACCTTTTCTTATTCTCAGAGCCACTCCACACTCAATAAATATGTCTTCTGAACACATCCTATTAAAACTCACAGGACTTATTCAATTCTTATTTACTTCCAACATCTTTAAAATCATTCACTACCCACTTTGACCTATAAATGTTTATCGTGTTTTAATGTGTCATAAACCCATAAATCTTATTCAACTCTTGGCGTGAAACGAAACACATCATAGATTTATTTGTCAGTTTATACAGATTTATTTACACTCCTATACATTGTTATCCCAAATGCCTTCCCTTTCACGTTGTATATTACTTTCAGTGTGAGGAGACAATGTGTTTAGCACTAAATCCTGCTAAGCAACAGTCTGGTTTAAGCAGCAGAGAGGAGAGGTAGTGGGAAATTAATTAATTTTCTGTTTTAAACTGCTGGCTGTGATGGAAATCCTGCCAGGAAGAAAGGAAAGTGTTTGGAAGCGCTTGACATCTGTTGTACTGCAGTGCTTCGACAGTAATGAGAATTTCTTATTTTAGTTGGTGCTTCACCTGATTCTCTCTTACTTTTTTCAAACTTCCTCTCTTAGTTTGCAAAGCAGCAAGGGCAGACCTGGCCTTTCTTGTCGATGGTTCCTGGAGTATCGGAGATGACAACTTTCAGAAGATTATTCGCTTTTTATACAGCACAACTGGAGCTCTTGACGTGATTGGTCCTGAGGGAACACAGGTGTGTTGCACATGAAATATTTATTAAATCTTTCTTTCCTTACCCTGTTTTTACCTATTTCTGTTATTTAATGTCTCTAACGTTTTAAGAACAATGATTCCATCAACCAGATATTCCTGACACACATTTTTAAGGATGAATGCAAGAACAGTATTAGGTGTTTATGAGAACATTGTGTGTCCTGTTGAAAGTATAGACTGAGAATCTCACTTTTTTGGTCTATGACCTATGAGGAGCCAGGACTCTGGACATATCCATGACGGAATTTACCAGGTTAACCCTGCCTTTAGGTCACAGTCTGAATGGTTTTTAACTCACCAACCTAAAGAAAATTTACCACACACGCTTCTGTGTTAACAAGCAGGAATAACTTTTGGTGGAACGACTCTTAACCGGACAAATTTAAATGCCACTGTAGACTCAGCTTAGTCAACATATTCATGTGAATTGTGCTGTTTATAAATTTGAGCAAGAAATTTTCATTTTGAGCCAGCTGTGTACATCCCATGATACTGTCCAGCCTACATTTTATGTAATATTTTAAACATAAGTGTAGTTCTTGCAGACCACCCAAATGCCTCATACAGCACAAGGGGGTTGTAAATCTCTATGTTGTCTGGTTTGTGTGGAAATGAATAAAGTCTTGCTTATTTTAGAAATTCTGCTATTGTTTGTTGGACTTATATCATGGGAATGATTGCTCTGGCCTCCAGACCCATGAGAGCACTAGGTAAGAATAGCATTTGTCTAGACATTTCAGTCCCAAGATCAAAATATATTCATCAAGCCTATCAGCAGCATAAGGATCGTTGCAGGTGATTCACAAGAAGGGTGTAAAAACAAGAGAAAGGGCATGTTTGAGAGGAATAAATGAATGACAGGATCCAGAATAAACAGAGGGACACAGCACAAATTAAACAAGTGTGTTTACATACTATTAGAGAAAAGATGCAGAGAGACTTGTGTAGAAACAGACCCTACATTTGCAGTAGGATATATAGACATGTTTGACTTGGCTCAAGCAAGATTCAGCAGTGTAACATTACACATTAATGCGTAATGATTTTAAGTCTTGTTTAGCGTGTTATTTAGAGGTGAGGTATTGAAATAAAATACTTTTTTCGTTTCGTTTTTCTTATGTGAAATATAAGAAAAAGAAATCAGAAAATTGGTATATTTTCGTGTTTCACAGAAGCAATATGATGAGTGAGATCATGATGAGTTCATTTCTTCATCAAGGTCATCATGGTTTGAGGTCAGGTTGGTGGAAAGCATCTGCCAAATGCAAAAATGTAAATGTAAATCCCATAAGAATCAGCCCATGTTTCTACTGACACTATTTTGTCATTAAGTAAGACAGATGACCTTATGTTGTCCCATAGGGATTTTGTAAGTGTACTCACATTTAACCTTGTGCTAAATGACAAAGACTGTCTGTTACCAACAGGTGGCCATTGTTCAGTTTAGTGATGATGCCAGGACTGAGTTTAAGCTAAACTCCTACAGTGACAAGGAGTCTTTGTTGGACGCTGTGCAACGCATCACTTACAAGGGAGGAAACACCAAGACAGGCACGTACAGTAGAGTACAGAAATAACTCTCAATGTGACTTAAATAACACATTAAAGGTAGTATAAATTTCTTAGTGTTTCTGTTGCTGATAGCTGCATTTATTTGCACTTAATATGGGTTGTTATAATTTTGCTGGATCAGCACTAGCCAGCATCAGCCAACCTGGACCAGTATGAAAATGTATGTTAATGTAATTTATTTGTATAGAGCTTTTTATAATGCACATAATAAACATCATGTCCAAAACATAGTAAAAAATACTAAAATAATATAAATAGCCAGCACTGATATGGTATGTGTGAATTTAGAACCAATATGTGTCTTTAAAGGTACCGTTCTTCGTTTTTTTTTACGCTTTGATTGTGTTTACAGTGTGCAATATAATATGTGTAAATGTTTCGTATGTTAAAAAACATATTTTACACACAATTTATGTATCTGTATTCCTCTTTCTTCACTGTCATAAAAACGGCCGATGACTTCCTTGGTCTGATAATGTCCCTCCTTCAGAAATACGTAACGATTTCTAATTGTGGCAGGGATTCCTATGTTGTGATTCGACAGCAGTTAAGTACACGTTGCCCCGAAAGATCCCGAATCTTACCATAACATGGAGATACATGCACTCAGTTTTATTGTAAACATGTCTTTAGTTTGATAAATTTGAGCCGAAATCAGACTTGGAGAACATAGATGAAGGGGATCGAGTAGAGCCTGTGCCAGCATGACTTTTGTATACGCCTATAAACTAATGATTTGTGTGGCTGCATCTAAACCAGCATATAATCAGTAAACAATAGATATAATCAACAAATAATTTAAACTGATCTTTATAAACACCATCAATCAATGCCGTCTGGTGGAATTACTACATTTTTTTTTAAAGTTTTGATTATTTTCAATTACCATATAGTTGACAAAGCTAAACAGCTTTGCCATTTTGTGTAATAAGTTACAGAAACTGTTAAACCAACTCAAATAATACAATTAAATTACTGGTTGTGGTCCATAAACAACACCTTCTCAAGATAAGTAGGAAACTGCTCCTTCTTTCAAGAATAATTTTTGTGTAAATCCGGCATTAAACTGATTGAGATTGAAGAAGCATGTGCTGCAGATAGTTTAACATGTGTATTAAAATTGTCGGGCTCCGATTTGAAAACAACAGCATTTTGATGACATGGCGACAAAAACACTCTACAAACGCAAGTGTCCCTCCCCCTCTCTTTAACAGCACAACTGTTAAAGAATCTTTAATTTTTAGAGTGTCGAGATAAAAGTTTCTGACCAGGAAAATTCTTTGGTGTGTTTTTGAACATTTTTAAAAGTGTATAAGCTTTAGGGAGCAATACACTAGTGTCTCATAATGCCATATGTACAACTTCCTTAAGGGTTTTCTTAGCATGGGTGTCCATAAACATTCATCATTGTTTCTTTTGACAAGACTGGTTTTTAATATCCTGCTATAGAAGATCAAGACTAAGAACATTAAAATCAGATCATAAATCGATTTGAGAAACTTGATAAGCTCTGCATGGATCCCGCACAGCCAGTGGCAGGTTGATATGATGTGTCTATACGCATTTGTGCATGAAGGTCTTGCTGGGTGTCTTTGTTTTAAAATGAAACACCTCTCATGCCTCGTGGTGAAACGGCAGACGACTTCACAGAGTTCCCACCCTACTGTGTTTACACACACAGCAACACACGTCGCATCTCCTCTGTATAGGTATATTCTTCCTAAAGGTATATTTTCCATGGCACTGAGCCCCTGGGCTCCAATGTCTCATTGCTGATGGTGTGCATGTTTCAGTGGACATGCCTGATCCAGGCATCATGAGCTCGTGCATTTATTCATCTCAGCTTTAGCAGGCTTCTTATTTAACACATAAACATGATTTTTTTCTTTGAGTGTATTAGAGCTAATCCCTGGCTTGCGTTCATACATTCCTATGCTGAGGATGATGTTGAGACTTAGAGCGATTGGCCTCGTTCTGTGTGTTTTAACTTGCAAAACAAGTCAGTCTGGAGTATTTTAAGGTCATCATCCTTTGAAATTATAAAAAAAAAAGATTTTAATACTGCAGTTTTATTTTGCATAATACATATAGGAATAGTTCACCCAAAAATTTTGTCATCTCCCTACAGTTGTACATACATATCTTTTTTAGCTGAATAGAAATAAAGGGTTTTGATAGAGGTCATAATTAGGCTGGTTTGGGTCACATTTGAACGTCGTAGTTGTCTTTAATCCGACTATGGAAGTCAATAGTGACCCAAAATAATTTGGAGAAAAACTGATGAAAATATCATAAATTGGCTTCAACTAAACAAAGAAGTGTATACAGGTTTGCAACAACCAAGGGGTGAATAAGTAATGATAAATTTTCTATTTGGATGAACTATTTTCATTGATGTCAACTCAGCTCAATTGAGTAACTTAAGATATAAAGAAAATAGCCAAAGCTCACAAACACAAATTAACCAATCCCGTCCGTGTACACTTTTGATTGATGATGCAGTCATGAAGACGTGCTCATGTGTCAGTCAAGCACCGGCGTTGCTGTCCCCATCAACTCAGGGCAGCGTTTAGCTGTAGCTCCCAGCCCCAACTCGAAATCCTTTTGTTCTAATGCGATTTTAAAACAAAATAACTCACACTTCACGCGGCGCCGCCGTCTGCTTCTTTAGTCTGTCATTTTTCTCCCCCTGACAGCAGCTAAAGAAAAGCCAAAAAGAAAACAGACAGCTTCTGAAGTCAGTCAGGCATAGCCACAGGGACCCTTGTTCAATCCCTCGAAATACATCGTCAAAACGCAGCATCTCAGACACGCATCCATATTTTATTCACAGTGCAGCTTTTATAAAGGGGATTGCGTCTAATACTCGCTCATCCAGGGGAACCTGAGACATTTCTGAGAGATTAGAGATGCAAATTGGAAATGAGCAGGCGTGCCGATGTTCCTCAGACTCTGAGCCAAGTTGGTGATAATGACGAAATATTAAAATGAGGAAGGTGCAGCTCGTAAGGTACCACAGTTTAAGTGTGTCTGGACTGACAGCTTAAGAGTTTTTTTATCAGAGGTCTAACTTGGTGCTAAAAAATGTTGGCACTTTGAGCTTAAAAATAGCAACCATTAGGAAAACATATCTCGTGAGGGAACGTGTCACAAAGCCAAAGCAAAGTCTGTGAACCTTCACAATCTCAAAGTGTTTTGACATGATAATGGTGCGAGAATCTCTTTAATTAGTGAAAGCTTTTAAACATACCCAAAACAAGAAAGTAAGAGATTTAAAAAAAGGTTAAATTGTGAATAAAATCAATTCATGAAAAGGATGTTTAGATGTATTTAATGAAAACAATAACTTAAAGTGATACATCACACAAACATGAAATTGTCATTTCAAATCGGAATTTTTGTCATCCGCGGAACACAAAGAAAGATATTTTAAAGAAAGTTGGTTATCAAACAACAGTGTGCACCCATTCACGTCTATTATGTGGATTAGGTATGCTCATTTTGGTTGATTTTCCTACTCGACAACTTTTCCTACCGGGGTTGTTATCCGAACATTAACCGTTAACGATCAGTTTAGCGTCCTTAACACATCCTTGAATTTCCGTGCACCTGCAAGGTTTCTGACAACAGAGAAGAACAAAATAATATCAATAAAACAAAAAAATTAAACAGGCCTGTATTAATTGTTTTTCTGTTATATACTTTTATATATTATTATATACATTGCTTAACTGTAAAGTAAGCTGTTCTTTTCAAAATAAAAATAAAATAAACTTCTTGCAAAATACATCAAACCGCATAAATCTAACAGTCAAAACATGATTGCTGTAAAATCCATCACATTTTGGGGCTTTCCAGACTCCTTCAATCCTGTAAATCTGCTCTTGGCCTGAAACAGTGACATTCGTTTTTATGACTCTTGATTTAGGCCGAGCCATTAAGCATGTTAAGGAGGTCATCTTCAGCGAGGACGCAGGGGTGAGGAGAGGCATTCCAAAAGTCCTTGTGGTACTCACGGATGGAAGATCTCAGGATGATGTCAACAAGGTTTCCAAGGAGATGCAGACAGAAGGTGAGTGGGCTTTATTTTCATAGAGTTTCATGTGTTTAATAAACAACAGGATGTGAAACATGCCAACTGCTTCTGTGTTTTGGTTGGTTTTTGTTGTTGTCCCTGTAGGCTATATCATCTTTGCCATTGGCTTCGCTGACGCAGACTATGGGGAGCTGGTGAACATTGCCAGCAAGCCCAGCGAGAGACATGTGTTCTTTGTGGATGATTTGGATGCCTTCAAGAAAATTGAAGAGCAGCTCATAACTTTTGTTTGTGAGGCTGCAACAGCCAGTATGTTCCATTTTCTATTTACAGTTTGTATTTCAGTATCCAGTATAAATATATAACATTACCATGTCTTGTAATATAAAAATTCTGTTATGTACACACCCTCTTGTCAATTCAAAGGAAGATATTTTAAAGAACGTTGTTAACCGAACATTCATTGGGAATGGTTTTGGGTCGGTAATTTGAAGTAAAATGGTTCTGCCGCTGTTCGGTAACCAAGTTTATTCATATGTGTTCCGCATAAGAAAGAGATTGTACAGGCTTGAAATGACAAGTGGGTAAATAATTAAACAAATTTTATTTTGGGGCGAAAGATCACCCAACATTTTCCAACCAGTAGGACTTGAACATTCCAGTCTGTAAGATTTTAGAAGTTGAAAGCCATTGCATTAGAGCTTCAAACTGCTTTTTAGGTCAGAACTCTTTTGTACATTTCAAGGCAATTACTTTCTAATGACTTTTGTTCTTTGTTTCTTACATTCTCTGAAAAAGTCCTCAATTGTGTCTGGAAAACTACCCCAATTCCATAATACAAGCTTGAAGTTTATTGATCTTGAATAATGTACTGTTCAAACGGCCTAAAAGCAGGAACAGCATTTGCATGCATCATTATGTAACGTATAATTTAAAAAAGTCATTTTGTTCCTGGTGAATTGTTGTCTTTTTTCCGCAGCTTGCCCCTCTGTGCTAATGGGTGGGAACACTTTAGCAGGTAAGAAGACAGTAAATGCTGCAGTATTCACACTGACAGTGGACAAGAGGAAAGGATCTGGGGATTTATTCAAAGAATTAGCTATATTCATTCCCTGTCAGAACTAAACAATTACTATACTCAGTTTAAAACTGTGTGTCTTGTCTCACCATCTTTAAAGTTTAAAGGAGGTCTTAAAATTAAGATGTAAATTATATTATTAACACAACCTATATTACCATTTATTAAAAAAGGCAACTCATCTTTATTGCTCCTGTTAATAAGTAATTATTTGTGTAGAAATAATAGTTCTTTTGAAATCGACTTTAAACATTATAATTATATCTGTGCCATGCATTTTGAACTAGATATCAAGTATTTGAACATTTGCTTTCCAATAATTTAAGATTTAGATTAGTATCATAAGTCAATTGTCCCTTCCAGGCTTTCGCATGATGGAGATGTTTGGTTTGGTTGAGAAGCACTACAGTAGCGTGAAGGGTGTCTCAATGGAGCCTGGAACCTTCAACAGTTTCCCCTGTTACAGGTTGCACAAGGACGCCCTAATCTCCCAGCCAACGAGGTGTGTGTGTGTGTAAGCGCTTATTTCGTGCGTATGACGGCTCTAAACTGTAAGGCTGTGAAATGAGAAAATGTGCAATAGCTGTAACATGTCACCTGTCAAATCAGAGAAAAATATAGATCCAATTTAATCCAATCTAGAAGTGCTGTCAGTGAGCAGCAGCGGATTAGCCCCTGGCTTGCGTACAGACATAAAAAATGATTGAGCTTCTGTGTCTGTTCCTCCGAGCGCTGACCCTCCGCCTCCTTCATAGTGTGTCATAATATTTAGATTAGGCTCGATTTTCCCGCACTCAGGAGGAATGTTGTTTTTACAGGGGAGAGTTTCAGCACGTGGGTTTCATCTCCTTGGAATTTTGCTCACCACAGACTCAGTTTTCCCTGAATTGAGGCAGCTGGAAATCACTGAAACGTTTTTATGATAATCCCATTGGTGATTATGATTATGAGCAACGCCAGCGAGATATAAAAGTGCATATTAATGCAACAGTTTGTGGAGTGGTATGTGCTCACTTAAGATGGCAAAAAACTTTTTAATTAGGATTCGGTTGTAAAGAAGCCCCAGCATCTTTTAAATAAGAAACATTAACATGAGATGAAATATTGCTATTATTAATATTAATATTGAAATATTATTATGTTTTTTTAAGAGACAGTATCTTGTTGCATTGGTGAAGACTATTCTCTTTTGTTCTTGCTCGGAACATAATAAATTAATGTACCAGGAGAGTAAAGGAAAAAAATAATTTTGCTATTAATTTAATTAGCTGTAGTTTTACATTAGTTTTACTAGAGATATTAGATCAAGATATTTTTGCAGTATGGTAGAATTTCACACATTTGACTGCATTATCTAAAAATCTGGTGAATGTCAAAGGTTCTTCAAAAGATTTGTTAAAAAATCAATTCGTTACAAATTGGGTTCTCATGGCGTGTTTCTTAAGCATCGTATTCCTCGCTCAATATTACTTTCTTGTTCGTGTAAAATTGTTTCATTTTTCATTGAAAGATGCGATTAAGGCAAATACTGCATGTTCATGGAAATCGTGCCGGCCAATTTGCTCCATTAGTTTGTGTCTATCATGTCTTTGCATTGACCATTTATGTGCTTTTCTTTTGCAATAGTTTAATTTAGCGAGTTCATTTTTGTATCAAAACTATTTCGTTCAATGTTAAACATCCACAATCACTTGAATAAAGTGTGTATATCTGAATTAATTACTCCTATAGAACAAGATTATAATGGATGAATTATACTTTTTAAATGTTGGAAAGCTGCGATTGATGCACATCTCCCAATATTTGAGGGTATCACTTATATATGATTCACACTTGTAGGTATCTTCATCCAGAAGGACTTCCTTCTGAATACACAATCTCAGTGCTTTTCCGCATACTGCCCGAAACTCCTCAGGAACCCTTTGCATTGTGGGAAATCCTTGACAAATACAATGAGCCCCTGGTGGGCATTATCCTGGACAGTAAGTAGACCTATCAGTCATTTTAATTTCTTTTACACTTCTTGGCAGTTCCAACATTAAATCCATTTATTAAAGAAACACTTTTGTAATATTCTAAGTAGCTCACTGTTTTATCGATTCTATATTACCAGTAATGTCTTCAAGCACACGAGTCTTACTTTTTCTCTGTCTTCAGATGGAGGGAAAACATTAACCTTTTTCAACCATGACTACAAAGGAGAATTTCAAACGGTTGCTTTTGAAGGACCTGAAATAAAGAAAATTTTCTATGGCAGTTTCCATAAGGTCAGTCTTCCTTTCATTTAAAATCCCAGCTTCAACTACAATTACAAAATCTATGAAGTCATTTATGCTGCACACTTTCTTGTCAAGCGAATGGGCATTTTGGAAAATGCAATATTAATTTGTGCTAAAGAATAAGTGTTAATAAGTGTTAACACAATAGCAGTAAAGAATTGTTAGTAGCACTATATCCCTGCTAATGTAAATTTTTTAATAGATTAAATTGTCGTTTCATGCTCTTCCTTGTAAATGTCATCTACAAGAAGTGCCTGAGACTTATATTCTATAAGCTTGTTCTGCATCTATCATTTCAAATAATTGTCCATCATGCCCATTAGAAACTGGAAGTGATGCTGTTTGCCATGTTGCCAAAATGTCCACAAAGGATTATCAGTGATCAACTCACCCATGCCACGAGTTCTGACAGTACGCAAATGTCTTATGATAGCCCTGTCTTGTTCAGTTTATGTATTCTTTCATCACATCAACGCTTATGAAGAGAACCCTAACCCCCATCCATCCCCCCCTAGTATCTGTCTGATCATTTTCAAGACTCAATGTGTTGCCCATCTGGTTAAAACTCCCATTTCCTGCCAAGTATGTTCTACCTTTGATTGCTTGACAAGTCCTCCACAGGCTTTTTGCGGTGATGCGTGTGTGTGGTTATGAGCGCGTATTCTCCTGACATCACTTATGATGTGTTTGGACGGTAATCCCTCTTGGCAGAGCATGTCTAGATTAGAGACTCCAGTAACTGAGAAATAACAGCGGAGGCTTGTGAATTATTTAATAAATCACAGCCCGACTTATGCAAATGCTTTGAGTTGAATGAGACAATTTTGGTAAAGATTTGTGACGGCTGCTTTTCGTCCCTCACACAATAGTTTTCCGAAGTCAACATTCATATTTTCAGTGCATGTGTAAATACAGCGTACAAATCTAAATACAAATGAGTGCGTAACAACGAGACCAACAAAAAGTAAGCCATGCTAATTTCTTTGTGTGTGCTTTAGATTAAGGGAAAATTCAATGCACATATAATCTTCTTCAGCATTGAGTCAGCAAGGTTTTATTTTGTGGTTTCTAATGAGATTCATGTTCAGGAGAGTGCTGCTTTGTGGCTAAAGCTGAGAGTTTATCTGACCACAACTGAATCACAATGTAATAAAAGTCCTTTGCACAGCATTCACTGTCCTGACCCTGAGCAAAGCATCTTTGGCTTGAGTTGTTATGACAGATTTTAAACAAAGCCTCTGACTGAAGGTCCTGTTGTTGCGTATAGAGGGTTAAGGACTTATGCTGGACCCCCCAGCCCCCTATTAAAAACAGCCCACTTCTCTCAACCATGTCTTATTCCACGCTTTGTAAAAGCGATGGTGAATGTGTGTAATTTTGTGAGGTCTTAAGAGGAGGTCTTGTTGATCTTTTGAGGTGACAGATATTTTAGTGGCTTATCTTATGAATGTTATTTGGTACTGTTGTCCATTTAAAGTTACGGTGACGAGAGCCCAGACTTTATTTATGTGGTATGATGACACAAGCAGTTTTGAAATTACAGTACAGCAGAACACAGCTGCTACGGTAACACAATGCAGCTTAAAGGCAGTTCAAGTCAATAAAACATAGATGAAGAAAGTACATTTTTCGGTAACACATTACAAAAAGGGTTTTTAAGTTATTTGTTCATGTTAGTAAATTCATTAACTTACATTCACTAAATATGAACAGATTACTTTTTTATAATTTATTGATCCTTCACAATGACTCAATTTTATGTTATTAAGTGTCACAAAGTTATTCATATTTGTTCATGGTAGAGAACTAACAGTAATAGAATATAAACAAAAGTATACAGAAAAATGTATTCTTAATCATATATTTATACATATATCAAAGTGCTCAGAGTGTTTATATATTTCTTTTTTTCTATTAATATTCCGTTTCCTGTAAAAATTATCATTCATTTGTTTTCTGCATTAATACAATGGTCAAGTATGGAATAATCATCAAGAAATGATTATATACATTAAAAAAACATTAAAGAGAGACTCACATTTAATCAAAATTATTCTAAAACTTAAAAATAGTTTGTTTGTATGACGTCACTTTTTTTATCAGAAAAGCTCTTCTTGGGCTCTACTTGGTTCCAAATATCGGTCTTCCTAAAAGCTTTAGTAGAAACACAGACTGAATCGATATAGCTTAGTCATAGTCTGGGTCTGTCCCTGAGGGCACTAAGACAGACTCTCTAAAATCTTACTCATAAAAAACTTCATAATCGGATATGCTGGTCTCTGGTGGTTCAAGCCAATCTTGCTAGTTCCCCAGGTTGGTGTTCAGCAGGTTTAGTTGGGTGTCTAGATTGCCTTTCTGTCGGATTTCTCTGAAAATCAGCTGACAAGACCAGGCTTGCAGACAAGCCAAGACCACCTACTTCAGTTATCTTGGGAACATTTACAGTTGGCTACACCAGGTATGAACCTGCAGTGTGAAATGGGCCAGCTGATCATCTTGGAAACAAACTAATGGTGAGTTTGATCCGAAGGGAGATGTGACCCTAAGCGGTTGAGCAGAAACAGAAGTGACGCCACCGACCTCTAATTCCCTTCTGCCTCTCCTGCTTAGCACTGGATTACCGCCGGCAGACCGGTCCAGACACTCATAAACACTCTATGGTTAAACGTGTGGAGCACTCAGATCAATCACATGTCCATCCTGCCCCTGCTGCATCTGATTGTCATCACAGTAACACCTGCCACTCGGAGATGAGACCCAGTGCGAAGATACATACTTGCCAAAACACAGCTGCATCACCTCACGGACTTAACCAAATTTAATCCGTCTAATTCTACCCTGATAGAGAAGTTTAATTTCTGAGCACCGAACAGTCTCCGTTCATAATTCTTTATAATTGACGTTAATGCGAGACTTCACAATAATTAGCTTAGTCTGAGTCTGCTATCAGACACTTACAATTGCATCCAGTGAACTGAAGAAAATTGAGTTTCAGACCCCAAATCCATTAAGAGACGACATGTGCTGTCTCATACCAAAATGCGCTCTGACACACAAATATGAACTTTTGCTAACTTCATATTACCCTCTTCTGATATGGTTTTGGCTGTTATTCTAGAGATAAAGTTACAATTCTCTTCTCTGACTGCAATGTGTTATGACAGTTTTTTTTAAACGGTACAAGCTTTATAAATCACAAGAGACACAGAATGATGGACACCCTGAGGTCGATTTGGTTTCTTTGGAGGGCTTTTATGGCTGTAATGTGTTCCATAACATTCACTAGAGGAGTGTCGTGTTGCAACTGGACAAAAGTTGCAATGTATATGTAGCTTTGGGACTGAAGAAGAATCAGATAAGACGTAGATAATATTACGTTTATTTGTGTTCCGGTAGCTCAACTGGTACAGAAAAATATACTGCATCTACATTATAAAATATTTAATTGAAACGAGTGTAAAACATATGATGTATTTCTAACAAATCTTTAATACTTTATTTCTTAAAAAATATTTCTTTTCTCTCTTTCAATCTTGCTAGCTTCATGTGGCCACCAGCAAAACTTCTGCTAAAGTGGTGATCGACTGCAAAACAGTGGGAGAAAAACCTATCAATGCTGCAGGGAACATCACCATTGATGGAGAAGAGGTTCTGGGACGTATGGTCCGCTCACGTGGAAAGAAGGACAACTCGGCTCCGGTAAGACCAGAGATACATCAAGATCTTGCCTCATGAGTCAAACTAATTATGTTAATGTTTGATTTACTATAACCTACCAGAGAAATAATTTAGTATTAAAATATGTGTCATAATTTACTCACTATCAGGTTCTTTCAAATAACTTTTTTCTTCTGCAGAGCACACAAGAAGATATTTAGATCGAAGTTGATAATCTAAAAACAGTGGCACCCATTCACTTCTATTGTATGGACATCAATCCAAGTGAATAGGTGCCAGAAACCAACTTTTCTCAAAAATATCTATGTTTTGTGCTGGGCACAGTTTTGAAAAACCAAGAGGATGAGTAAATGATGAAAGGCTTTGATGAACTATCGCTTTTCAAATCTATAATGCTCTTTTGGCACTATGGGATAGCATTGATTTCATACTTTAGAATCTCAGCAATTGCATGACATCATTCAAATGTTGTTTGTCCAGAGCATAATGAAATCTGCATTTTTCAGCAAATATCTTTACACAGTAAAACTTTTGCACAAGGGTGACTCTTACATATGCCTGAAAGAACCAACCGTCAAATCTAACAACAAATCCAGATTTTGTTTTGTAGAGATACAAAGCTCCATTATATGAGTGCAGGTTTGCTTTTGTTTGGACTCCGATAATTGCATACGATAGATGTCTAATCCTTCATTCAGAGATACAGGGTCTTTGAAAGCAAAATCATCCTCTCAGATCCAAATTTAATAATAACTGGGAAAGGAATTCAAAGAATGGACTCTGAGCTTTGAGAGTCAATTTAATAATCTTCCTCTTTTCTGTGTTTTCATGATTCGCTGCTTTGAAACAAAACAAGCACTATATACATCAACTTGAATTGAATCAGATAAAAAGATGCTTTTTGGTTTTAGCATCATTATGTTATTTGTGTGTATGGTTGTATGTTCCTCTGAGGGTGCCAGCAAAATTGATGAGACTAATTGTTTTTGTGATAATGTGAAGATTCTTATCGTAGTGTTTGGAAAGAAAAAGTTGAAAAGAATCGGTCATTCAGTCGTCCAGACAAATAATCAGATCTGGAATCTGAAACATGGCTGCTGGTAAACACAAGCAAGCGTACTTTTGTGGTTTTCGGTAAGCATGCAGCGAGCGCTCCTGTAATTTTTTACGCTTTTATAAAATGTTTGTCGGCTTGATGAGATTCGTAATGCGTATCAATTGTAATTGTTCCTAAATGAGTGTTTACAAAACAACAGGCTTGAATATACACTGTTTCTGTGTTATCCACAGTTTCAGCTCCAGATGTTTGACATAGTCTGCAGTACATCATGGGCGGCTCGTGATAAGTGCTGTGAACTGCCAGGGCTGGTAAGTGTTTTTATGAATACAGTCACTCGCTGTCAAAGCAAGTCCGGGGGTCAGCAGACCAAACTGTTCACTCCCTAATTATATTTTATTAATGTTAGAGTTTAGTCATGGAGTAATCTTAAAACATCCCTGACATTTCAGTCCAAACAACCAGATTACACTGTGAAGTTCAGAAGTTTGTTTTTCAGATGTTTTTATATCCAGTAAACATCCAAATATATCTTTTAAGATGCACATATACAAAGTATTTACAACGGCTGAGTATAATGATATTCAACTATGTTTGTTAGTTAATTTACAATGTGTATTTAATGAAATAAATAAAAGCCTTTGTTGCTGACATGGATTTTAAAAATATATATTTATAGTTAACAAAGTGACATTTTAAAAATATGGCTTTTAAAACACAAGATATTCATACTTAAAGCATAAATTGACTACAATTTTATCTGTTATTGATATTTCTCAATCATCTAGTACAGTATTTTATAGTCATCACTCATTTCATTTTTCACTTTAGTTATTTTTCCTGAACTGATGTCTTAATAAACTTATATAAACTGCTTATGTGTTTTGTGTTTAACATAAACACAGCATTACATTAAATACAATATATCTTTAAAATAAATGTAAAATAAATAAAAAAAAACTTAAATTGAAAAAGAATTGTACAACTGTTTTAAACAGGATTGGACTTATTTCTGGCAATATCTTCCATCCTTAAATCTCCAACCAGAAAGTCTGGAAATTGTCCCTAACATTTAAAATCCATGTCTGCTGTACAAATAATTCAATTATGTAGTCTTGTAGCAGACAAATAGATTTAGTACTCCACGGATGGGAGCAACAATATTCCAGATCGCTCGCCATGTTTGTGCGCTTACGAATTAATGACTTGAGGGAATTGCTTAGACACCGATGGTTGACTTGGACAAATAAACTTCTGTAAGACCCAGAAAGGAAACCGTGCAGCGTTCAGAGAGGTTTGAAGTTTTGTATGACACGTTGTTTTATTTATGTTTCTCCTCAGAGAGTAGAAGAGGACTGTCCTGCCATGCCCCACGCATGCACCTGCGCTCAGGATAGCAAAGGACCTCCGGGACCCTCTGGACCTCAAGTAAAAAACAAATTCTCATTTTAATATCTACAACATTTCTTATCTGATCATCTAAAGACAATGACACATTAAACGTATTAATGACCTAAAAATTTTATTATGTCATCATTTACTTTCAACCTGGTATGACTTACTTTCTTACGCGGAACACAAAAGAAGATATTTGGAAGAAAGTTGTAAACTGCTGCAGTGGCACCCATTAACTTCTATTGTTTGGACAAAAAACCAATCAGTCAATGGCTGGCATTTCCCAACTTTTTTCTAAATGTGTTTTGTAAAAAAAAAACTAAATTCATACAGGTTTGAAATAACAAAAGGGTAAATGATGACACAATTTTCATTTTTGGGTGAATGAAACTATTACATTATGTACTTCAGCATGAATTAGCCCCATTGTGAAATTCATAACGTCGCATCGTAGATTTGTGTTCATTGTGGATAGATTAATTGCTTTTTCATGACATACCGATTCGTAGCCCTATTAGAGAAAGGATCTTTATTTGTCACTTTTAGGTGATCACATGATCTCATTTCATTGACAATCTCCTGCCACAACCCCAGGTTTGATGCCTTGCCCAAGGGCACAATGGTATTTGTAGCTCTTTGTGAAGATCCAACCTACAACCTTTTTGAAACCACAATATCTTCCAGCTTGAGGGCAAAACAGCAAGAATACATGAAGAATCAGCATAAAGAGATTGAAGAAACAAAATGAAATGTAAAAATGTACGTAGGAGAATGAGAAAGACAGCTAGCATCAGATTGCTCAATTCCGCAGGTCGAGCTCGATATGGCAGGAACAAACAAATGAGCTCATTTGGAAGACGCCGTGGTACACACTGAGGGGAAAATGTATTTCTGAGGCCTCGAAAAGGCCATTCCGTATAAACACCCGTGCTTTCGACAAAGTCATTATGTAGAGATCGATTTATCAAAGCTGATTAGTCCAGTCCTGTTCTGTCTGCGTGAATAGATTCCCTCATCCATACAACCCATTCCTACCAGCTTCCTGAGCCAAACACGAGTCTGCAGGGAACACCATTGCAGTTTTGTTTTGTCTTTATTATCCTGGTGTCTTGATATAAACTTTACTGTCATATGTTCTAAAGTCTTTTCTATGATTGTCCTGGCAGCAGGAATCAATCGACAACATCCTTTTCATGGTGTCACGTGTGTCCTCTAAATGAATATTAATGTCTTCACTCCACCAGCAGGCTTTATTTGGTCTGTTTAGGTCATGAATCAATTTACCAGAATTTTTCCATCCCGGCTGAAGGTGATAAGAACTACCTTATTGAAGCATTTGCCCTTGGGGAGGCAATTAAGGATACACGGAAAGGAAGTTGCTAGTTCAATTACTCAGAACAGAGGGTCACCACCAGAGAGGGTTAAAGGGGTAGTTCACCCAAAAATAAAACTACTTTCATTGTTGATTTACACTAATAGCATTCAGAACCTATAAGACTAGTTCATCATCAGTAGAACACAAAGAAGATAGTTTGAGAGATGAGTCAATGGTTTTATGTCCACACAATGGACAAGACAGTCAGTCGGTAGAGGCCAATGTTGTTTGGTAATCACATTCTTAAAAATATCATTTTGTGTTGTGTAGAAGAAAGAACGTTACACACGTTTTATATCAAAGTGTTTTTGGGTAAACTGTTTCTTTAAGATTGTAACCATGTTTAAGGGGTAAACCGGTTTAAGGTGAGACAGGTCTTGGAGACATACAAACGCTGTGGTCTCTGTGGCATCTGTATTCAAGAAATTATCAATTTGTGTTTGTCTAATTTTGTGTGTCTGACTCTCAGGGCGGTCCTGGTATAAGAGGCTCAAGAGGAGATCGCGGGGAACCGGGCTTGACGGTAATAATACACATTTTATTTTTTCAGCATGCCATATGCGGGCCACCCAAAGTTTGGCTCTTCAAACCTGTTGATGATTTTCAAAAATCAATAACTCGCATGGTTTATTGTGGGAGTATGCAAATACACACTATGCATGTGCCTCCCTGTTGTTCTTGGACAGTTTGTGTCTTTTCACAAGCTGATACAATCATCCAGTAGTTTTTATGAGAGTTAATTTAGTTTATTTGCATCTCTCCATCAGACTGTTGTACTCCCAACATAAAAATCCCTCCAGATGTGTGTTTGTGTGAGTGTGCACTCGCAAAATACTCCAGTCAAATAAAGCCATACTGGAGGAACATTATTTCATTTCATGCTCCAAAGTTTTCTAAAAACTTATTCCTCTAAGGATTGTCACAAGCTAGAGTTTGATGAGTGTCTTTTGCTTTCTTGATTATTGCGTCACTGATGGAGAAGGAGCCTGCTGGGTATTCACACTTTGTTTCAGCAGCTCGGCTGGTGGTAGGCCTGAAATGTTATGTAACTCCATTGAGGAAATTAAAATGGGAAATGAAAGCAAGATTATGTTATACGTTTCTTTGAGAGGATTTTCTTTATGTTTAAGGGACCTCAAGGGCCACCGGGTGAAATCGGACCTACAGGACCACAGGGGCCTCCAGGTCCTCAGGGGCCAAATGGACTGTCCATTCAGGGACCACCGGTAAGTTTAGACTCCAGTCAATGTTGCTAATTTAAATTTAAATTTTTCTTTATTCATTTTTTTCTTCTTAATATGTCTCTCTTCAGGGGGTTCGAGGAGAGAAGGGTGAGAAAGGTGAGACAGGTCTGCCAGGCCCTCAGGTAAGTAAAAATATACCAGCTGTCCGCTTGATCTACTTCATAGCACCCACATAGTCTCTCATTAGCTAGCCTTACATCCTCTGACACTGTGTGTGTGTGTGTGTGTGTGTGTGTGTGTGTGTGTGTGTGTGTGTGTGTGTGTGTGTGTGTGTGTGTGTGTGTGTGTGTGTGTGTGTGTGTGTGTGTGTGTGTGTGTGTGTGTGTGGCGAGGGATGGGCCAAGTGCATTGGTGTAGCATGTCTTTTCAAATTTTATTTACAAAGACAAGCTGGCAAGAAACACCTGTCAAAATGGGAACAAGGAAACTAAATTACTAAAGTACAGACTTTGAGTTAGTGAACCTTCCTGAACTCACCTTTTATCACAGCAGTAAGATGGAGAAGATGTGAGAACTGAGATATGATTCTGGAAAATAGTAACTTCAGATGAAGAATGGGAAAGGGAATGTGTGAATTGTAAGAAATGTTGTTTTCTTGTTGTTCAGAATACAACTTCAATACAGCTTCAACTTTAGATATAAGTCTTTGGAAGCACATATTTAACTCAATTTAGTGCTTGTTAACTTATAAGCTTTATATCGCAGAATTAATTGTATGTCTCTGACAAATTATGTTTTATTATGATCAGGATACAGTCAGGTTTGCTTGTCTTAACATTTTTGACAATCCCAAAAATAAAATTTTTAGAGTTATGTTAAAGAATTGTAAAAAAAGGTTGATGGAAATACAAAGGGATTTTGAGGTGTAGGCCTTTAAACATAGATACTTGTAAGATGTATGCAAAAATATGTTTGAAAAATATTAAACATATTATTACTTTTTATTATAATAACTTATTGGAAATATCCATTTATTTTAATTCCAATGATAACAAACGTTTATAAAACCTTTTAGAAATATTATATTTTAACATTAAAGGTGACTTTTAAGGGAAAGTGTAATTCTTTCATTTTTTACAAACCTGTATGACTTTCGTTCTTCTGCAGAACACAAAAGAAGATAGTTTGAAGAATAAACAATAGTTGTAACCATTCCCAAGTTTTGGTTTGTTTTACTACAATACCTAAACAATGGACAAAATGTTGAATGCGTACTGTCCAACATTCTACATGAGCTTTTTTTGTGTTCTGCGGAATTAAGAAAACCGCAGAGGTCTAAAATTGCAAGAAGGTGAGTAATGAATCATGAATTTTCATTTTTGGGGAACTATTACTTTAAGGCAGAAAGTAAAGGTTGCAAAACTCTACACAACTTTTAAAATCTTTATAGTAACAGAATGAATGAGGATCAAACATTTCCCAACAAACAAACACCAATGTAAAGTAGCTGACTGCCATAGATGTCACTTAAGACACTACAAACTACTAACTCCAAGATTTTATTTGAAGTCAGTTTGAAATGCAGGCAAGAAATTTTCCATTTATAAAATCCCAGTATGAGGGATGGAAAATATGTATCTATCAAACACCACATGATTTTCTGTGAAATCTTTCAGCTCTGAATGCCCAAAATCTGCAGGTGGAATAACAGCAGTTTGTGCAGATTCTCTCCGATCGAACAAGTCGGAGCTCAACTTCTTCAATGTTATCCAGTCTTAACATACCTGAAGATTGAATTCATACAGTACTTTCTTTCAATCAGATCTGTTCAACTTTAAAGCTTGAAAAGTCTTTTACGAAATTCCTGCCTTTTCTGTGACAACCCACTGCTGGGTTTTAGACTCCTGGTGAAAATGTCACCCTAATGCTTCCAAAACATTCACACTGACAGTTCCATTTGTTAAAGAATGACTGTTTGATCTGAAGCCAATGACAGACACTTAAAAATACCCTCAAGTTCTCTTTGGGTGAAGAAAAAGTACATCCTGTCTTTTTTATGCAGCTTCCAGTTGTAAGTAAGTACAAACACTCAACATTTTCAGCATTCTTCAAATATTCACATGAATATCCTCCCTTAAAGAAGAAAAGTCGCACTCGTTTGAACCAAGCAACAGATCGATAGGACCCTCAACATCCATTTAGCAGAATGTGATGAGCATCATGATGTCAGCCCTGAAGATGATGTGCACTTTTGCTGCGGTTGTTCAGCAGGACTTCCTCTCTCTCTCACTCAGTGTTAATCTATCCTGTCAGTCTGTGAATTATACTCAGTGGCTGCTGCTAGCCAGTCCTTCAAATCATTGGCCGGATCTGCACCTGTGTCTATCGCTGGTGATGAGAGCCCCGTATATAATAGTGTTATGGTTGCTCTGACACAGACTCAAAATGAGAGCTACGAGTCCACTTATGGTAAAGCTGAGTCCATTTCAGCCTTTGTGACAGTGTGTGTGGTGCTGACAGATGGAATGATGTCAAGCTAAGCTTCACCTGGGATAGGGCTTTAGCACAGATTTCTCTCCTTGAAATATTATTTACTGCTGTCATATTGTGTCATGCTCTAGCAAAAGCTGTGATACCAAAATATTAGGGCTGGGTAAAAAATATAATTCCTCGACTTGAATCGATCTTCCATTTAAAAAAACTAAATCGCGGAATTGATTTTAAATTCACCTGCCTTAGAGAAAATGTTCTGTATTTTGCATCCTTGTATTTTGAAGGCAGCACTTTACAGATTAATTTCGATTCATTCATAATTCAACATAACAATGTTTTTATTTCTTTACTTAAAGTAGAAGTAAAAAAGGAATTCAAAACATTATTTTGTTGGCTATATTATTATTTTAAATGTGTATATAAATAATATAGGGTTTCAGTTTCCAGCATATATATTTGAACATTGATTCCATGTCTGCAAAACTAGCATGATTATAAATGATAAACCAGGAAATAATTGAAATGATATTGAAATCTATATTTCAATTAAATCGAAGCACTTGAAACCATGTATATAAGAGTCAAATCGTCAAATTGATCTCAAAATCCGGCACTATTAAATATTGTGCCATGCTGTAAAGCATTTTTAGTTTTATTATATTTTCTTTTTTTCAAGTAAGACTAAATATCTTTGGTCACTTTCCATGCCAAGTCAATGTATCTTAATTTAGGAATCCGTAGAAATGTCAAATGAAAAACAAGACAAAAATGCTTAGTACAAGATTCATTTTTTCTTGGTTGCCAGTTTAGATCTTTAAACACAGGGCTAATTTAGCTCGGATATTAATAGATAATATTAATATTATAGTCAGTAAACAAGAGATGTTCTGTTTATGCTGATAGCCATGTGAATACTTTATACACTTAGGAATGGCTATTTCTGTGCAATGATTCAGCTGTTTTGTTTGTTTACCTTTAGGGTGTACCAGGTGCAAATGGTGGAGCTGGCAGAGACGGACCTCCAGGACAGAGAGTAAGCATCTTTTTTATCTGATGAAAAAGGCCTTGAAATAATGATTTAACCAGTTTTATGAATTTACCTCATGGGGAACAATTAAAATCTTAAATAAACACTTGAAATCACTCACAATGTAATTAGTTTGCCTTGAGGTCAAAAATGATAAAGGTCACGGCAAGCAAGAAATCTTCACTCCGTGCACATAAACACCTCTTCAAATGGAGATTATGTGCTGTTCTTTCTTTATAAACATCAATTAAACAGATTGATGACAGCACGACATGAGCTAAACACCTCTCTGGCACTTGACTAATAAGGCCTTGATGCGTTGCTTTATTGATTTTATCACAAACTAAACTCAATTGTGAGAGATTCAAGACTTTGTGTAATTATAGTTTTTGATTTGACATTCCAAGTTTTATAAGACAATATTTAAAATATAATATAAAAATTATCTTGTTATTGCATGTATGGTTTTATTTTTGTGGGCCAGCTAAACAAAACTTTTGCATGTCCAGGTTGCTGGTTTTCATAATAATTGGCAACCAATTGCCGTCACGTTCCAAATGTCGACTTTATTTTACTTTTTGGGTAAACTGAGCCCTTAGAATATAATATGTTCATTATATGTTCATAAAAAGGCAGATTTACATACATTCGCATGTAGTCCACACAGAGCGAATGCCAATTTAAAACCGAAAAGGACTTCATTCGAAAATATTCCCATGGTGGTTATTCAATTACAATGCACAATTAGAATTTGTTTTAAAAAAAATGCAGCCCAAGAGAAAATGTTTGAATAAATCTGTCAATTTGGCCTAAAGAAGAAAATCATGGGACGCAAATGAAAATGTTTAGAGCTCACTGTAGCTTTTTCGGGAGTGATTAAAGCAGGTTCAGGAATAATTTATGGCTGCTCGACAAAAGTAACGAGTAAGCCTAACAAAGAAAAGCAGATGTTTGGCTATGAGCTTTTGGTTATGTCTAAAAATGACTGTATGACTATATTGAAGAACATTATAACTGTTCCAAGGTTAACAAATGGTTGTGTGATCTGTAAATGACATGCAATGAAGTGCTGAAAAAATAACTTGAAACAACAACAAAAACAGACTTCCAGGAGACATTTGTACGGTGGGACCCGTTTTATCAATTTAATTTCAAGAAGGAAGCCTAATTTAAAGTGAAATTGTCTGTGTATTTTGTTATTTCGCTGATGATTCATGAATGAAGGCATTTTCTCTTGCATTACACATGACAAACTATTTGAGATATAAAAAAAAAGGTGTTTATGACGGCTTCATGACCTTACAGACTCCATAAGCTACGTGCATTATAACTATTTCGAGGGTTAAGGCTCTGGAAGTGTGGTAATCCAAAAGTACTCTATACTTGTTGAGATTTATATGTTACATTGTTTTCCCCTAAAGTTCCTCTGGACCGTTGCCCAAGCTAGCCTGATATTTAGAGCAATGAGGCATGTTCAGTGGAAGAACACTTAAAGTGCTGGATCACTCACTTAAAGGAAGCAGGAAGAGCAGTGGTTTCATGTGTGCGCTGACAGATTTGACATAAAGTTTTTGTTGAGCTTATTTCCCCTATTGAATGCATGCTGGAATTGTACATTATTAGCTATGTACTGAAGATGTAATGCCAATATCTTTTATGCATTAAAGGCACTGTTTGAAAAGCATGAAAACTTTATGATAGTAAAAAAGATATTTTGAATAACTTTGTAACCGGACAGCGACAGCACACATTGATTTGCATTGACTTGGTGTCTTTGTAATAGAAGGGAATGTGTATTACACTGTTCACTTGCCTACATTCTTCAAAATATCTTGCAGACTTTAATAATGTTTTGCTATCTATATTTTATTATGTACAATATAAATACACACTGAGCTTTGACATGGACAAAAGCCGTAGGTTTTAGTGTGTTTTATTCTCTTTTAACATAAAAATAATTATTGGCTTAAACTTAGACTGAATTTCCAGAAAGTTCCTGCTTTCATATATGAATGCCAGGTTAAAATACATATCCACCTGTTTTGCTGTTCTTTTCCCCTATAAGAGCCACAGGGACTTTGGTCTTTTGTGTTGAGATTGATAGCTGCTGGACTGTTCCAAAAGCCTCTCAAGTCGCCAGTCCACAGAGGTTGGCCAGAGTAGTACAATTCTGAAGCCAATGTTACACATGCTCACAGTATAATCTTAATTTTAAAAACACATCAACTCTACAATCTGCTTTAATTCATCATTGCACGTCCTCCCCTTACTTCTTTTGTTTAGGAATAGAGGAACCTCTGTTTTACTGTTTCTGCTTAGCCCCAAAAATGCTTTCTTATTTACATCAACTGCTGTTTTATTTTATTTTATTTATATATGTATATACAATTATATATATTTATTTGTAGGGGTTACCAGGTAAAGATGGACCACAGGGTCGACAGGGCACTACAGGGCCGATGGTATGTAACATGAAAATATCTGTTGTTTTATTAAGATCTTATACTTTGTATCAAAAAGTGATATTCTATTGTAGGGAAGTCCCGGGGCTCCTGGGGCACCAGGATCTTCTGGACCACCAGGACCACTTGGGGATCAGGGACAGCCTGTGAGTATTGAATTAAGGTCATGTTGAATAAACTGAACTCAAAGTTGAAAACTAGCCATGTCATCAGTCATGCATAAGAGATCGGGCTTCTCAGCGATTCTTAATAAAGGAATAGTTCACCCAAAAATAAAACATCTGTCATCATTTATTCACCCTTATGCTGTTAAAAAATGGTATATCTTTCTTCAGTGAAACACAAAAGAAGATATTTTGAAAAATGTTTCAGGGGTTATGTGTAGGCTAGTGTGCTTTGGTTGCCAACATTCTTCAAAATGAATTAATTTGTGTTCTGTAGAAAGAAAGGCAAACATATTTTATGAGGGTGGGTAAATTATGTGAATAAATCCTTTTGGGGTGACCAATCCATATTAGAATTAAGGCCATTTTTATTTATATGGTTTTAGGAGTCTGTTCTGTTGCATACACACTGTCTTGAAATTCTAATTAAGAATTATTCTACAGCATTTAAATGGCTGAAGTCAATACGGGTCTGAATTTGCTGTCCTGTTGGAACAGAATACTCTATTTGAGTCTAGCTATGCATCCTAAAGACTGGCACAGATTTGGCTTTAAAACACATGTCAAGCTTAGCTCAGTTTCATTCCCCTCATACCTGCCTGCTACAATTTGACTTTGACTGACCAGAGAAAGACATCCAATTCGAGAAACATCAGGGATTATTTACTCGGCATCCCTGTTTGAAATATTTTTTTCTCATCGTTAGCATGCACATGATGGATCTAAAGTAACCTCAATCTCCATATGTTTTCTGCAGCATGACACCTGTTTGAATTTCAGAGAAGACTGTAGAAATTTTTTTAAAGATTTAAAAAACTAGACAAACTAGAACCACATGACTCTGAACATCTGCAAAGTCGTGTTGAAGCATGGCCCCCGACACTGATTGAAAACCTGAACATCTTTATTTTTATTAGACGTGGATGTGAGATTGTCATTCGGATGATAGGTTAATGATCAATGTGGGCACATTTTATGGGATAGCAGGACTTTTTTAATTCTACTACAGCAGTATTTAATACAGATATACAGCAGCTTGGATCCTTCCCGGAAATTCTTTTTTTATTTGATGAAATTACAAAGAGTGCCTTAAATACTCTGTGTGATCATATTATCTCATATTCTGGCTCAACCACATGTCCACGTTACATTTGTATTCATGCATCCCAGTTCCTGCAATCTCAATTTTACCCAGATGTCTTATGATATCATAATTGTTTAGCAGCCACAGCATCCTGGCCATGAATGCTTCAATGGTTTCCAATGCATTAGCTCAGCAATGTGTCCATTTTATGTGTTTGGCCTATGCGTTTAATCTCAAACTGAGCCCAATCACAAAAGCAGAATATACTTTCTTTCTCTGAAACAGTCATTCTTGTTGTATCTATCAAATGTACAAGAGTAGTGTCTACAACATTTATATTAAATTTTTTATGTCAGCCATCAATGTACGTGTCCTGGTTTGAATCACAGGACACGTACATTGATGGTTGACATAAAAAATGTTGCTGTGTATAAAATTGTCATTTGCTCACCTTTGGGTTGTTTCAAATCTACAAACATTTATTTTAAAAGATAATTGGAATTATGCGTATACATGTGACCACACTGACTACTGTTGAAAAATGTATTAAAATACTATATATAAATCAGATATTTTACAAACAAAGCCAATTAATCAGGCTAGAAACAACTAGAGGGTAAGTAATTCATGACAGAATTTAGGGTAAACCCTTGAAAATCTGAACAATTGTAATGTCATGCTACAAGTAGCTTTAAGAAATTGGATGTTTTCCTCCAGCTGTTTCCAAACCCTCCATGAAAAGGATTGGTCATGATGTTTGATGACTTAAATGTTTATAGACTGTCTACATAGAATATACTACATTTATTTCCTTGAAACAACTGTTAAAGCACCGCTTGTGAAATACATCCACCACATTCAACAACAATTTAAAAAGCAATTTCTATGGGGAACATAAATTGGCAGCTGTTTCTATTTTTATGTCGGATATCATTACTGGCTCTCCAAAACAACGGATGTCCAAATTCAGTGTTTCAAGAAATAAAAAAAACATTGTACTTTTTAAATGGTTAAATACTGTGTTGACAAGCACTTTTAATACTTTTTATTGGTTAGATAATTGCAGTACACAGTGACAAACATAAAATATGGAAATGTATTCGCAAGACCAGCAGCAATATTCATTTGTGTGAACCATGATGGGTTTGTGCAATAAATGTTAAACCAACATTTATTTGCTTAAAATCTGTCATTTACCCCATTAAAGGTTTTTATTACACGAGCACATAGATGATTTTGGCTGTCATAAAGAGCATCAGATCGGACACCAACCAAAAACAACCCACAGAAGTGACTAGTCAGCAAATGTTCCAGACAACCCACAGCGGTCAATAATGAAAATATGTAGCACATCCCTAACAGAAATCTTCATTCTGTCTGTTCACAGGGACCTCCCGGCACTAAAGGCGAGCGAGGAGAGAGAGTAAGTTTGATCTGCCTTCAATCTAGCGTGGAGTTTAGATTGGGGTGATGGCGCATGGCCTTCATTGGCGCATGTAATGGTGGTTTATCATCAGTGGGATTAAGCAGAACACTGGCAGACTCCCTGATAAAAATCTGCAGAGAAAGCATTGAATCACAGCCTCTTCGTCCCTTTCCTACTTTACACTAAAAGTTTTTAATATAGTTGCTGCTTGAGCATTTAAAGGCACTGTAGCTGTATCTGTCAAGCTTCACCGTGAGGCTTTTATACTGTAATATAATCTTTTATTCTTCTGTTTTGATCTCGTCACTGCTGTGGTACTAAGCGCCACACAAAGGGTGTTAAATTGGGTGAGTTAACCACCCACGGAGTACAGGTTATTAGCCTCTGTTAAAGGCATGAAAGGAAGCGGATTTGTGTTTGTGTCCCAGCAGCCGCTCATAAACCGTTTTTTGTTTCTTTCTGAAGGGTGATGTACAATCACAGGCCGTTGTTCGGGCCATAGCACGACAAGTTTGTGAGCAGCTAATTCAGAGTGAGTTTCTTGTTTCTTTGTGCTTGGATTTGTCATCATACATATTTACATATAACCTCAAAATTTGATTGAATGCTTTTCTGACATGTAAAATTGAAAATGCTTTCACACCGAATTTATGTTTTCTTCCCTCAGGTCACTTGTCCCGCTACAACTCTATTCTTAATCAGATTCCCAGTCAGTCTGTTTCAGTGCGGACAGTACAAGGTCCTCCAGGTGAGCCTGGCCGACCTGGACCTCAGGGGCAACAGGGTGAGCAGGGTCCTCCTGGCAGACCAGGTTTTCCTGGAGGCAGTGGACAAAATGGCCGGCCTGGAGAGAGAGGTAAATATTCTCTGTTGGGGCTCCAATCCTAATTTGGTTTGTGGAAACAGTACTTGAGGTTTTCATAAACATAAAGTAGGTTTTATGAATTGCACAATAAGTAATGGATTTGAAATTATTTACTTTATCTAAATCGGATTTTATAAAGTAGTTTTAACTTTCTTATTAGCTGGCTTTGTTAGAGAACTAAACCACTGTATTACCACTCAAAACTCGATCTTTTATTGTTCATGTTAGATAGCCAAGATCCGCTACTTCAAAGACACCAGACAAATACTCCAATTGTCCAAGAGTCTTGCTAGTTTGTTAGGATTGAATGTTCCCCAGAAACCTCAGAAGCGCGTATAACAAAGTGAAATGAATAAAGGCAACTTTTTGGCCTGAATTTAGCTGTGTAAGACAGTTAGGTCAAAGCTTGGAATTTTGTGCCCGGTTCTATAAAAACTAGAGGGTTTCCCAGTGTGGAAAATATCCTAAGGGAGAGGATTTTTTTAAAAGTCCTGCAACAAACGTCTTAACTGTCACCCTTGCCTTATCTTTTAAAAACTTTTGATTTATGGACATTACAGTGATAGTTCACCCACAAATGACAAAGTATGTTATTATTTACACATCCCTTTTGTCATTTCAAAACCAATATTAATATTAAAAATTATTAGTAACAAAAAAATATTGTTTTCGCAATTAAATTGCATTGGTTTTGTGCCCGTACAGTGGAAGTCAATAGGTACCAGGGGATTTTGGTAACTAACATTCTTCAAATTATATTCTGCATAAATAATAAGGTTTGAAATGACAAAAGTGAGTAAAAAATTACAGAAATGTAATTTTTGGGTGCCATATAGCTTAGTGAGCTAAAGTGAGCTAAATTGGCCCCTAATTCCTTAAGATAAGCCAGTTACTTAAGGACTTGGTTGCAGCGCAAGTACACATTACTTAAGGGAAAACTTAAGCAATTAAGAGTAAATACTTAACGACAGCTTTAAGATTCCTAAGTGAACCTGTTTTGCAACTTATACCTCCTTTGGGGGTTCCCTGAATCCTATACTTTGTTGTGGGCTTGAAAATACAGCGACAGATAACACAGGGATATGTATCTGTTTACATGAACCAGAATCTCATCAGCAAACAAGGAAGAGATTAGGGGACCGATCTGTATTATAAACTCTTCATCCAAGAATCTGTGACCTTCAGAAATGTAATGTTACATTTCTTTCACACAGATCAAGCAGTTATTTCTAAAGAGGGAATTAACACTACTTCCTCACTGGATGACCAACTATCCAGATGAGATCTGTCAGAATGTGTGTTCAGCACTGGCCAAGTCATATATCTCTTTCCTCATAGTGTCAGCTCAGGCCAATAGGTTAATCTGCAAAAACAAAGGCTGAAGCTATTTCAAAGTTTCTAACAGATTTTTGTGTCTTTGTTCAGGTCTCCCGGGAGAAAGGGGAGAGAAAGGCAGCCCAGGGGTGGGGACACAGGGTCCCCGTGGTCCACCGGGACCCCCAGGTAACATATAATACAACAGTTATTGATTTCTGGTGTGAAATAAACTTCCAAAGAATCTGATCCTTATTGATTTTGACAAAAGATGAATTGATAGTTATTTAGTGAGATCACAATGTGGCATATAAGTGTGTCATATATAATTGTTTTTTACCTCGCCTCCTTGAATGGGAGTGTCAAGAGCACTATGATTACTTTGCTTTGTTGAATTGTTTAGTTAAGTCAATATAATGGCTTCCTTGTCCTCGAGCAAGTGAAGCAACAGTAGTAAAAAAATAATTTCCATCCAAATTGGAAAAACAAGAGCTTGGTGCTTCCGTATTGCCCAGACTACAGGAATTTCCGTTATTAAACATCTTGTGACAAAGAAAATACAAGCCTGCAAAGTTTTAATAACCTCTGCACACGTCTCACCTGGTTTTGGTTCTTTTGATTCCTGTCTGGAATATCAAGCAGATATTGAAACAATATTTGGGTCAGAGGGAAATGTTTTTGTATCGATTTTAGCAGTGTGGCTGTTGAGTAGACTTTGGAAAATGTCAGCATCTGCTCGCTGTTAATTGCAGTTTGATCAATACTCTTTACAAATGAGATTCATGGAAGTGGAGAAGCTCAAACAGCAAATGACATCTGAGGAAGGATGTGGACATTGGCTAAAATGTCTGTCAGAAGAAAGAAAAGATGGGTTTCGTTCTGAAAACTGTTTTTGACTGCTGTATGTGTATGTGAGACAAGGTTCATGAAGCTGACAACTTAATTCCAATGTGATCCCACTAGGGCCTTCAGGAGAAGGTCGGACCGGAAGTCAGGGTCCTCCAGGGAGACCTGGAATTCAAGGCACCTCTGGTCGTCCTGGTACGCCCGGGAACCCTGGTCCTGCCGGACCTCCTGGATATTGCGACCAGAACTCCTGCCTCGGGTACAACGTTGGAGGTAATCCTATTTACATCCTAGAGCTGTCAAGGTTTCTCAATTTCTTTCAAACTTGGAGATAACCGTAAGGTCACCCTAGAGAATGAAACTCGAAAAGTCACTGATGGTACTTCCATTACAGCAAATTGCTAAGAGAACTAGCTGTAAGGTTTTTGGTTTTCTTTAAAGTACTTCACAAGGGCTTGTATTTTCATAACTACTATTAAAGGGCAGAATTATAAGCAAACGTCTGGTCTGCGCTTGATTTCCTATAAAAGGACTTTTCCAAACAGCGCCCGAACCACAGTTTTACTGCTTATAAATTCCTCATGGAGGGTAAATGCTATGAAACATTTACATATGTATTCTGTTTATTCACAGCAGGGCGCTTTAATACAAGATTTGTTTTGTTGTCAGGAAATTTACGACAGTGTAAATAATTGATATATCAAATGCTTTTTGAGAATCCATTTTGCATTGTCAAAGAAGATGCATAATGTTGCCGGGGACTTGTCTTTGATGAAGAGTTATATCCTTCATAGATTTATGAAATACTGCATCAACACTTTTAAGATCTATAAAGGTTATAGCTTTAAGCTTTCACAGTAAGCATAAAATCTTAAAAAACAGCCTTATATTGTTTCAAATCATTCTCATTCAGACCAAGATCATATTTCATTTATTACGGCATGATGTAAGTTTTATGCCCATCGACCAAGTTTTAATGACATATTGAGAATCCTTGACTTTGCTTCAGTCAACATAAAGATTATGAGCTAGGCCTGGGTTTGTTCCTTCACATAGAGATACTGACTTCAGTGTGTCTCTCCTCTTTTCCCTGGGCTACTCCTCTCACACATCTGCATGAAGATCTAGAGCAGTATTAGAATGACTACTGAGAATCATTCTCTGAGACCCAACTGCTCTACATCTCTCCCCTCATTCCTTCATCTCACTCTCCTGCCGCGGGCGGAAACCAAAGACTGATATCTAGGGGAACATCTTTTCAACAAACTCCAGAACTCTAAAATCCCTTCTTACCCTGGTTTTCCCAAACCTCAAAAATATCACCACCATTAAAAAGCTCTGGCTTCTTTAACCCCTTTAAGCATTGTTGCATGTCTTTAGTTTTGTAACACGTTTCTTGGTTGTTTTTGTGTAATTGTAAAGCAGTATAGGACCAGCAGAAAGGAGTTTCATTCATCTCAATGGCGTTTGCCTTGCCAGAGACCTCATTTAAAATGTATTATCTTTGTTAATAATGTTCATTGGTCATAAATGTCGAGAACACTCTAAGTGGCTGATTAGCCTCAACAAAAAATACGAAAAATCATTAGATTCTTTTAAGGTGTATTGAAAAAAGCCATAGATAGGAAAGACAAAATCTCATTTTAATTCAATTCAAACATATTTTTTTAGGATTATTAAATTTTGAGCTATTGGCCAGCAGCTTCACGGTAAAAAGTTAATCATACAGACAAAAAAATAAGAATTTGAAATCTTGTCTTATACATTCAAAACAAAAATTTCTACTAATATATCTATGAAAATCCTACATTTTGTCTGTATAGATTTTTTTCTATGAATTTCAAATGAAAAAAAAAACTCTCTGAGAGATTGATCAAAGACCCTGTGAACTGGAAGTTGTGATTGTCTTTGCCTCCATATTCTGAAACTATTACAAATAAATTGGAATTTCCGATATTAGGATGCATTTTTATATTAAACTGGCAGCAAACTGACACTGCAGGTGTGGAGTTAACCGCATGTTGTAATTGGAGATAGATAACCACTGAAGGGTGGAAGCGCATTTTTATAGTTTGTTTGAAAATTTGGAGAGAAATAAATTTTGAAAAGAAAATGACTTACGCATATGCTATAAAAACATTCCAAAATTCCATAGAATTTTAAAATTATGTGCAACATTGATGATCACAACATTTATTTTCAATTTGAATAGTAGTCTAAAACAGATTCGGCGTTTATAGCAGTTTGGTAAAGAACTGCATCTTCAAGTACCCTTTAAGGAAAAAAAATTGTGATTTGGCATGAAACATTGATTAAGCAGTGAAAAGGTGCAGTACACAACAAAATCGCTTAACAAATTATTTTTATTTTGCATTGGTATTTGAGTTCATGTATACTAAACTAATCACAGTACTGTCCCACTGTTCAGCTGCTCATTTCCTCCTCTTTCTGTATTTTTCTATCTCTCTGCTGCTTGCTTCTTTTTCCTGCTCTCTTGGTGGTGGTGACCAAAAAGACGGCGACCGTGAACCATCTAATTCCCCCATGTTCCCATAGTACAACAGTTACCCTCCAGCACCTACCAAAACTACGGCCCCGCCACAAACTACAACGACGAGGAGGATGAGGAGGACCCTTATGGTGGATATCCTCCTCAGTACCACCAACCCAGCTACCCTGATCCCCATGCCTCCAGGCCTGGCCCCTCCAACACAATGGGGGTGAGGTCACCTGGCACACGTCGCTTCTCCCGCAGCACGACCGAGGAGGGGGACCCAGAGGAATCGGCAGTCCGCGCCAAGGTCGAATAGCTTGGGTGACCAACCTCAGCAAACCCATCCTCCACATACAAACACTTTTCATCTAAATATCCTGCAGCATAGGACTGAGGAAACTCCGAAAAGTGCCTGCTATATGCATCCTTATTAGGCAAGGGGAGAAGATTAGAAAAAGAGACTGTGCCGAAATTCATCCAATGACTTTTCTTTCTTTCTTAAGGTCGCATGTGGCCATTGTGACGAGACGCAAGTACAAAAGCGGTGTTACATGTAATCCATAAATTTTGTAATGATAAAGAGGAGAGTCTTCTGTACAGTTTGTGTAATTGTTTATATTTTAAATGGTCAGTTCACCCAAAAATAAAAAAATCCAAAAAATATGGAGGATCCAAAATAACACAAAATGTTTAGTTTGATACATGGATTGTTTTGAGTCTTCTTCAAGCCATATCACAACTTCTCATGAGAATACGAAATAAATATATTCCTTCTCCAGCAATCACAAGAGCTCATGAATAACAGAAGGAAAGAGATTTGGCTTTGGTCACTTTTGGGTGAACTGTTTCTGTGCAAATTGGTGATCCGCAAAACTCTACAAATGTTTACAGCATTTTGCATTTATCTGAAACTGGCTGCCTAATTTATTAAGTGATGGAAATACCTCCGCCCCCCTTGATGCTTTTGATGTTCTTGTCACTAGCAGCTATTTATGACGCTAATTCTAAATCCCATTGTAAAATCAAATGTATTGTCTTCTTTCACTGGTACTTTAAGTTAACTCCATTTAACATCACACGTTTCATCCGCATCGTAATTGTATCACACGTTAATGTGAACTTCCTGTGCACGTGGTCTTGTAAGTCATGCAATCTATAGGAAAATACAGTTTAAGCTCTCAAAGTGTTTTTTCAAGAGCAGCTGTGTCCTGTGGGCCTGTTCACTGTGAATGACATCTGAATAGTTAGGCCTGTGGTCTACTGTCCTTTCACAATGAATACATCTGCACGTGGAAATGGTACACGTGAAAAGTCATCGCCAGACCTTTGAAGCTATAAAGTAATTTATTTTTACTTTATTTGTTTTTGTAACCAATAAAACTGTACTGCGACTATGACTCAAGATGATGTCTCGTCTGGTCCTTGATTTGCTCTGCATGCTAATTGGCTAATAAAAAAATTATGTATATTTAAATGTAAACAATTTTGGCTTAGATAATAGGAAATCCACTAGTTATCAAAATTTATTTTTATATAAAAATGTAGAACCCAAAATGAATCCCAGCAGTGACTAACAAGGGCAGTTCATTTCCATCCAACTCACTATTTAAAAGTTAAACAGACTTCAAAAAGGCCAAAGTGGCATTAGAAAGGGCTTATAAAGCCATATGTAGTAAATTAAGAGTGAGGCAGAAGTACAATTTGAGCTGGATCAGACCTCACACAACTGCTAAAGTCATCTGTGGGACAAGTAAGGATCATAACGATATGTATAGAGCTGCTGTTTAACTGCTTTGGTATGGTTTGGCATTTCATCAATATACACTTTTGGCATGTAGCAAAATTGTGTGTTTGTTATTAATATAACCCAACAAACAACAATAACAACTAACAAATCCCTAAGAGACTATCTTTTTGGTGGCTGTTTTTTTTATAGTTACAGGACAGTGGTGGTAGACATGAGCATGAAAGTAACAGACAGGTTTTGGGACATGACCCGGGTCCACATGAGCCAACAGTCCATGCTCTGCTTTGCCTCATCACTTTTAAATTTTGTTATACATTATACACAATCAAAGGTTGAGAAATGGATGGTTTATTTTACATCTTAAGATAATTTATTTTACACAGATATTAATACAAAAAACATTTCCAACTCTTGGACAGTGTGGGACACAAGAATCCAGAGAACTGTATGTTGACAGTCATTTCATCCTGAAGTCTTCTGGCCTGTGAAGACACAAAGAATAGAAATGTAAATCACAAAGCAAAATGCCATTAGACTTAGGTCATAAATGACCATATTTGACTTATTACCAAATGACTCTAAGTGCAAGTACACTCACACATCAGTTTTAATTTTGGAATTACAAACTATTAAATGAGTACTTACTAACCTGTAAGCAAATATAATTATTCATAACTAGTGCTTAATCTCCAGTGGTATTAACTTTTCATTAAAAAGTAATATAGCCAAATTATCCACAAAATTACTTTGTGCTTATTACACCTACAGAAGATCGAAATAATGTGTTTGATAGTGTAATCTAGAAATGCCACCTGAGACACAATACTGAATTTGACTTGGCAAACTACAACCCTTATACTTTGTAAGTAAAACTATTCTATTCAGAATAATGGAGGATACAAAACACATCAAACTGACTATATAGAACAGAGGTTTTTTTTATACCTACTGTTTTAAGGCTTTAGTAAATTGTTTGTCAATTGTTCGGATTGTGGTCGAAACATGTTAAATTGAAATTAAAATTCTGTCATTGTTTAATCCACCTCTTGTAATTTTAAACCCCTACGAATTCAGCAGAAGCCAAAAAGATATTTTAAATGTTGGTACCTCCCACCCATTCACTTTCAATGGTTCAAAATATCTCAGTTTTATTATTTACTATCTAAAGCGGAATCCTTAAAAATAAAACTGTACTTTCTGGTACAAATTTTTTTTCTTCTCCATGTTAAATATTTTTTTCTGCTGCTGTCCAGTCATAGACAGACCTGAAAAGGGAAAGAGGGGTCATGGGCCCAGAGGCCTGCAGAATAATGACATTGACCCACATTAGGGGTCTTAATCACAGATGCATCTATCACTATGACAACAGTGTCACCTTGTCATCACCACCTCAACAGCTCAGGATATGCAGCTTTTTAAGATATGTTTTAGGGACTTTTTTAAGTGGAAAAAGGACAAGAAAGCATTGAATAGATACAAAGTTGGAACAGAAAAGGACGCTGAAGACAGGAATCCAAATTCAGGCTGGTCTGCAAGTGCACCGGCATTAAATGTCGGCACACTGACATATAAAGGTCTGTAAATTTAAGTTTTATAAAACCGGGTTCTCTTATAATTCAACTGAGGTTATCTTACATACTTTTACAGACTTTTCTGTCTCTGCAAAAAAAACTTTAAAACTGTCTCTGAAAATGTCTTTATTATATGAAATGCCTCGCGCCCAGACACATGGAGAAGTCAATGCAGATATATCATGCTTTATAAGTGCAGGAAATGTGTTCAAGTGATTGAAATTCAAGCTACAAACATGAGATTATCTCCCGTCTGAGAGTGATCAAACATTTCAGGCATTTAGAAAGAGGATTGCTCTTTCTTGGCAGATATTTAAATAATAAATGGCAAACATTCTCCAGAAGAATGTCAAGATCTCGGAAATATTAGTCTCACATTTGGGTTACGGCATCAGTGCCTTAATAAAAAGCAAATTTGTGCTGGGCTGTGGTGAAATGACTGACAATTTAACCAATCAGTGATTTAACAAACCAGTAAAGTGTAAATTGTCTATAAAGACTTTTTCACATTTCTAATATGTTGTTGATTTTTAAGATTTATCCTTCAGACTGAACATTTCTTATTCTGAACAAACATAAAAGTGCTGATAAAACATTCCCACATTACTGAGTGTACAAGATATAGTTATATTCTTATGTCACATCTCTATCAAGGGAGTATAAGATAAAGAGAGAGGTGGGGGCGAGCGAAGAGTCTCACATCTCTCAGCATGGAAGGGCAGAGGTGTTGTTCGGTACATTACTTTAAAGTCCGAAATGCAATTCCTCCCAAAAATCTCTACGCCATTATTTGAGGCACATCCAATTTCTGACTTGTTAATATTCTTTAAATCCCAGAGCAAGATTGTTTTACAACAAATGGTTTTATTTTTATAGTTAAAACAGCTGCGCTTCATTGTGCTCAGACTATTAAGTAGAATAATATTCCTTTCCCCACCAACTTCTATCAGCCACTCCAATGCTACTAGACAAACACTACGGTGCTTATTTACAGAAGATCTGCCTGTCTCATTATCTCATTATTGTCTCTTTCCCACTCATGTGTTTTAATTACACGCTCCATGTGGATCCTCGGGAGGGACCGGCAAAATAATACAACAGAGATGACAAACTAATAAAGAGGCTTGTGGTTGCCCGAGTGTTTTATTGAGAATGTTATGAACAAATACAACCTTATCCTGAAGTGCTAGTTCACCCAAAAATTCTAATTCGGTTATCTTGAACTCAAATACGACTTTCTTGTTACCTAACTTTAACATATATTTATAAGTATGTCATTGTATGATTGCAGGTAGATATGATGTCCATGGAATGTATTTTTAATACAAAGACATATCTTTGCGAGAAAAAAATTGTTTTTCCCAAAAACACATCATTACCTATTGAAAAAGCAATGTGTTATTTTTGAAAAGAGGGTTTATCACATGAAGCTTTGAAGTTGTATGATTTTGTCCTATTCTAGTAAGTTATAAACTCTAGTAAAAAAAACCTCTTGTATCAGTAACCTTATAGTTTTGAATTCGGTTTGATTAGATCAATAAGACAATTGCAACATTGTTATATTTCTTAAACCTTGCATAAAAAAGATTAATTCTTACATAATTTGAACATTGTGATATCATAAGTAAGAGTCTAAGTAAAAGACTAGGAGATAAGTCATGCCTCTTCCCACAATATTGGTTAAAATGTCAAATTATTTCAAAAGTGGACAGATTAAAACTAATGTTATTCATTTTTTGTTGAGAATTTTGGGGCAAAATTTGAGTGTATTCATTTGAACTTTTTAAACATTCTGTGTTTTCTGCGGTTTTTGGTGTCTGTGTTGAATGTAGGCCAAAATGTTTTAAAATATATTTCAACTCTGTAACTCAGTACACAGAAAAATAGAAAAAACATAATTTTGTTGGTTTGTCTATTTTTAAGGGAAAAAATTCTTAATTCTTCAGATAAAGCTGCAAATATAAAATGACCCAAACTATTCTAATCGTCAATTTATGTTCGCTAATATTATGACTTACGTTTACAAATGCAACCTTATTGTGAAGCTTTATCAGACCCCAATTATGAAAAACTACACTCTCACTTTATGAGTAAAGTACATCTTGCATAAATGTTACGGTACAAAAAGGAACCACAGAGCAACTTAGTGGCTGTGTTCAACAGAGGCGTTTAAGCCCTGGGACTGCCAAGGTATAACATAATTAAATATAAGCAATACTTTTAGCATCTTGTATACAGCTAACAGCTACTTTACAATATGATGCATAAAATGGGTTTCGTCCTTATACTGTGTATAATAGAAACCACAGGGCATCTCAGCTGAAAAACGCTATACAAGTGTTAACATCCTTCATTTTCAGTCTGCGCCTATCGTTTCAGCAGATAAAGTCAAAAATATTAAGTAGTTGAATTAAGGCTGTAGTTCAAAATGCAGTGAAAAAACACCTTCTACCTTTAGGTTCACAGTTTTAGTTTTTTTAGCTGCACAAACACACAGTATGTGACACATTATATTGCTTAAAAATGCATTGCATATATCCATCAGCATGACCCCTAGAAGCAATATTAACAAATAAATGAAATCATTTGTTAGCTGTGTTCATGTGGAGTGATTACGTTGGCTTATATTGGCTAGAGCACGAGTACAGACAGTGTGCAGAACTTCAATACATTATATGAAACAGATAATGCTTTTGCATTGAAATCCAACATCTGTCCTGATGAAAACCAAATATCCCCTCTTGTTTTAACATTACAATTATGCAGGACAGGAACAGCTGCTGTACAGATCAATAAGAAAACGCAATGTGGGATGAATGATGTCAAAACAAAATCTGACACTTTCTGAACGATACAGAAAGTTGCCTGGAGCTACACCCTGACACAAAGGGCAAGTATGTAATACTGGTATCCTGTCACAGCCTCTGCATCATTCCTAAAGGTCCCCATATACAGAGAATTCTCCCATTTTTAAAAAATATATAACATGAAGGCAAACACCGACAAAGCCCAAACTCTGATTGGTCGAAGTTCAGATATTTCTGAGTGTGTATGTCTGAAATTGTGTGCATTTTAACATTGCCTTCAATATTTTAAGATATAATGATGACGGGTTGCTGCAAATACAGTATAAAGAGACCTCTGTACAAACTGTGAACAGTGCCATGTATGGCATTCCTGATCGGCCGAGACACAAAGGATTGTATCACTAGCTATGTTTCCATCCACTTGTTATTGTGCGCATAAAAATGTAGTATGAAATGAAAAGATAAAAGAAAAATAATTAGGAAGTGACGATTTTGATCCCTTAAGCTCACTGGAGTGAAATTCTGCATTATTTGGAAAGGTTTAACACAATATTCCAGTTGTGTGCATATGTTAAATGTGCATGTTTGGGTGAAAATATAGCTATATCAAAAATAACCAGTGCAAAAAATGTTCTAGAGCCCTGGAATTGAATACCGATTTTAAGAGCCCTGAGGCATGTGGGAAACATTACGGGAAATTAAATGGTATTAGAAATATTGAAAAGTTAAGTAGCCCACATGTACAGAAGTGTTCCTGACTGCCTTTTTGGTTGGCTACTGATCAAACCACAACTGCAAAGCTTCTTCAATGGTAGGAGGTATTCATGAATGCCAAAGATCACACTGTAAACCACAGGAAAAGGCACAGCCGCTACAGAACTATCAAAAGAACTGCCTCTAATAAACCAACAAACTGTTCTTAACCATATCGTTGAAGACACACTAATGTTCTGAGAGATTTTAAAGCCCGAGGTCTCGGATCTGTCAAAAATTGCATTTGGAAAAGCAAATCAAACATCATCTCAATTATCTGGATAGGTATCATTAACTTCGCCATGGAGAAACGGGAGCAGAAAAATATATATACCCAGGTTTATTACATTAAGGTTTTGGAATGCTTCCCTAAGAATAAATATGATAGATAATAACATTTTAACCATTTTGCTTTGTAACTAGACATAAATTTATCGTAGGTTGTGTAATGGTTATACTAAAATACAGTTATATTTAACTAAATAAAGGGTATAGTTTCCTTACAGAAATCCTGCTCACCTTTAAATCTGACAGTGAAATACTAGACCGTCAAATGCCTTTCAGCTTCCAGAGACTTAACACTACCAACATTATCAATATCAGACACCGAAAAAAATCTCGAAATAGTTGAAAGCCCCTTGCAGCAGTTCCTGATCTCTCCAAACCTCTAGGGTTTGGTTTTGATAGTTATCATCTGTTTGAGGTCTTTAACGGCTCCCACAGTGAGGCAACAGTTTCTGATGTGCGTCAAAATCATCTACAGTAGGTACAAAGCAGATTTAATTTCTGCTATTCAAGCTTTGAGATTCATCCGGCCACACTCGTATGATAATGATGATAATGAAATCATCAGTCAACTGTGTCATGCTCGTAAAAGTTTAATAGAGGCCACGGGAAGAGCTTGTCCTTATCGGTCAAATGCAATGAATGGAAAAACAAATTCAAACTCTGCGTTAAAAAGCCTGAGAGATTATTTTTTTGCTAGAACTAGTGATCCAGGAGCAATACATTTGAGAAGCACTGGGACAATAAAATACTTGAGATTGGGAAAGTTTATAGGGTATAGGTGCAGGACAATCTGTTGAGATGTAAAGGGTTATGATGTGTTGAACCACAGTAAAGCAGATATGAGAACATTTTAGGGATTCTGTTAATGATCTGGTGTGCCAAAAAAAGGTTGAAATACATCTCAGGTGGCAAATACGGTAGATAAGATGATGGCCAAAAGAAAAACATTTTTAAACCTGGCTTCTAACAACCAGCAAGTCCAAATTATAATTTAAAGATCCAGTGTGTAGATTTGGCGGCATTTAGCGATAAGGTTATGAATTACAACCAACAGCTTAGCCCAGTCCAACTTATGTGGGTTTTGCCATACAAAGTAAGGTAGTACTGCCAATGCAACAAACCGAACTGAACCGTTATTCCAAAACCGGCGTATAAACCTAACCATTACATTGTTGAATTGTTACACCCCTAGTTCAAGTTGACAGAAATAACTCAATTCTAAAGATAAAAACATAACAGTTCATTATGTAAGATCTTTATACACCTCTTTATACTATACAAATGTATAGTAATATGCCATTCTATCAATAGATCCTCCTAATTGTTACACATCCTACTTTTAATAGACGAAAGTAACTTATTATAAGAGACACAAAAGGAACACATCTCAGCTTTGGTTTTGAAATCCTAAGAATTGCCTCTGCCTTGAGACCTCAGAGGCAATGTTTGATTGGCTGGCCTTTGAGTTAATGACTCATTTGGCATAAATCTGATTGGACGTCTGCAGTGTGTGCAGAAAAAAAAGCTTCACATTTGAATGATAAGACAAATGACACTCACGGGTTCCAAAGCAAGGGAAAGGCGTCTCTCTCCTCCTGCGTGTACTCGCTGAGCTTGCGAGGAATCTCTCTGGGTTGGGGAAGTTCCTCAGTCAGGTTCTGCAAAATATCCTCAGGTATCACCTGACACAGGACACAAAGCATTCAGGGACTCTTCCTAACAGATTACCATAAATCCATCTCGGAGACACTGAGGTCATTCCGCAGCAGGATATCACAACAATGTTATTTTTATATTTCATGCAGTAACAGAAAATCAGAAATTGCATTATTTATAGCCATAATTGGATGCATCCCGCCCCCCGCGGGTGGAGAGGAAACAGGCAAAACATTCATCAAACCTGCTGACATGTGTTTGCTATCCAAATGTGTCATGTTTTGGATAGAACATGAATGAGCATAAATCAGAGAATCGGCTGTGAGCTTACATCATCTGGGAAGAGGTGAAGCCGTTGCATCATGGTCCTTCTGGTGAGGTTTTTGGGAAGCATGCCGTAAACTGCTAGTTTAATGATCTGTGACCCAAAAAGAGTAAAGTCACACAGAGTCTTAACCACTACAAAAGAAAGATTTGCAACGAAACAAAAACCCTCCTCAATAAACCACATTCTGCTTTTTTATAGTGTACACAGGAATAAAATGGAAAATAATGTATCTGTGGTGTTATTTGTATACGATTAAAAAGTAAAAGGCCTATCATGACCCAGTCACATTTGAAATTCAAATACACAGTGCAAAAAACCCCTGTCACTTTTCTCCAAACTCCATTCATATGAGGTAAACATTAAAAGAATGAATATCAGGCCCTTTGCATATCCCACCACACCATCTGAATACATGAGCAGAGAGACATTTTAAAACCATCCTCAAAGCACAAAGTATCCTCGCCTACATCACGCCAAACCAACCCCATCGCTCTTACATCAGGACCCTCTCCAGCATTAATCAGGATTATTTTGGGAGGTGAATGTTTGATAGATGAAAGTTGTCTGAAAGCATGATCATTCCTCACAACTGTCAGTGTTCTCCGATCATTATCCACAATTATCGCTGATACAGTCCCCTCTGTGCTGGAATAACTCATCCTAAGTCAAACATTCATCTTATTAATGACAGGGGAAGAGACACAAGAGCAGAGACAGACCACGGTACGAAACATACAGGGTTCTCTACATCTCCAATCATAATGTCCCGGCCTGCAGGAGCAGACCGATTTGGGGTCAAGTGTTTGCGTGCCTGGACTTTGGATGGATTCTAAATGATAAGATGCTGCTCGACTGTCACTGTGCAAAGTAGAGGTCAAGGTCGTTCGGATAGAGGAGGGGTTAAGAAGCACAACAGCACAGCGAGAGGAGGGACACATGCTCTGCATTCTCTCTAACAAGACAGCAGCGAAAATGGTGTCCAGCATCCCAGTTATAAACATTTGTTCACTTATATAAACATGTTGGAATTCATATCTTTTATCTTTAGGCGGAGCTAATTTGCATTTATGTCTCTGCGAATACTTAATTCAGCTGAGATTTAGAGTTAAATTCAAGCTATTTTTTACAGTAAAAAAACTTTAAATATGTAATTTAGGTCTTAGATTAGTTTTGAGAGATAAAATCAACAACCCAAGGAGGACATTAAATAAAATTCTTTACTACCTCAATCAATAAATATATACTGTACTTTGTCTATAATATTTTTTCATATCTTGTGGAATATCTGAAACAACTGGTAACTGACATGGCAGAAGTCACACACATCTGAAGAGAGCACTTAAAGCCATTTCTGTCATCTGACCACCAGATGGTTTTATTATCCTCGAACACACAAGCATGAACTTCACCGTGCACAGTGGGTGACAGTTATTTTTAAATCCAGGCATGTTACCTGGTAGTTTGTCTTTTAAAGGTGTATATTGGAAGGGGATAGCTCAGGTCCACGGACATAAAAATAGATTTTAATAATGTAGAGGTATTTTAGCTTTAAAATATCTCTCTAAAAACACAATTTCCAAGTTGTGTGAAGGTTGAGCTTTGAAAAAGCTACAGAGATAAGCATTAAAAATAGAGAGAGCAGACATGTTATAAGAAAAGCCTGAAATACTGAGTCTGCGTTCGGGAATTGCATTCAATATGCAAATCACATGTGTCATGCTGATTGTGGAAAAGTATTCTGCTTTCCGACAGGCATTATCTCAAAAGACTCAAAAACATTCGAGCATAATTAACATAAATTAATGCATTCACATCTACTGTCTGTGGAGTGCAATTTTGGCAATAAATAATTAAAAACAGTTTTGTGACACTGACAAGCCTGTGAATGATGTGTGCATGACAGAAATGGACACGAAATTCAATTCGTCACAGAGAAATGTGAATTTCCAGTTTAAAAATCTAATTCAGAAATGAACACTTACAGCTGTTGGGTCTTTTTTGTGCATTTGGGCTGCAGTGAGTTGTTTAAAACCTCCGGGATAACTGAGATGAAAAAGAAAGATATTAGTAGCATATTTTTTCAATTACATGCATCACGCATGTCATAACTCAAGTGGTTCCTATCTGAAATTTCCTCTCCCTGTCAAGCACAGTGCAGGGCATAATAAATGACTGGAGGTTGCTCTATCTATTCATAAGTGTATGAAAGCAAAAAAGCTGAGTTTACCCAGTGTGAGATGAATACACTTTCTGTTCCCATTTGTTTCCAGAGAAGGCAATGTGTCTGGTGTTCATGACCACAACATGATCTCCAATGTCACCTGGAAAGCAGACACACGATCATAATTAAATCTGCAAGCTCAACTTCCCTCTCATTGGTCCCCACAGAGGAACATATAGTTCCTAATGTCCATTCCAAATGAATCACACAACATACACCCCATTATTTAATCCTCAAAATAACTGATGAAATGCTGACGGGAGTTGTATTCTTTTATTAATATGAACTCAGATGTGTTAAAAAAATGAAATGGATAAACCAAATATAACACTGATTGATAAATTTATTAAGCACACACACACATTTGTAACTGGTTTAAAGTCCTACATTTAAGCCATTAAACACAGCTCATCCTTCACCCCGCCTGGCAGAACTGCACAAGTCTGGAATTTTCATCTCTTGGCCTGCTTTGCTTATTCATTTATCAGAGTGAGCATTTCATTAAAAGCTCACAGCATGTCTCAGGAAGGAAGCATCATCTGCTGGGTCTGAGGTGATGTTCTCTTTCAGTTTCAGACTAATGTATTAATGGAATAGCCTGTCGAAGACCGGACTGGCGGCAACTTAAATCTCACCAGAATTTAACGCCATAAAATTGGCTTCACACATTTAAATCAAGGAAAAAGATGCATTTCCTGCCTTCTTAAAGTTCTGGATTGAAAGAATGCATTATGATTTATAGATACTACTATCCTATTGGTAAAAAAAAAACTGTTGTGCATTAGTGAACAATTCCTACTTGTTTGGGGATCACAGCTGGTCTGAAAAAATTGCATTGTGCTAAATTAAAGCCATTTTTGCATTAATCTCAACACACAGACTCAAAAAGTAGTTCAGATACATTATAACAGTAGGTTTAAAGGTACACGTGCAATGTCAATTTAAAAAGAAAGGTGGATCACAATTTGGGGGTTTGGTGAAAAGGAATAGTTCACCCAAAAACATTCTGTCACGAATTACTATTTGTATCAGACCTGTAAACATTACTATGTTTGGTTGAACCATGAGAAAGATATTTGGAGAAAAGCTTATAAAAAAACATTCCAAGAACCAATGACAATGGCAGGAAACCTTGCAATGATGGTTAAAGGTTGTGTTAACCGTGTGATGATAACATAACAAAAAAGTTAAAGTAATCTTTCCTATGGAAGTCAGCTGGGTCGAAGAACTGTTCAGTTATTCGGTTCTTACAAATCTGTATCTCAGGGTTCATCAGACGAAAGAAATGTATACATATCTGAAACATCTCAATGAATAATGACAGATTTTATATTGAGTAAACTATACTTCTAACAGAGAGACAGTGACAATGTTTAAACCATGATCTTTTACTTCCATCTTGTGGCCATTTGGCTGCTCCACATAATTAGGTGATGCCTGAATTAATGCTCATGTGTCCAGATGAAGAAGAGGAATAGTTTGCTCACTCAGTGGATGGTAAATGGGTTTGTGTTTTCCTTGAAGTCTGATAGCACACATGGTGGAGATCTTCCCTGGAGGCTGAAGCCTGGCATCTATAAGGAACCATGATCTGGAGAAAGTCGCCCATTGCTTATCAGAAAAGACAAAATACTTCAGGTTAACAAAACTGTGTGATGACGTAATACAACAACAGTGATGTAACAGAGAAGCTGCTAAGGCTGTCACAGCTAAACGTTGACAGCTATAGACATTACCATCATTATACAATGCATTAATCGACTTTACAACCAAACATTACACATTTTCAGACATAAATGTAAATAAATATTATATTATATATCCAGTTTCCACATGCAAAACTAACACATTACCTGGGCTGATCTGGAAAAGCTGGACATTTTACATAGATTTGACCTCAATGTGGATCTATTGGTACGGCAGGAAAATTCTTCCCCTAAAACTCTAAACGCAAAGAGTTCCGTTTTCAACAAATGTAATTGTATTCTTTAATTTTACATTACAACACTGATAAATAACAATTAATTACGTTTATATAAATAAAACACAATTTTAAAATCGTTTTATATCAAATTCGCCTTTTTATAATCACCAGAGTCAACGGTTTCCCACCGGACGTAATTTATGGATGCGCACGCGTCATCTGCGTCATCGTCATACGTCAGTGTCGCTTGGAAACGCGGGTAAATTTGTTTTGTGTATCAGCGCGTGTCATATTTACATTATTACACTTGATTTAAATGAAACCCAGCAGCATACAGTGATGGACAGATATGTGCTGGTTATCATAGTCAACCTGGAGTCAAAGAAGGAAAGTGAGTTTAATGGTAAGTGACGTCACTGTGACACTAGATGTACACTGTGTGCTGTTATTCTGACTAAACTTTGACTGACAGGACTGGCTGCAGCTAAAAGAGTGTTTGGGAACCTCAAAGACTTCGCAAGCTCGAGTCTGACACGAATCCCAGCGTTTCCAGGTTGGTGTGGTAAAGCCAGTGTTTAATTCCCTGTTCTCCCACAACTGTTAATGGTGTTTAATGTCTTCAGCTTGCTCTCTGAGTGGCTGTCCAGCCCTGCAGAGATGGAACTTTGCCATTCAAGCCACTTACGGTACATCACAGGTAACCCAGCATTATATTATGTATTGTGTACATGAACATCTTGCTTTCATACGTGTCTGTGTTATCTCATGTGTTTGTGTGTATGTTCAGTGGTGCAGCTCGGAATGGGAGGACTTGTGCTCCAAGCCCAATGACAGCGAGGGATCTGAGCCATCTGCTCTGGAAAACTGCATGACTGCCCTCCAGGAACAAGAGGAGCAGAGCGCATTGGCAGAGAAGCCATCCCACACAGAGTGAGAGACGCTTACTGTGTCTCCTGAATCTCAAAGAGCAAAGCTTTGGTTAAGCCATAATGTGGTGGGGCGCGGGTTCGATACCCGAGAAGCACACATACATTTTTAAATGTATGTGCTGAATTTACACTAGTTTTGATCACTGATTATTTAGATAGACTTTGAAATGAAGGGGTGTCTAAATGTCTGGAATGAGTCGGGAACGGGAATGGGACCGGCTGACCGCTAGGCCAAAACTGCCCCAATAAGTAAGAGCGTAGAATAGACGGGGAACGCTTTAAATTCTTTAAAAATCATGTCGAGGTGAGACCATAGGAAGCTACAATTCTGCCAATTTAGGCAAAAGGTAACTTCTCGTAACTTATTAAATATTACATTTTTATGTTTTTAGTTATAACTATTCAGGTAGTTCTTTTGTTTTATTTCATATTTTTGATGAGTTTATTTGTATTCTCAGATCCAGGGAAAATATGAATGCATAAGCTAGTAAGAGTCCCAGCCTTTTGACTGGTAGCGAACTTGAGATCTGGGAATTTGTACATGTAAATAAGTGTCACGTTTTACGTTCATATATTTGGCAGATGCCTATATACAATAATGCATTAGAAGTATATGATTTTATCTGAATGTCCAAGATAGAAAACCCAAAAACTTTCTTATTACTGACACTTAATGTACAGTACTTATTTTCTGTGTTTGTTTGTCATGGCAGACTCTTCGAGGAGGCTGCCGAGGTTCTTCATCAATTGGCAGACAAGCTTCCTCCACCAGGTAACATTTAAAAACAATAAATGGTTTATAAAGGCATTGTAAGAATACTGTACACAGTTATTTTAAATGAAGCTGAATCTTCATCTTGAAGTTAAAGTTAAGACCAAATGAGATAATAATATACAAACTTTATATTCTACATAGTTTTTTATAGGTCGGTATGATTAGTACATTCTATTACAAACTTTTTAATAGTATTAATGTGATTCTTTTTTATGACAGGGAAGTCTTTACTGGATGTGATAATGCTGTGTGTAGACGAGAAGGTGGTGTTAAAGGATATGTTGCCTGTGATTGGCTCTTTGAAGCACATGCGAGCATGGCATTCAGCACGCATGACTGTGGTCACAGAGCACAGAGCTGGGTAATATCTAAAACTTACTGTTGTAATCATGGATGTATTGGCTGTAAACCAGTTTTTCTTAACTAAAGAGTTCTCTTTTGCATTATTTCTGTTTCTCTTGTTTTTTATTGTTTTTGTTTTCACTTTTTCTGTTTGTCTTTTATTGTTTTTGTTTTCACTTTAAAGGTGGCAGAAAGCGGCCACATACCTGGATGCCAGCATGTGTTCTCCCTCTGTGATCGTCAGCTGCGTCGATGGGACTGAGATATGGAGAGGTGGACTCCAGATCAGAGAGAAAAAGGTGGATATTATTGCCATGTAGTTAATTGTCTGCATAATGCTTGTGTGCAATAAAATGAATCTCTATGACATTGTATGTAACTATTATTGACATTTTAGGGCAGTTTCTTCATCCCCTGTTGGCTGGACAAGGAGTGTAATGTTTTGTTACTCCAACAAAATGAATTTTTTTAATGTACCACAGAATTTACACATTTTTTCTTAACTTTTTTGAAATTTCAATGTTACACTTAACTTTTTTTGAAAAGATTGTGTTAGGGTGTTAACTTTAGAAATGTCTTTGTCCACCAGAGGGTGCAGTGTTGTTAGAAATCCGCTGTCCTTAAAAAGGGGGCTGGATCAGAGAAGGGGGCCTCAAATTACCTGTGCTTAGTAAATGCATTAAGAGTAATTGATTTGCAAATCGATGAGAAACTAAAATGAAAAAGATTGGAAACCATTACAGTTGAAAATAAGGTATTTAGGATTTGTAGCTCTAGACTTCAGGTGAATTGCAGGTCTTGCTGGAAATAACAGTTCTATGAGGCTTTTTTGAAAAGCGTTCAAAGCATTCAGTGTCGGATTTTGAGTAAATCTCTCATGGTCTCTTGGTTCTACTTTCTGGTCTTTATTTTGTTGTAATAACGACACACAAATGCTGGTGAATATATCTTCAGGCCATGTAAAATTGTTTTTTGTGTACTGTTTTCAGTTTGTCTCGGAGCTCAAGTTTGATGGTTTCTGTCTGAGAGCTAAGAGGACGAATCTCTGGAGAGATCTGCTCTATCCTCACAAAGACACACAATGTCACAGCGAATATAAACTACAGCATGAGGTGAGCTACTCTTTTACAGTCTAGATTATCGCAGTTACACAACAGATGGGAGGTTTGTTCGGACACTGAAACATTTGAAATATCTAGTCTTTTTTTTTATGTTTTATTTTGAAAAAATAATGTTATCACTTCCATAGACCAATAATACTTAATACACCTGTGGTCCTCTCTCTCTCTTTCCCCTGTAAAAGAATCAGTCACAATTCAAATATTCAACCTTTCCTATAAAGCACATTGTAGCCCACAGTCTGTTAACACAGGACTTGTGCATTACATTCCCTGCCCGTGTGCTCATTAGCATAATTTGCTTTTTCTTTCGAACTCACAGTACTTCATTATTGTTTCAGGCATTGTAATGAGTCCCAAAATGCAATGTTACCCCATTACAGCGTTAGGTGAGACATTACCTTCCATCTGCTGCTGAGAGATGACACTCTTAACATGGGCATATTCCTTCACTTCCAATAATAACAGGATGGATCTGCAACTCAAAATGTAGATGATCTTTAATTCTTAAAATAGTCTTTTAAAACTATGCATGTTTCATACATTGATACAGTGTTTTTTTTTCAGCGTAAATCGTTTAAAAATTTTAACTAACAGCTCTCGTCCGATAATGATATTGTTCAATTGTGCACAGTACAATGAAATACTTACTAGTTTTTCTGAAATATTTTTTTTACTAAATATGACTTTTTTTTAACAACTTTAACTCTTAGACATGAAATGCCTCCATGAATTTAAAAATAAACTTACGTGCATCTAACATATTGTCATCACACTGAACAGTTAACAAGGCCATCTTACTTGGAGGATTAAAGCTAATGTAAACTAGGAAGAGAGGAAACCTCTCTTTTTACTTAAAATATAGACAGTTATTAGAAAGTCAAGTAAATGCAAAAAAATGTTTGTGCCTCATTGCGATAGAACAACCTGGAATTGCTTATTTTCAGACTAAAGTTGACAGGAGAGGATATATACCGTGTGGAAATGTATCCAATATCGTTGGTACATTCCTCTTTGTAGTGTATCCTGGAGGTAGTTCAAAATCAGATTTGTTTGTTTTTGTGTTACATGAGTAAAAAACATGCTTCACAGTTTAACTAAAGCATTTAGTAAACACTTTTTATCCAAAGCGACTCCACAGGGAGGAAAACAATGGGTCATTATAGGAAGGTAGTTGCATGATAAATGCTTTAACAAGTTGCCAGTTTTCAATCAGATTAAAATAGATTTAAGTCTCTTCTGCTAGATTTAACTGGGACCCTGCTATAAAACATTTTCTTTTGACACAAAATGATAACTTTGTCTGCATTGTTTTTTGTTTGCATTTACCTCTTTACTTCTGCAGCTTGATTTTGAAACCTGGCTGTATAATACTGTGATTGCTTTGGCAGGACAGTCGTTCAGGATCTGTTTACCGTATTAAACTTTATGATTCAGACTCTAAATGCCATTTAGATGAGCTAAACCTTTATTAAATAGCAGAAATAGGCTCACACTTGGCACATCTACTGAACTGTTAAGTATTTTTTATATGCCAGTTTCTCTCTCATTTATGATGGCTTTTTAAAAAGAGGATATTTTACTAGGTCATATAAAAGTCACCACACTGGCCATCTCAATATTTTGACATTTTGTTGCCCAACTTAAATTATGAACTGTACTTTTTAAACTTGACCATCACTAAACCATACTTATATTACTTAACTGAGCATTATCATTGATATTATTATAATGGTTAAAATATTTTTGCTGTAAATTCCGAATGAGTAGTTTATTTACACTCAGTTCTCACAGGTACTCAATAATAAAGTGTCAAACTCCTTGAGCGAATATTAAAATAGATTACAAGTAACAAAGACTTGAGGTTTACTAAATCTAAATCAAAGCAACCTTTTATTCAGTAGAAATGGTCAACGGGTGCACTAATGTTAACCACAGACTTCCTTTTACTACAATTAAAAAACAACTTTCTGAAAACACATTACAGATTCCTGAGGGAGCTTGAATATTTCCCTTTTTGGTTTGAGGATTAAAAAGTAAATGGTACTCTATTTGTTTGGCAAGTTGTGGCATAGCATTGCTCAGCGATACCATACAAGTCAGTTTAAGAATACCTTCTTTAGTGTTGTTTGGGACTGCTGTGTATCTGCTAATTGTACATTTGGTCAATGCTTAAAGCTTTCAAGCTTTAACTTTCTGAGTATGAGTATGTGTGTATCCTAAGTCTAGCTAAAACTAGCTATTTCTTCTATAGCTATCACATTTAAATAATGTAAAACACCTCTGCCCTCTATTAGCCCTTATATGATCTTGTTACATTGACATTACATGATACATTTTTTATTTACACCCCATATTTCAAAGCGATTTCCGACAGAGGATTTAAAACTACTCAAACCGTAACTTTTCATTATGTTCAATGTATTGCGATGTCTCACTCATCTGTGGTCAGACTCCACTGAATAATAGAGCAGATCTTTTCAGATTGACTTACTCTTTAAAAGCTCTGCTGCTCTTGTGTTGAAGCTAAATGAGTAGATAAAGAAAGTGGAATTGTTGCCAGATGCCTCTCGGTCTCTCTCAGATTCCAGTCCAACAGCTCAGCTTTAGTCCTGTCAGAGCACAAAGCTGATTTTGTTCTGCCACTCAGGGGCATAAGTACCCAGCAGCCCACAAAACAGCTTTAACTGTTCCTCTCCTAATTGCAAATAAACTGTAAAAAAAACTCATATATTTATTTGTCTGGATCAATTTAATCTGAAGGTCCGAAGAACTTGGTTGGTTAAACATTTAATGTATTATTGTTTTGCTCTTTTCTTCCTGATCCTCTTTTCTTTTGAAGAATGTGTTGCGTAACTGTGTGTTTGTTTTCTGTGTGTATTAGGTGTTTCACTGTTACCAGCCTGTGTTGGAACTGATTCAGCTGATCAGAGTCACGGAACTCCCGATTCACCTGCGTTCCAGCACAGAGTTTGAACTGTATCTTTGTCATGAGATAAGTTTTATCCTAATGCAAAAACAGTAATGGTTTGTCAGAGAATGCTAGATCCTGCACAAAACCAAAAAGATCAGATAGAAGCCATAGAAAATTAGGCATTATGATGTGAACTTTTTTATGCTTCAGGCTTGGAGAGAGAACCACACAACAAGTGCCAGAAGAGATTGACATTCTGGAGTCTCCTCTTATGCATAAACACTCAGACCAGTGAGAAAGGATATGCAAATGACGCAGTGTTATTTGTTTCTGTCAACAATGCTTCTTTTTGAGAAGTGTTAAGAAAAATATCCTAGAAAAATATATTATTGTTACTTTGTGAGTAGTTGTGAGCGAAATTCATTTATTATAGAACACTTTGCCAGATGTAAAAAGGGATCCAGAAGCACGTCCAGTTTTAGAAATGATTTAAAGCTATAGTTCAACCAACAATAAAAAATTCTGTCATCAGTTAAACAAATGTCCATTCAAACCTGTTTTAATTTCTTTCTTTTTCAGAACACAGTAGGATATTTCGAATAATATTGGTAACAGAATTCTTGCAATGGTTTTGTAAACAAACAATTGAAGTTAATGGGTCCCATTTGTTTTTGGTTTCCAACATTCTTCAAAATATCTTCAAATATCTGTGTTCTGTAGAAAAGCAGTAAAAGATATGAAATGACAGAGTAAGTACATGATAACACAATTATTATTTTTTTGAATCGTACATATATCAAAACGTCTTTAAATGTTTATCATTTTGAATTCTTTATGAATGTTCTACTGTTTTTATTTTTTATTTTAAATGTTTGTTTTTTGTTGTAAAAGTTAATCAGGAAGTTCTTCTGGACCTGCAGTGTTGAAGTATTATTTGTAGTTTTAAACAAGTACTACACGCCCTAAATTTTAGTGTTATCTAGTTAATTTTCAGCTGATCAACGGCTTTAACTTTATTTTTTGCTATTTGAAAGAGTACACACACATATATGTAGGCAGTTGGTCATGTGTGCCAGGTTGTGTCAATGTCATGCAGTGAACTCTGTACCCAGGGCTAATGATTGGCAAGGGCACATTTCTTTACTTTGGTTTTTGCTGTAAACTATACTGTCACTTTCTCCTCTGTGTATTGTTCCACACCTTGACACAATTCTACAGTGGATTGTCCACCAAATCCGTCAAGGCCAAGCTGCTTCTGGATCAGCTCTGCACATTGCGTGGAGAGGTAGGCAACACAATCATCACCTATTATCTTGGTTTGGTAAGATATACTTCAATACAGAGATTCTGCCAAACCCATCAAAGTCCTCAGAGACAAAATTGATAACCTTCATCCGACAATGTATTGTCTTCATCTGGCACGCTGGGCAGCATTAACAGAAACTGTTTCTTGTTGCAGGTGGGAGCTTTGTTTTCTCTGTCCTGTGTGATTAGCGCCGAAACATTCCAATCTGCCTCCCAGATCAGCTCCTGCAAATGGAGAGACTTCATGTCTAAACGCCCCAAGGAGTTACTCGGTATGAAAAGTGTGTAAAAAATGTTTTTTTTTAATGTGCCTAATTGTACCTCGCACACAGCGTCCATGTGTGTTTTTCTCCTGTAAAAATGACATGCTGACAGTGACACAGTTACCAACTTTTATTTCTGAATAATTGAAACCTTGTTATCAACCCTTCAACTCCCCAGTACCTGATGTGGAGTTAAAAGGGGAAAAAGGACACTACCTTTTCTTGGTGCAAGGGGCGGAGTCAGGAGGCTGCACGGCACGATTGATACACGCAGCCAATCAGATCAACGGAGCTGCTGTCTTAGCAACACTTAATGCCCTCATCAGGGAGAAAGCTCCGCCTCCTTCAGGTACGATTAATCTGGATTTTTATACTGCATTGATATCCGCATTAATGTGTACAGCTGCAGCGGCACGCCTAGAGCAGATTTTTAAGATCAGTTATAAATCAAACTCTTTCAATGAGATGGCCAATATGCGGATTTTGAAGAAAGTTGGAACACAAGGCTTTTAGGAGCCTCATTCATTAAAACCAGATTAAACTTCTACAGCAGTCTCATCTATCACAAGCAGCTGAGGCTACCTGGACGCTGGCAAGATGAGATGGCAGAGAAGCCTGACTTCATTAGACCAGAACTGCAACATGTTCCTAATGTGAAACAATTCATGATTTCATAAGAAGATTGTTGATAACCGTCACCCATCCACTTGCATTGGTTTTGTGCCCATGCAAAATAAGTCAATGGGTATTGCCATTGTTTTTTAACAACATTCTTCAAAATAGGATTTTTTTGTATTCTGCGAAAGAAAGAGTCACACTGGTTTGAAATGATGAGGGTGAGTTAATGATACCTAAAATTTAATTTGAATGAACTATCACTAAGTATTTATTTATACTTTATTCCTTATCTAATGTTTACTGTATAATTTATTAATTCATATTTATTAACTTATTTAATTCTATTAATGCAATGTCTCTGTGAGTTCTGGGTAATATCAATCATTTGAATGTTCATAAACCTAAAGTACACTTTTTCACAGAAAACTATTTGGTACCCACTTATTCTATTGCTAATACCATTTAAAGCATATTTGGACACACAGAATTGGGCTGTGTTCCACTGCTATGATTTTGTTCCAAACATGAACTGCTGTGTTTGTCAAAAACAGTTTTGGTCAGTGTCATGGAATTAAGGTATCACACTTTAACATTAAAACCCTGGAGTGAGCATTTTTATCATGCTGTGCAAGATAAGTTTTTTGCAATAAAAATGAACTAGGAAGAAATCTTCAACAATATTTTGTCTGTAGAAACCTTAAGCAAACAGGATTGTTCGCTCAACCTCATGTCTTACAAACCCTAAGGTTGCTTTCTTCTGAAAAACACTTAAGGGTAGAGAAAGCAACATTGCCGCTCATTGACTTTTGTATAAAGAGAAAACCACAGAGACATTTTTCAAAATATCTTCTTTTGTGTTTAACTGAAGAGAGAGACTAAAGAGTCTAAATTTGAAATTGTAAAGTTGAGTTGAACTTTCCCCTTTAAGATATTTTTACTCCGATTATTTCCCTATTTGTTAAGAAATTGGGGCTGTGTTTGGTTTTAAGATCAAGCAGTATTGCTTTGAATGCAATATTTTAAAGCAGTAATGTAATATTGCTTCAGCTTACACTGCACTAATCAGGTGGTTTGTGGTTAACGTATACTGCAGTTAATGGCTCTTTGTACTGTGAGTGGCTGTATTTAAATCCACCGCTGGAGACCTTTTGTTGAGGTAAATTACTGCTCTTGACATCATGACGTGTGGGTTTGTTCAGAGCCTTCCTGTGGAGGTGATATGTTCAGTACAGCACAATGCTGTAGCTTTGACCGAGGAACACAGACCTATACTATACTATAGCTCATGGCTGTTTGCTGATAAATGTGTTGGTAAATGCTTGACATTTGCACAGGGGCCGATCCATAGGATGGAGTTGATCTAAGAGGAAAAGGAAGATGCACAGTTCTTGTAGAACGCTTTAGCTATGTCCTATGTTTTTTATTTAACTTTAACATTTACTTTGGGCATTTAGCAGACATTTTGATCCAAGTGACTTGTAAGGAAATAATATAACTTAAGCATCACAGCATTCAGTTAGTGTTTTTAAATAAAATCTTATCAGGATAATGTGAAAGGATAAGTTAAAGTAACCCAATTGTTTTCCTAAATCATGCAAGGTGCCAGTTTTTTCTTGGATCAATTCAGAACAAAATTTCAGTGTTTATGCTTAGATTTATATTTAAATAAAAGATAAGAAAATGTAGAGAAAATTTTCTCTGGATTCTCCTGGTCTCACTCTTTCTTTTTATTTTTTTCTCATATGTCTGGTATTCCCCACAGGGAACAGCGCTGCTGACTGGCTGCAGTCTCTGCCATGTCTCCGTGGAGAACAGCTCCTGCAGAGGGAGAGAAATCTGGCCAAGGTGCAGACCCTGGTCCTGAAGGAATGTTCCCGTAAGTGGTTTCCCAGGCAACTGAAAACCTTTGCCCACAACTCTCAAGTATTCTCATGCTGTACTCAAGTAACCTCAGGCTAGAAGATGGCCAATCATTGCATTAGTGGTACGTTCTTAAACTCACACAGGTGCTTTAAAAAAACTGGTTCTCCTATAAGAGATAGTTGTCCAAAAATGTTGTGTGTCAACATTTATGCAGCCTTATTTCAATCAAAAAAGTCAATGGACTTTTTCCACAAATTAAGATATTTGGAGAAAGAAGACATAAAATAACTTCATATCTTTTCTGCGGAGGAAAGAAAGTCATTTAGGTTTAGAAGGACATGAGAGTAAATAATTTATTTTTGGTTGAACTATAAACAATAGAGACTCTACTCATTTGTCGTTGTGACAGATATATAGAAACCAGTTCTCTGTAGATCTTTCAGGACCTCTTTTTAGGTCAAAGTTCTAGTCGTCTTCCTAAACAATACACAATGATAAAGATGATAGATCTAGTTTTGGTAAGGTGATTTGACATGTAAGGTTGAGGGGTTTCATGATGTACCTCATGTGTGACCAGGGAGACGAGAAGAAGCCCAGAAGTCTGTCGCCATTCCTGTGAATGAACTGAAGGCTCTGTTGAGGTTGGCCCGAGAGCAGTATCTTCAGATGCATGACTCCACAATGCCCACAGCCTCTGAGTGCACATCCCTTGAGAAAGAGAAGAAGAATTCCACTTCCAGCACTAAAGGTGAGAGTCGTTTTGTTTAAGTTGTGCTGATGTTGGATGTTTTGCCTCCTATGAATTTTACGTTAATAAAAAAATGCCATTGATTTCAGCATTTACTTATTTAAAATGGCGAATATCTATAAAAATAGAATTCTTTTCAAAATAACAATGAAATATGTCAGATAATGATCCAAACTTATTTAAATCTAAATTATTTTCCAGTGACATGTTCTTCCAAAGATGAGAAACAAACAGACTGGCCAGAAAGAAGTGTCCTTCAAAACTACGAGAACATCCAGAGAACCAGACAAAGATCCAGGTAAACAAACGCTTTTTATTGAATATAATTATATGTACTAGAGTAGTCAACATTTGAAGTGTTTGAAAAATGTTTTTCAAAGACAAAAACGGGTGTTATATAAAAATACACGGATAACTTAAATGAAAGTTCTGATCCAAGTCATCGGCTCATTGTCTTTAAGCACTTTATTATACACAAACAGCTCTGCGAGGCAGTACAGGTTAACAGTTATTTTCTGTGTCGTTCACAGGTCCAGACTCTTCAGCACTGCTTCCTCTGAGTGTCTCATGGGACCTAAAGACAGTCAGAAGGGAAGCAGCACACTGCTGGATGCCAGAGAGCTGCTGAAACACTTCACAACTGATGGACAGCCCACAGGAGAACTACAGCCGCTGCCTGTTTTTAGAGGGTCAGTCATACACACATGCACACATACAGTGTCAGAATGATGATTACTTTCATTTTTTGATATGGGAATTAGGGTTCCAGAAGGCAGACGGGGAGCTCACATGTTCATAAAGTTTAAAAAAATCACATTTATCATTTAGGATTTGTACTTGCAGTGTAATCTTACAGGAAAAGTTAACACAGAATTGAAATCAACTAGCCTTATGGTGATTTATTAAAATAAATGTTGTATAACTTATTTGTAATTTAAGTGCAAATCAAGATTTCTCAAAAAATTTAAAAAGCAACATTTTCTGAATGTTCATGTTTGCTTCAATCCCCTCACTTTACCAACTGAATGCATTTATATTTTTGTTTCTTTTTAGGGGAAATGTGTTTCATTTGTCTCCTGACCTAACACCCAGGAAGGTTACCAAGCTCCCATTCTCAAAGGCTGCCAAATCTTGCTACCATGGAATAGAGTATGTGTGTCTACGTAAAAACCCAACTTTTGTGAAATCAAGTGCTTTTGACACAATAATATTTCCTGTCTTTATCTTTAGGTTCTGTTTGGATGATCATAAGGCACTCGATCGAGATCATGGTTTTATGAAGCTGCAGTCCCGTCTCATAAGATACGAAACCCAGAGTACATGCTGTAAGGATCCCTGTCCCGTGCCGTTCGCCCTCAGCCCCGCGCCCTCCCCGGCAGTGCTCTCTGAACCGGGCAGCGTGCCTGATGGGGAAGCTCTGAACAATGAGCCATCCCGTCTTAAACGCAGGTCGCGCGAAACAGAGTTGCATCTTCAGCCACACAAGAGGTGAGAACACAGCATGTTCTTCTTTAGTGTTGGCTGCAGATACTCATTTTTTTTTGTTTTGTGTATTGCTTTTTTTGTTTCAGTGGGTATCCAATCATGCTGGTTTAAAACTTTGTGTATTTGCTTTGTAGTACATAAAAAATAATAAGGGTCCCTCAGGAGCAAATGCTTTTTTACAGATGTTATGTTTACAGGGCATCTAATTATTTACATGGAATATTTGAATCTGCTGACAGTAACCTAAGGCTGTTTGTTACTTAAAATCTAAAATTGTGTCCTTATTTACTCTTACTCTTGACATTTAAAACCTTTATGTCTTTCCTCTGCACAGCACTAAATAAGTTTTTCTAAAGTATATTAGTAACGAAACTGCAGTGGGGCCTATTCATGTCTATTACATGGACACAAACCAATGCAAGTGAATGAGTACCTGCTCCCACCATTCCATTAGAGATAGTCATATAGGTTGGAAATGACAGGGGATTAAAAAAACATTTTTGTTGTTCTGTGATTTTACTTTTAGGATTCTTTTAGAGTATCTAACTTGAATCTGAAATATTGTTTATACTTGTGGATAATAATATTTGCTGAGAAATTGCATACATTGCAAAACATTATGGATTGGTTTCCAATTTCAAACAGTATACTATATGTTCCCAAGGCTATTACAAGTCATTTCTGCATCCTCAGAAACTCCCCGTCTCATGTGGCGGCTAGAAAACATTGATCAGTCAATATCAGTGCTCATAGCCACAAAATTATACTGGGATAATAACAAGAAACTCGAAACCAAACATTAGCTAAACATTATGCCATTGATATGAGGGATAGTTTTTTTAAAACTATTAGTTAAAATGATAGCTCACCCAAAAATATTGCTCTCACTCTCTTGACATTTCAAACCTGCATGACTGTACAAAATACGATACTTTGAAATATGATGTTAACAAGTCGTGCTGGTTTAAAGAGGGAATGACATAACGTTTTTCTGGCTCTACTATCACTTTTAATACATTTGCTTATTTATCACAATATACAGAATAGTAATAGAGTATTTATACGATTACTTCATGGGCAATTGGTTTTGCTGAAGTTTCTTAAATGAACTGTCCACTCATTAAAAGACACTTTCTCACCAGCGGGAAATTCAATTAGACACCCAAACTCAAATGTTTTTAGGTAGTTCATTTATTTTATCCCATGTGGCTCACTGCAATTCTGCCTATTCATCGAAGCCTTTTTCTGCCCCCCACCCCATCATTTAACACACATTTAAATGCAACGTGCGTCGCTTGTGCTGAAATTGAATATAGATCTGCTTTTGATGGCTTTGTCAAAAGGCAAACTGAGCACTGAACGAAAATTATAGCACTGCGCTGCTAGGAATGTTAAACACTTTTTTTCAAAGTTTAGTGTTTAAATTGCACTGTTGTAAATAAACCGCATGCAGGTTTGGCCTTCACAGCTGCCACAGATGTGTTGTGAGGACATGCTGAGGGTATCAATAATTTCTTTTCTTTTTTCCTTTGTTATTTAATGTTAACACACCACAGAACTCTTGGCCACATTGACTTTAAAGCCTATCAACAGCTCAGAAGCCTCTGTATTGACCACAATGATGTCATTGGGAAAGGCTGGAAATTAAGGGATGAACAGCAGTTTCTTATTAGGTCGGCTCAAACAGAGAGCTGGAACTGGGATTTCAAGGATGAAATGAGCCTTCCGACGTTCCCAAGTGCACTGTCACTTGATTTTATGTGTGCTACAAAAAGAGGGATTTAGGGATTGATGTTCTCAGAAAAGCAATGTGTTACACCATACATCTTTTCCAAAAACCTCTGCCTTTTCTCTCACTTTCAGGTTTTGTAAATCAGAAAGCATTGAATCTCTGGGCGTTCTCTCTAGTGGTACACACCCTGTTGTCGGAGCTTTGAGGCAGCAGACTTCTCACTCCCACTGCAACACAGGGCTGAAGAGACGGTCCGCTTCTGTTGCTGAGCTCTTACCCAGTCAAAAAGCCAGCCAGATCCAGGAGTCTCGCTCCCAAAAACACAATAGGGTGATTGTCATTGTACTTATATTGAGTTTTGTTCAGTTGAACACATTTTGAAATCATCAGTTTTTCTCACACTTTGGTAATGCAAATGTTTAATATGCATTATAAGTGTGTCATCAATTGTTTGTGGTTTTCAGATGCTGAAAGAGGTGGTGGATAAGACGCTCCATAAACACGGGATTAGCAGTCAGCATAAGTGCTTTGAAGACTGCAGTCGAAGACTGTTTGACATATCAAAGTTTTATCTCAAGGTTTCTAAGAATCTTTCTGCCTCTTGCACCCTGCTGTCCTGCCCTTAGGACATCTTTTGAAGCTTCCAGAATATCCCGCCTAAACGCTGCTGGTTGATGCTATATGTAATTCATTGAGCTGTGACAGTAACAGAACTTTATTTTAGAAAGTCATGTCAACTTGATGTTTTGTTAAGCGTTATTGTGTGATGTGCATAAGAAGACATGTATTGTTTTGTAACATAAAACTTCTCATCCGCAAGTTCACTAATTTGAGTCCACGGTTTTTTTTGTAACAAAGACAATAATCTAAGAATTCAGTTTGATATTTCTCCTCTTTAGACACATTTTGTAGAAGGTTGTAAAATCCAGGAGTCATTTGTAGACTTAGTCACAAGTGTGAGAATGCTTTTCAACGTCATGTATTTGTTTTGCAACAGGATCTAAAAACCTCACGTGGCCTTCATGAAGAAATGAAAAAAGCAGCCACTAACAATGTCAAACAGGTAAAGCACACTCCCTAAAAGCCGATGATGAAACCTTGATTCAGAGTTGACTAGCTAGAACATTTTATGTTTACACATAAAAACCTGTTTGTTCATCTGTTTTTTAGATTTTAAAATGTTTTGTACCCTTTGTGTGTTCCACAGGTGATTGACTGGGTTGTGGAGAAAACATCTAAAAGATGAAAAATTTAAACATGTCTCTAGATCCACATAAAACTAACGTGCATGACTAACATCTATTATATTTTTATGATAATGTATTTTATAGTTGTATGTGTTTGTATTAAAATTATTATTTTATTTAGTTTTTTTATGCCATTTTGCCATTTACTAGTAACAATATTGTTTTAATCTCAATAATTCAAGTTGGAAACATTACACTCATACACAACAGCCAGATATGGCCATATTTTTTCTGAGAAACACTGTATTGCATCATGAAATCCAGTGGGCGTGTCTGCCCATATCCAGTTTCAGCAATCATGGTTCAAATCATCACTCAAGCATAAAATAAGAAACACATGAGGACCATAATACTCTCTGAGACGTCATTGTGTTTTATTGATATGTTTTTCTTTTTGACTTAACACATAAACTGCCTATGCTAAATAACCCCTTTGTGGATCTCCGAGGTTTGCTTCAAACTAATCGTATGATTGGGGTCAAAAGATCACAAAGGTGTAAGAGGTCATTTAGAATAACTCCTAAACTTTTACGAGGTGTTCCCTGTTACTCCCTGTCTAGGGAAAGGTTGAGAGTGTCTTGTATGGCAAAACCGGACACATTCCAGTCAAACACAGGCCTATTGTTATTACTCCTGGGTGCCCAGAGGGGTGATGGGAAAAGGAGGCGGGTCATACATTGCATTGGCAAACTTGTGAGCCTGTGAAGGCATCATGCGGGAATTTGTGCAATCATTTTTTTTATTGAAAAAGGAAAATAGCACTATACATAACATTATTTTAAAGTTAAACTCAGTAATGGAAAAAAAAACTTTAGCGATTTTGTAATATAAATTTTTTACTTATAACTTCTTTTTTTACATTTTTGCTTAGTTTGAAACTTTTTGTAGTTTATAGTGTTTCATTTAAATTACATTTTAAGTGTTAGTCCTATTTTTTATTTTATATATTGGATTCATTTAGGTTAATTTTAATTTCGTATTTAGTTTAATGTTTGCAAAAAATGTTGGCCTGTATTATTTGATTTGTCCTCGACTGGTCGGGTTGGCTGAAATACAATTGGACACTTTTCAAAATGAGACCAAGATTTCCATGGGGGCTCTGCTGTCCCTAAATCCATAAACTCTAAATCAAACCAGTGTTCTGGGAAACAGACAACAGACACTTATTGTTGATTAATTGGCAACCCCCTGAAGTGCTCCAATTTATAAGCTGACACTAAAAGTCCTTTAATGGCCTTTGTGTTTGCGCAGTGACATAAAGTGAAATCCTAACAACACAGGCTTTTGCATGCATTGACATCATGCATTGTGGAATCACAAATATGTTCGCAAATAGGCCAATACTACTAAAGCATAACTTTGCAATCAATTGCTGACATTATTAGCACAATCTGAAGGTCCTTGAAACTCCATTTGTAAGTGAATACATCTACTGGGCCCAAGGGCCTGACCCTGTCTCATTTTTCTTATGACAAATAGTCTCTGAAACCAGATAGTTTGGTTACCAGTAAAATCTCAAGTGAGAGCAACAGAAATAAACACTACATGACAATTTTAGTCTGTTTAACATGTGCATTTTGTGCATAAAAGAATTATAACGTCAAACACACTGGTTCTTTTCCTCTAACCGTAAAATTAAAACATATATCTTTACACACCTGTAGTTTAAACCCTTTGGAATCATTTCTTATTAAAGTTTATTTTTAAATCAAACATGGTTTTGTCACTGAACTAGAAAACCTTTTTAAACACTTTTGTCTTTACATGACCATTACTATCATTAAATTAAAAGCAAGTGTTGACAGTGTGTGCAAGTTCACTTACTGTTTGTCTACAGAGATGGGTTAAATGCAGAGCACAAATTCCAAGTATGGAATTGCAGAGTGTGCCTTGACCTTCACTTTACCTTGTGTGCTTCTTGTTTCTTATTTGTACTTCCACATTTTCTTTCCCTTGCCTCCTTTCCTTGTGCCTTGGATCCAGACCTCTAGGATGGGACGGAAGGACGCATGGAAAAGACACAAGGAGGGAGGAATTGAATCCAGTGAAATGACATATCCTTGCTTTAGTTTGAAGATTGCTGAATTCTTAAAGTTGAAAAATAATTATTTATATTGATCTGGATACAAAAGAGGAATTTATTCTCTATTCTTTATTAATCAAAATAATAGGAATTAATGTAATACTTTAAAAGTATTGACTATCGTGAAAAGTACACATCATACATCTAAATGTAACATGTTTTGAAAACATATTACACATTCATCAAAACTTCACGCTATATACTCATATGTATGTGTTGTTGTACTGTTTTCACGCTTAGTGCTCAAATCCAAGGAAACGGGGGTGGTGAAGTCGATTAACAATTCTGGATATACACCTGTTTAAGTCATGACTGGAAGCCTCCATACTCTTTTATCCTAGCCTCCTCATGGTGCAGTCAGAGAAACTGAGATATCCTACAATGAGCTTGATACGTTTCAGGGCCATAGGATGGAGGACAGATCAGAGGAGAGATTTTGAGAAGCACCCCTTATTTTCATGGAAAAAAATTGAATGGTGCATCTTCCTTCCATGATCAGCTCTTAAAACGTTTCAGAAAACTTGACATCCCATCACACGTTGAATGAAACTCAATGGACTACTGCTTTGTGTGCTTTAAAAATGAACTTCACAAAACCATCAAATAGGTTTATTGCTTAAAAATATGCTAAGAGATGGAACTATTTTTAAAGATGGCGTTGTGATCAATTCAATGTACCCATTAAGTATCAGCTCAGAAGAACAAATAATATTCCTGAATAAAAATGCATGTGTATTTCGCATATCTTTTTTAACAGCGCGCATGTTTCTTTTCTAAGAAAGGTAATGAGCATTAAATTATGATTTCAACCATTAATTTAACTGATATCTTAGAAATGTCCTGTCTCAAATATCATTTACATTTTTGTACAGTTTTTCATATAGTTTAATGTTAGTTTTTGTTTTTATGCATTTAAGTGTCTCAGATTATTTTAGTATACTCATACAGATTTAGCTTTTTCTAATGTAGTTTTGATTTATATTCAAATAAATCTAATCTAAAAATATAGTCTAAAAAAGGACACAAATACTCCCACAGGAACCCTGCTGTCACCAAATCCAAAACCTCTTCATTAAACTAGTGCTCTTGGACGCTGATAAAATGGTAATCTCTCAAATTCTCTAATTTATAATCTAATCCCGACAGTTCTTTAAAGGCTTTTGTGTGACGTGAAGTAGAAATCTTTACAATGACTGTGATATTACATGAACACTCATTATAAAGTGTGAACTCATGATCCATCTGATTAGACTTTCACATTTTGTAGTTCATTAAAACTCCTTGTATGAAATACATATAAAATAGTCTGGGTGCCTGATCCTGTCTCAGCTTTGTGCTTTTGACATATTACACTACTAGCGTGTAAAATCTCAAGTGTGAAAACAACAGAAACAAACACAAGATGTCTGAATTCAGGCTGTTTAACATTTATGTGCATTAATAGTTTAAAACTAGATTTTCTGTAATCCACATTAGCTGCCAGACAGGTGTAAATAGACAAACAGCTGTCATACACACAGGTTTCTTCTTGCCCAACATTAAATTAATGTTAAAGTTGTTATAAGTGCTCAGTACTTTGCTGTCATTACTTTAGCGTATATTGGATCCTAAAACAATATGCCTGGTTAGTGTTCATTACATTGATTCATTTTAGAAAATCAGTGATGAACTATAATCATTTCTCTGAAAAATACACAGTTTATCCCCACTCATTGTAAATAAAATAACAATTCAAAGTTCTAATGTTCTTCGGCATCCTTTCCCTCTTTCAGTCGAGCAAGCTCCATCCTATTCCCAGGTTTTCGCCTCCACGCTGGAATAATCACGTCGTTGTTTCGGACTTAAAGAGTTTGATCTCAGGCTATCAATCCTAGTCTTGCAATCTTGGCGGACAGGAAGGAATGGAGGATAAAGACAATAGGTTTGGGACAGGAGTGCAGGTCCAGTTGCTGTGAACAGAAAAACAAGAATGCAATGAAGGGAAGTTCCTGATGTGACAAACACATGTTGAGAGCAGCGAACGTGATGGGACAAGTCCTGTACTTCCAGAGAAAATACATCTATCCTAACAGACAGGAGTCACTTCCTGTAGTAAGGAATCTTGAGGCCATTATGAAACTTCAAAACTGATTACTGTATGATTGTATATTTCTCATAAAAGTTCAGAAATAAACGCTATGGAGTTCATTTAATAGCAGCTCTCAAGTGTAGTTTATGGTTTTGTGATAATACACAAAAAAACTATAGAAATGTGAAGATATTACTTACAATTTCCCCTTCTTTTCCTCCGAAATCCAAATAAAGGATCCGCACGCCATCATCGGCAGACATCTTCAGCTTTTCAAAGGGGTAGCTAAAGAGTGGCTGACCCGGAGAGCTGGCATCTCCATCTGCTATAACTGAAAACCCCCGTTCATAGTGAATAACCAGTCGACAGTCTTGACCTTGATACATACAACCTTTAAGAAAACAGTAAAAATATTTCAAATTCAATACAACTCATTAAAGGAAACCCAGATCAATGCTAGAGATCAATATATGATGCCATCATTAAACCAACATTTACGTTCATAAATTTGACTCAAACTGTTTTCCTAAGCAAATTAAAATGTCATCAAACTTTGTCTTTTTACTTTGAATATGTTCAACATTATGACATGTTTATCACTATAGAAGATATTTTGAGAAATGGTTTGTGCTCATACAATGGGATACAGTGATGTTTGGTTACAAACGCTCTTGGAAACCTCCTTAATTTTGTCCTAAATCGATTGTCCATCCAAAATTGAAAAGTTGTTCCAAAGATGTCTTTGTTTGCTTGAACAAGAAAAATATATTTTGAGCAATGTAAGGTCACCATTCACATATTTTTTGTTCTGAAGAACAGATAGAAGCAATTAGAAAAATAAACAGTCCTAGGGCACATTTGACAACCATCTTAAAGGTGACCTAGAAATCTAATTTGCAACCATTTCTCCAAACATCCTTCTTTGTGTTTAACAGAACAAAAAAAAAATGTTTAATTATGTAACAACTTGTGTTGTTCTTTAAAAATTTAGCTTCCAAAGAAGTATAAAAGAGTGTAAATACATTCATGAATAGAGAAAATATAAGACTGAATGGGGTTGGTGCAGAATGCGTGAACAAGTTCCAATGCAATAACTTCTATTAAATCTGTCCGTTGCATAAACCCTTTTCATTCCATAGAAGAAGAGCAAAATCAAACACTGAATATTGTAGAAGCCGTCCTGGTGGCTCAATCCAAACATGTTCTACCGAGGTGTGAATGAAATACAAGAGAAATCTATCAGCGAGGAAACTGTGCTTTGATACGATAGATAATTGGTATGTTATTCGTCACAGATATCCTCAGCTCAAAACCTCCCTAGATCCATTCAATACATCACAGGAGTCTATTGGATGAGTATCCGGTATCACTCCTCCTCTAAATTCAAATACAACTCACCAGACGGCAAATGATGTGCAGAAACCCACTGTTTCTCTTCCTATAGTGTACATGCCAGAACCGCTTCTGCTTTTCTCTTCATTTGCCCCTATGAAGCTTTCTGAACGGGTCTTTGACAGATAATTGTGATGTTAGTGTTTCTCTTCACATTGTAGGTCTTTGAGAAAGCCCCCTCTCCTCTGTTCCAGTCCATTAGGCTGATGCAAAAGCATCTTCTCCAGCAATTTACTGTATAAACCTGACCTAAACACACTCACACTTCTATTAATTACTCTCTTTGAGAGAGGTTTGGGGCTCTTACAGTAAGGATTTCATGATACTGTTCCCATGTTACTCCTCACAATACCGTAACCCTACACCCATCAGAAAGGTTTGAGCTTCGGGAGGGAGGCTTTCCCACCAGATCAGCTTTTAGTCTGTCACAGAAGTGCCTCTCCTTTCACGTCAGACGAAAGAGTTCCAATGAAGGAATGTTCAGGTTTGGTCACTTAAACCACAAAAGCTTTGCAATTATGGAGTATCTGTAGGCAATTTCTCATGTTTTCAGTTTGTGTCTACAAGGCTCTACCACCTTTACACATAATTTCCATCAAACAACACAACACAGTGTTCTCTTATCGACTCTTCTGATTCATTTGGGTTGATCTTTAGAAAATCATGTCCCGCCTTCCACCATGTCTTCTCATCTACTGTATCACATCATCCATATTACAAACACAAAATACTATGTGTCAAATTTACGGCAATAATGGGTTAGATGTTGTTGTTGTTGTAGCGAACTGCAAATATACAGCAATGCTGAAAATGCCAGAAACCAACAAAGTGTTTATGGGTTATTGATGCATAATGAACACTTATGTGGTGTGGAAATAAATTGTGTTTTATTGCAAATTAATTATATAGCATTTTGGTGAGTGAAATATAAATCTTGCTGAACTTGCTTACAAAGCGAATAATAATTTTTGAAAAAATGAGTACATTTTGTTAATTTAAACAAAACACGATGTTCACTTAATTTTTTAACAAATGCAATTGATATTACTATTTTTTTATTTAGAATCCCCGTCAAAAATCCTTTTGAGTCATGGACCTTTTAAACTTAGGGAACATTATTGTACACATTTAAATAAAACATAAAAATGCAGCATTTGTTATACTTGTAATGTAAGTAAAGTATTCTAAAAAATAATAATTGTTATTATCATCAAAAAATAAAGCATTTTGTACAATAAAAATATAATATAATTCAAATAATCAAAATTACTTTTAAATGTTCAAATTTCAATAAATGTTGAAATTTTTGATGGAATTTTTGATTCTGTGATCCACCAGAACTAGCAAATAGAGCATCATAAATCCATTTATAGGCGAATAAAACGACTAAGAAAGAAATATTTTCAGCACAGATTTGGCTCTGGAGAGTTATTGGAGCCTAGATTGAAACTTTGGACTTTGGATTCACAACAGTATAGTAATGACATCATACTATTTTAACAAATGATAAATGATAAAACAAATCAACCTAAACAAACTCTCTTTGTAACACAGGAATATAACCTGCCCAATGTCAATCTGTTTTTCTACAACTAAGCAATTCTGATCCCTAAATGTAATAATAAGATATTGAGAGGCATGGTAACAAGGTCAGGCTATTTATATTGTGTTTCATTCATTAGATCTTCCAGTGCAGCTGACTGTTTTCTCAAAGAGCTTCTAACATACTTCAGTCAATTATTATGTGGAATAATAATAAATGATTGCCTTTAGCCTCCGTCCTCTTGCCATCTCAGCTTTTTACAGTAGGTTAAATGAAAATGATCTGATCTCAGAACTGTGAAACTTTTTATTGGAAGCTCCAGGAAGCATTAGGGGAAAACTGTGAGATATCCAAATAAGGAGTGGTGGTCTCCAGAGGCCAACATGCAGTCCAGATAATAGCCATATCAGTCTGTGCTCAGGGACTGCTGGAGAGCTTCAATTCCCACAATGCTTTGCTCAGTGCCCCTCAACTAATGCATTGGGACCACACAGGAACTCTGCCATGGCGTTCCATTCTAAAAATACACTATTTTCTTTAATGTCCTCAGCCTCATCCAAAACCGAAATGCTGTAATGCAACATCACATTTGTGGAGTCCCAATACAACATTTACAGAAGCCACAGACTCAGAGCAGAAAGCGGAGCTGTATTTATTTTGGCACAGATGCAGACGAGCACCCAAAAAATAGAACATTTAACTGAACTACATGTATATTTAAGAAGCCACAGCCAAACATCTATGTTCAAATCTAAAAGAAACATTTAATATTTACTTTAGTAAACTGTATTAAACTGTAGGCCTACACTGCAGTATTTCGTTGTTTTAACTGTAACAACTGATCAAACTGTAGCAAGTACTGTCACATCCTTGAATATTTTTTAGACTAAAAATACTAAAGTCTATAGGCATTGTACATTAATAATGTTTACTGTAGTAAATACTTAAAAACAAAACAATGTTTTAATTTATGAACTAATTGAAATGTGCCACACCGGTCAAATGTTTCGGGGTCACTTAAATGAAATGTTTCTAAGTATTCGAAAAATTACTTTTTATCTGAAGGTGTATGCCTAAATATCTGAAAATGTTTAATAGACAAATTTATGACTTTGCAAATATACTTGTTATTTTATTACAAAACTTTCATTTTATTTACTCTATATTTAATGTTTTTGTTTTCAATGTTATAGAACAATTCCCATTGTTTCCTGTTTTATGTTTATGTGTTTATTACTATACCAAAATATGGAAAGAAATATGAATGCATACATGAGTAAGTGTCCCAAAATGTTTGACCGGTTATCCAGCAAGGATTTTAAAGGAAAATGTCAAACTTAAACTGCCAGTGGGTGGAGAAGATTTGAAGTCGATGAATAATTTAAATATATTCAGTTAAAGAACTAACACATTTAAGAATGAAGTGGTTAAAACACAAATTTATTTTCACATTCAGGTTTAGATACTATACGATACTACCGTTTAAAAAACAAAGCAGTATCCAGTGGACTTTGAAGTTTACCATCTCATCCCTACTGTAGTATCTGTATACTGTACAAGCCTTGTATATCGTGTAATTTACTAGTTTATTGACACTTACTGGTAGTGACCTCTTTGATCATCTCAGCAGATGTATGGCAGCCATTGACTATGTGTCTTGTCCATACTGACAGATCCTTGCATGTCTCCGCCCTGAAGAGGTGGGCTTCAATACCCAATCTGGTTCCAGTCCGTGTGGCAAAGGACAACTCGCCACCAGGCTGTGGTGAACCTTTATCTGGGCCAGAGTGAACCAACCTGCATCAGAAACACTTTTGAGTGGTGTTTCCTACATAGACCACAGAACTAACTTTATACTGATCTACATACATTATCTTTCGAGCAACACCAACAATTGTAAAGCAATTAGGGTTACATTTAAGAGAAACAAACAGATACATCAGCATTTACAACCCAATAAAAGTAAGTTATTTATAACATCATTTAGAGTACTGTGTCATTTTAAATATGAGGTAACATTTTCTACATTTAAAAAATGTAAAAATATTTAAAATATTTACATTTAAAAAAACAAAATTACAAATCCAGTAAGATGCACAAGATGTGTGACAATAGCCTGTGCTCCACACAGAGATCTGGTGTCATCATCTATTTCGTTATCTCATGATAAAAAGGGGAAAAAAAACTTCAACAGACTTAATCAAGAAAACATGTGTTCATGTCTTTAAGTAACTCCAAGACACCTTACTCGAAAAAAGCGAAAAAATTCCAACACAGTACTGAAGAATTTGATTCTTATTGAATCATTGCAAATTATGATAAATTAATAGTTTATAAATGTCAACTTTTATATTGTAAACAAACACTACTTAAAATGATGTCATGCACCTAAGGGTTAAATAGACTACAGATAGAAATGTTCAGTGTCTTTCCTTGGATTTCAAACAGGAAGTTAAACTAAGCCAAGTTCTAAATGTTTTTTGGCCAAAAGTGTGTCTCCTCTCTCTACCATTTTTGGAAAATCTCAGGGTCAACAAAACACAAAAACGTGCCAGCAAAGCCTGTGATAACTGCTCTATCAGGCCTGGAGTGAGAACTGGGCAGGAGTCCAGTTAAACTTGGACTTGCTTTATCCCGTGTAGTAATAGCAACTGCCCCATACAGCTTCAACAGCCATTTAACAGCCATTGAGCCTTTTTTGCAGTTTCAATCCAACTGGCTCACTGTGTGTTTAGTTTGCGTCCAGTTTGGTCAGCCATGCCAACTGGCAGGCTAAATGCCTATGTATTTACATGTGTGTGCGTACACAGAAGCATGCGTTAAAAAGAAGGGTGTGCAGGTGTATGCACTGCGGCTTTATGAAAGAGGAACTTAAAGGCAGAACAAATATAATGCGTCAGGGTTAGTACCGTGTGGCGAGCAGAGGGTAGGCGTGTGTGGGGCTGAGCCAGTGCTCTCTCATCCGCGGCATACTGTCAAACAACAGCAGGTCCTTCTCCGTCAACACTACCAGCACCTGCTTCCAGCGCTGCCTTTCACTTTCAGCCTAAAACACACACACACACACACACACACACACACACACACACACACACACACACACACACACACACACACACACACACACACACACACACACACACACACACACACACACACACACACACACACACACACACACACACACAATTGGCAATTAGCAGTTTTATACAGACTCTATACTTTTATTTTAAGCAAATGATTTTTCTCTCCTAAAGTGATATTCCAGCCAAATATGAGAAAGCTGTCGTGAATAACTTAACCAGGGTTGTTCCTGACCAGTATAAATGAATTTGTTCTGTTAAACACAAAGGTAGATATTTAAAAGAATGTCAGCAAATTAATTTTTTCTGGGACATCGTGAACTACAATAAATAAATAGTAGTCAAATGTGCCCCAGAACTGTTTGTTTTGCTTAATTCTTAAAAATGTAGCCTTTCGTATTCAACAGAACTAAAAAATATAAGACAGTTGTTTTCTGCTATGGGAGTCAATGGTGCCACATAAATCTCTTTTGCTAACATATATGCTCAGTAAACAAACTTTTATTTTGTATTTGATTTATCATGATTAATTATTCAACTAATTATTTTTGCCCGAGGAACTACATATTTTTATGTGCAAATATGCAAAAATGTGCAAAGAAATTTTTTATCGTCTGTTCATCCTCATTCCAAACCTGTGTGGCTTTCTTCTATCAAACCTGAAGATATTCTGAAGAATATCGGAAACAAAAGAACAACTGTCACCACTGAGACATTTCTCAAAATATCTTAATAAGGAGTATTATGCAGGTCTTCTTTCGAGTTTTTCTGTCCATTAAGATTACAAACTATACGTTTGTATCCACAGATTACAAAATTACAGATTTTTTTACTTTCAACGTCTATTTTTTATGAACACTTTGGTTCAAAACAACTAACACAACATTGGGGGTTGGGTTTGAACGACAAGAAAATTAGTAAGTAATGCCATAATAAATAAGTCATCCATCTCTTAAACACATTTTTTTTAAATGCTCATCAAGTTGCTTGAATTTGTCTTTCTAATGTAGTTAAACCTTAAAAGCACTACACCTACCCCGAACACATCGAGTCTGGTCATTAAATTCCCCATAAAAACACTTGATCCTTATTCTTCTTCTCGAGCAACAAGAAAATTCATTTAACAGATCAGCCATTAACCAACATAAAACTAAACAGTGTAAACTGAATTGGCTCAGTGTCTGGTTTCAAGTAAAGTGCAGAATAGGTCTCTTAATTCATTCGTTTGAAAAATTTAATCATTTAATCTAAGTCCTTTCATCAAGATTTCATCAAAGCTAGGCCACAGAGATCAGGTTGGTATCAAGTTCTTGCAGGTAAATACTCATAATAAAAGTGAAGCTTTTAAACTATCCCGAACCATCCTCCAGCTTTCAACTGATACATCAGCGAAATGAGCTCTCATGTCCAGAGGCAACGTCTGTAAGATGGTTTTATAAGCACATTATATTAAGATGAAATATACATAAAACCACACACTACTTGCAGATTGATGCAATAAAACCAAGCTCCACATCTTTCAACATTTAAACTACGTTATCAAGGTGCCTTAAAGATGTTTGTCAGCAACCGTGTAAACACTTTACACTCAACACAAACTCATGATGATCCCCATTTCCTTTCTTAATACACATTTCTCGTTTTCCTATAAATGATTTATCCTGACATCATTTGGTTTCAAGAATATGCATTTTTCAACTCTTCTGACCGCCTTTTTAGAGCAACGAACTTCCTTAACTTTTACAAACATTTAACATTTAGAAAGTGCGGTTTCCAGCTGACTATATAATTTAGAGACAAGCGTAGCAAAAAAAGTTATCTTCACAGCAGACATTTCCATGAGTCCTCAATTTTTCTAATTTACGAGCGCCGTTCCACATCGACTTGAAAGAGTTCAGAGCTAAACCGGATTCACAATTGAGTTACAGTCCAGAAAGTTTTCTAAATTAAGTTGGGCGCAAGTGTGATGTACAGCTGAAGTTCTTGTCTGTGACAGATGGCTCCTCAGTGCTTTGTATATTGTCTGACAGACTACTCAAATCCTCACAAATCACAGGGCCGCGCTCCAGAGGGTCAGTTTCCTCCAGAAAGCTAAAAAAAACACCCCAGGGGCCGAGTGCGTCACAAACAGATGTGTAACCACAAACAGCCCCTTATTATAATCTCCCATCGTGACAGAAGGATATCTAGCCGCTGTCTGTGGGTATTGGCCAGACTGGAGGTTTTTTCCAATGGTACAATTATTCATCTGGGGTCAGGCAGGTTGGTAATAGGAGACGGTGGAGGGAGCTCTCATTAAAGAGCAGGCTAAGAAGGGGCTGCCCACAGCCGTGCCATCACAGCAGATCTCCATTAACCAGCGCTGCCAGGCCACAACTAATGAGACATCCATGAAAAGAGGATTTATTAGGGGCCAAAGCCTGTGGTCACACTGAGAAAATTCATCCTCCGTCAATCGCTACCGTATCGGATCCAGAAACACCTTTTCAAAGAGACTTGATGTACTTTCTCAAACAGAGTATACTCAATAAATATGCTAAACAGTTAACATGTTGATGCTTGTATCCATTATTATTCCTTATTAAACACAAATAATGCAATTTACTATGTCATTCCTTTCATCCTTTTCTGTGGAGGAAACAAACTGATAATAGTTAATCGAGAAAATCAATCTTTATTGTTTAAACACTTTAAAATTTCTGTATTTTTTAAAATACAAATTCAAAAACTCAATATTTTTGGCGGTGAGACTATTTTTCGAAACATGTTTTTAAAACTTTTTTTACAGAACCACAAGGTTTTGATCATGACAGCAATAATTTTCAGTGGAACACTATCTTACATCAAAGCAGAGACTTTGAGTTAATGCCGGGTTACACGTGTGATACCCTTGGGGGTTTAGCTTACATATGGAGAAAGTTATCAGAATAACCAGCTGAAGGTTAAGAGTAAAAGTGTAATCCTTCTGATTGAAAAAAATCACTGCTGTCCGTCTGAAAACTCGCATCTCCATTTTTGCAATAAATCCTCAATATTAGTGACCCTTTATGTCCTTCCTTGGGTTTTGCAAACGTCTACACAATAAAAATTTTGGCAACACAGTTTTAATCATTTTAAAAGCACAGTTTTTTTTTGCGTTCCCCGAAAACCAGTGAATTTGGACATGAAAGACAGTGACAATAAGCAAACATAACATTAAAGGCTGAGCAGACGTGAAGGTTTATGTGTGCACGTTCCTTTAGCTACACCCCTACTGCAAGCCATTTTATAAAGTGCCATTAACAAAAAGCTTTTATGCTCTTTCCCTCCAGCTTTTGCAAAGAAACCACAGTTCTTATGACATATAATGTCAAAGTTAATTATTTTTAAGTGCTCTCATCATTTTCTTAAAGTTTTCACCTTTTCCGCCAGCCAACCAAGATGTCGGACCTCTCGGCCCCCGGCGATGCTGTGTCGACCACTGTGTTCTCTGAGTTCTTCGATGACTTTGCTTGTGAGGTTTGTGATTGTGGACTGCATCAGAGAAAACCAGGTCTGGGCTGAAGACGTGTCTTTAAAACGCATGACAACTGTGTGCTTGGCATCAGGAGAGTGCAGCTCAAGCTGTCTGAAACGAAGCAAAGAGCACAATTTAGCTTTCGTGTTTTTTTTCAAAACCAGAACACTCAACATTAATGTTATAAACTGAGAGTGCATAGAAACAATAAAACAAGTACTGTAAATAAACTAAAGGAAATAAAGTATAAAAAAAGGTAATAAAATGTAGAAAATATATTGATGTGGGACTCTTAGTCCATACAACAACTATCTGGAAGGAACAGAAAAAATCATATTGGGTGAACTGTGTCTTTATGGAACACCTCAAAAATACACTGGTCTTTATGTATAAGAATCAAGTTACAGTGTAATTATTAATGTTTCTATAAAAGTACAGCATACTGTACATGATAAATAGAATTCAAAAACGCTCAACTTTCCGTCTCAGTTGAGAGATCATCAACATCAAAGTTGGCAAAAACAAGTCTGAGTCAATTACAAAAAGAGCTCTGGAGTCAAAATGACCAGCAGAATATCAGATGCAGGGCATCAAACGGAGTCATACATCACTTCAGCTACAGGAAGTTTACAGAGATAAATTCTCCACTCATACATCATCTCCAGCACGAATCTTAACCTTACAATCCACAAAATCATTTTCAGGTGCTCTCAGTTGGTAAAAATAGACTCTACTTTCATGAAGACAGAGAGTTTGGAGGGGTGAAGGGGGGAAAAAGCCCAGATGGAGCTGCTGTGTTTGCAGTAGTTTGGAGAAAAATGCTTTCTGGATGAAGCCCAAAGAGCGTTCCACTCTCTAACTAGAAGAAAAACACGACAAATGGAGTGCTTTGCATCATTTGGGACGTGTTCTAAGCAAGTAAATGTTTCAGTTCCTTTTGTGTTCAAATGAGATCACCCAATCACAACGCAACTACAGCACAACACAAACCGACATTTCTAAGGAATGCTACCTCAAAACATCAGTCACTCGCATACAATCGCCTTCAAACCCACTTATAGTACATTTCCACGGTGGATCATCAGAACAGTCCCATCACACTAAAGCAACCAAAAGTGGGGCTTCTACTTTTATTCCTGGTGGATTTCATGTAAGAATATGGCAGAAATCTTTTGACAGCATCTGAGGTAAGCCGTGAGTGTCTGCAGTGTTGATAGAGCTCTACAGGCGAACCAAAGTGATGGATGGACTATAAGACACAGGACACAATGGGTGTAAATTGAAAACAGAGCCGGAGGGCGAGATCTGACAACCTGGCAGTCAGCCTGCAGAGAGAAACTGATTGACAGTTTTTCGTCCGACCGTCTTCCTATCACTCTAGCTCTCTCCCAGCCTATATACCTGCTCAAGACAAATAATGCAGTCTGGGCTGAGATGTTTCAGACTAAATGAGTGAGGACAATTTCATTTACTAGCAGAAAACAATGCCTAGAAGGAGATGGGATGCAGGAAGCTATTAGGATGAGATGTGTTAAACATTGGGGGTGGCAGAACACTATAACAGAAGCACACTCCACGTCAACGCACATTTCGGTGTTGATACGTCAGCTTTAACGCGCTTCCTGTGTAAAGTTATGGTTTATATGAAAAACCACAGTGTTGTTTCATTTTTTAAGTACAATACAGTGCAAAACAAACCAAGAAAACAGACTGAAAACTTGAAAAAAACAAAAGAATTAAAGACAAACTCGTAAAAAACATATATTATTTACTATTTTATTTATATAAATGAGAAAACAAAAATATATAAATTAAGAGTAAATGATAAACAAAGTAGATAAATAAATGAAATAAACATGATTAAAAAATAAAGGAGGTAGGCATAAACAATAGAACATTATACTTTTTTATTCTTTGTAGTGATTCGTAGATTTTCTTTATGGTACTTGACACAAAAATGAATAGCATCAGTCACATTTTGACTTAAGGATGAAAAGTAAATATCATCTTCCGTCTGTCTCGTAGTTTGAACACTTTGAAGTCATTGCTTACAATAACTTTGATGTTGTCCTCCATCACTTTCAGAAAACATGAAGGTTCCATCCATTGAAAAGCTAAGGACACTACTACTCTTTGCACATCAAACGTGCGTGAAAACCGTGTCGGAGAACAGCACAAAGCATTAGTTGTGCGAAGTGCATTACCAGGGCCGTCACATTCTCTCCATGAATAATGAGACCCCTTACTGTTAACAAAGAGGTTGTGAAAAACATTTCTAATCAGGTTCCTCCAGCATTTTTAACAAGCACTACAGTAGAAAACGTAAGCCAATCCCCAGAGTAAAGTGCAAAGTTCACAAGAGAGAAAGTTTTTCATTAAACGCGGTATTCTGTGTGTTGACAGTCAATCCGTTTTGAATATAATTTAGATTTAAGCTTGTAGAAAATCAGCTTGCTGCAAGGTCCTTAAGTCAATGTATTGAATATGTGAGCTGTACCTATTTTCTGGGTCAGGGACGGTCATGCTCCGGGTGATGTAGCACATTTTGAGGGGGATGAACCTTCGGTCGCCCTGTATGGATAGGGAGAGAGGGCTTGGGATATCAAAGTGAGGGCTGCCGAGACGCGGAGACTCGGGTGGGGGGGTCTCCCAGCCAATCTCAGACACCGGTGAGCCTTTTTTCACATATGGGGTGGCTTCCCTCATGTACTTCACTAGAGAAAAAAGAATGGTGACAACAGTAAATATCTAAAACATTAACACATAGGGTCTTAGTCACTGTTCTTCCGAAACCTTGTATCTTCCTATTGTTTTTATATATTTCATTTTTTAAACTTTACCATTAAAAGGAAAAAAGGTGCAACGCAATATTCTCTTATTTAAATCAGGTAATTTGAATATACACGGTTTTGAAAGGACAGCGTCTATGAATGAGTGTACGATTTCTTTTTCTAAACATGTTTGGCTATTCCAGTAATTCCAAAGAAAACAAACCTTATTATGAAACAATGCAAAAACATTATGAAGAAATGTGTTTATCAGGCATTCTTTCAGCAGTTTGCAGCAAGCTTTTCATTCGAAGTGACCATTTGTGCCGGTCAATCAAGTTCTTCCGCACCAGATATTTTAAATGCTTATGCAAGCTATTCATTTTTATCAGTACTGAATGCGTTGCCTTGCTGTCAAACCTTTAAGCTGCTAGAAACGCACCCAACTGAGCATCAGAAAAATTTCCATTATAAGCATACGATTCTTTAAAATATCTAAAGTTACATGGAGGTTGGTTTTTAGAGAAAATGCAAGAATAGCCTAAGCTTGTTTGCAGAAGCTTTATTTTGTGTATATATTTGGCGAAACATCTCTTGAAAAGTAACATTTTCCATGAAACGTGCATTGGGCCATAGCCAAGCAAAAATGAAAGCAGGAAACCCCTACGCAAACCACATCACGATGACAGCTGTCCTGACGGAGGAAATCAATTCACCACTTATTTGCATAGTATCCTATTGCATTGCAGGCTGATATTTGTTGTGTTAATGGCAAGGCAATGACCCGAGGGTGAACAACAAATGACTGAACCTGCTGATAAGGTGCAATCGAGAGATTACATATAACTACCATGCGTCAGTAAAAACTTCACGCTGAGGGCCAATTATCCCAATGCAATATGACAGCCTAATCTTTACAGGAAGCTTCTGACTACAGGAGTATTTTGCACGTCATCATTACAGCTATTTCACAACACTAGAGGTATTTGACCATTACCCTTGAAAAAAACCCGCACCAAAATGTGCTGTTAGGGTATTTGGCATGACATCGGCATGTCCTGTGGAGGCCAGTTAGTAGCACATATATGCGTCCTGACATCACAGTTTTGAGAGTGAGTAAATGATGAATTTATTTTAATTTTATGGATGAAAAATCCTTTAAACAAACAGTGTTGGTCACACAGTGTTTGAAGTAAACTTAAACTTAAGATTGTTATATGTTTATATTGTGTTTTTCTTATGCTTTAGTGCGTAATGCAGATGTATCATTTTAACCCTTGCTGAGTATTTACTGCATGACACTGATGTTCACAAAGGACAATTTAGAAAATGCAATTCGAAACAGCCCGGTTCATGATGTCTTATCAAGTTAAAAATCACATTAACTCTTTTAATCCCGTGGATTAAGGCTGAAACAATCATTGCACTGATGTTTCAGCTCTCAGTTTCACTTTCAGTTTTCACTCTCATAATCTTGAACTCAAGAGTATGATGGAGAAGAGGCGAAGCTATTTTGCATACTCATGTATTTGGGATTATTTAATGAAGCAGGACAAAAGTTGCTAAAATGTGTGATTTTGATGGTTGAAGATTGGATTTAATGGACAGAATTATCAACCAAAAAGAAACTAACCATTAAAACTCCATCCAATATGTAAAAATAGAAACATAGCATTAGGATATTTGCTTATTTCTAGAAACAATACATGTTGTGTTTCTGTAGCTCAGTTTTTAGATGATTACATAATAATGTCAAATGTAACGGCCTCCTTTCCCATGAAACACATCAACATAAACTCGCAGCAATTTGTACCTATTTTTTGATGGGGCAAATTCATATAAATTCGTATAGTATCATTCCCCTGAGCATGGCATTTTTGTGAATCGTACATATCAGCCACATCTTAAAGGCTTAGGAATTCCAATGAGATCAGGCTAAACATACAGTAGTATATTCCTTAAATGCACTTTTAGCATTTTTGAACAAAGTGTCTCCTAAATGCATCAATGTAAAAGCCTATAAACTCAAATATGAAGTATCCTTGGAACTGAGAAAATACATAGTCTCAAAGAAATGACATAACCACTTCTCAATGTAAACATGCGGAAACGACATTGAATGCAGTGTCAAGCGCTCTCATACGGGTTCAAGGATTCATTGAGCTCTTGCATTAAACATTACTACTCAAGAACTTCATAGTCCACCACACAGCAGGTGAAAGTCTTTGGCAAGAAGAGTAGTCATTTATCCTCAAGGACAAGCTTTAAGAGTAGTTACAAACACACGCTTATGAAAGCACTTCCTGTGTTCAACAAAGACAATGCCTTAAAACAGGTAGTTATCGTTTATCTTATCTAAAAGTCGAAGTTAATGTTAATTCAGCGCCCTTCAACATGTGCGTTACACAAATATTTTGCATGTTTTACAAAGTACTTCCTGAACCAGTTTCTCTGAGAGCTTTGTAATTTCATCCTAATTTTCTCTTAAACGATCATGAAAATGATCAATAAGAGTACTGAAGTGTGTCTGCGGTATATTGTTTCCATCAGCCGCCATTTATTCCGTCTTTTATTGCATCGAGAGAGGCAATTTATGCATTTTCTTGAACATTTTTGCTGAATGTTAATAGTTCTCATTATGATGTATACTCAAGGGAGACGTGGATTCAAGTGCAACAGCTGAGAGCAAGCGTGATATGCGTGAACATCATTTATGAAAATCTGTGCATAAATTAATAATTGGCATTTATGCTGCTATTGTTTTTATTTTTCAAAACATGTTTTCTCCAATAACAAAAAACAATCTTTAACTTTAATGTCTTTAACTTTGATGTTTGCAAGTGCTATTGGATTTCAAACAGTACACGTATACTACTTGTTATATGAACATTGTGGTCTGCAATACTGAAACGGCAGGATATGGACGTGGTATAAATGTTAGAAACCAGTTTTTCTGGTCTTGTGGCTTATGTTCAAATATCTCTTTTGTGTGTGTGTGTGTGTGTGTGTGTGTGTGTGTGTGTGTGTGTGTGTGTGTGTGTGTGTGTGTGTGTGTGTGTGTGTGTGTGTGTGTGTGTGTGTGTGTGTGTGTGTGGTGTACATTCCTTTATCTTAGCTCATCAAAGAGAATGTGAAGAATTTGGCAAGTATCTTATTCCATACTGTACATCTCATGAGATGAAGGTCATATTATCACTTTAGATGTTTTCAACTTTCTTTAACCATTAACTAACTGGGAAAACAAGTATTGGACTGAATGACAGAAGGCTGAGGTTGCATGAACTTTACACAGTCTCTGTTCCTAAAGAATGTTTTACATGTTAGTTGTGTTGACCTTTGTTTTTCTTTCTCCATAAAACAAAGCCTAATCATTATTACTATTTGTCTTTCATTAAATTTTGTTATTTGATTAATTAATCTACATTAAAAAAACAGGCAGAGGTTTTGTGCATTAAGCCATTTTGAAACTGATCAAAACTGTAGGCCAAATGTGTAGGAACATTGTGTCATCATCTACTCTTGTCATTTCAAATCCATGTGACTTTTTTTCTTCCACGTAACATAAAAGAAGATGTTTTGAAGAATGTTGGTAAGTGGCATTACTTTACTTGTATTGTACGATCATAAAAGCAATACTGGGTATATTTACATGCAAAGACTGTGCAAATACTTCTGGTACGAGCTGTCAAAGTGAATTATTCAAACAACCCAAATCCCAAGACCAGGGAAAACTCCAGAGTATGAATTTGATATGCAAAAATCTCTTTCTAAGCAAAATTAGTGAGGGATATTCTAGCTGCTCTGGCTAAAGTTGGTTTTATTTTAACCATGCACTAAATAAGAGAGTTAAACCAGCTGGAAATTTCCAAGCAAATAATCAAAGTTTTAAACTTAAGATCCAGAGTTGATAGCATACTGGAGACTTGAAAATGGATGCATGAATCATCAGAGACTTTTTGCTTTATAAAAACTTTTATGTAAATTATACTTCTGGACAAAATACTTTCATGCACATACTGATATATTACTTCTGCTTACAAAGAAGTCTAATAATATGTTTGTGGTCGTAAGTGTTTTAGTTAAGTACCTAAATAAATACATGCTGTCACATAGAATGCAGAAATGAAAACCACTGAAACCCACTGTACTTCCCCATAGCAGAATTACAAGGTCTTGTTTGAATTCTATACAGAAGGTGAGTCGATCAAAATGACACTTTGGTGGGTGTACAGAGAAATATCTGAATATCATAAAAGCTGTTTAGACCTGGTATGAAGCTAAAGTGTCCCGCAGCAGTGAATAACAAACACAAGCGCTTGTCTAGATGAAACTGACTCATTCTGTTTCCCAGCATTTTATTTACTCTCTCAGAGCTTAACATTAAAAAACAGGATTTAAAAAGAATGTTAAGCTGCAGGTCATAAATACCTTTAACAGAATACAACTTAACAAAAGAAACTAATACATAATACCTGACACCATGAACACTTGTCCATTATATTGTACATTTATTTGATTTCAAGCTCACGCATTTCTCTGGGTTGAGGTTTCACTGGGAAAATATTTCAAAACCGACCTTGAGACTTGCAAAATTATTTGAAATTATCATTTGAAGTTTCAAAGTCTTCTATTATATACTAACAGGTGGTGTGGACTAGGGGTGGTTGCGACACTTCTTATTTAGGAACGAGTTAGAGAAATGATGCTCATACTGCCCATTCCCTTTTCTGATAAAAACAGCCATATTTGACCATTCTTTCTGGGCAAAATTTCAAAACAAAAGTATTTCTTAATTTTTTGAAATGTTCGCTTACTGTCTAAACTGTTTATGCGAAGCATTATATATTGACTATATATATATAACTGCCAGAGTTGGGGGACGTTACGTTTTTTTATTTGTAGTACAAGCTTTTCGTAAAGATTGAGCAGAACATGGTAGAAAATATGTTTTAAGTCCATATACAGGACAGTTAAGACAAACAGTTCAGTTCAGATTGCAAGTGTTTAAGAAAGCTTGTGTCTAGATCTTTTCATATAAAATATATAAAATTATTAAATTACTAAATTATGTTATAGGGTGTCCAACCCTTTTTTAAGTGAGGGCTACCTAAAGAGACAAAATCATCCAGAGGCCTACTTGTTGGATATTATAAAAAATCAGTCATCTTCAATAACCTTAAAAATTTTCATAAATGTAAAACTTAACAGGCACAAATAGTATTTTAATAAAAGGAACAATTTCAATCAGGCTGATCGCATGATCCACAAGTTCTACACTTTTGTCAAGTTGAATTTGCGTGTGCAGAATTACTACTTAAACGTTTTCATTCCATGAGTCAAAGAGAATAAAACATGATGCCTCTATAATCTGGTGCCCGAAATTACTGAGGATCACTCAAGAGCAGCTCTTATTGTTGAGCCCTGCATGGCGGGCACCTCAAAAAGATCATGTGGGCCGCCAGGTGCCCGCGGGCACCACGTTGGAGACCCCTGTTATAGAATATATATTATTACAACCATGTTCTGGGGTGGTTTCAACATTTGACTTGATATGCATTTACATACACTTTAATCCAAAGCGACTTACAAGTGTTATGCAGTTACCAATCATCACTTCGGAGCAAACATGGTGATGACATGATGTCTCGCTCCAGGACCTTGAGCCAGGCCCTGAGATTCAAACCCACAACCTTCAGTCCAACTCTCAAACCCCCAAACCACATCTGTACAAATGTGTACACCACACAAACACACAACATTAACTGAAGTGTGTAGATGCCAGGTGGGTGCCCCCCCTTTAAGGTCTCATTCATGATACAGTCCAAGAAGGAACTCACCTGGTGATCTTGTGTCCTGGAGATGTGTCAGTCTACAAGCAACAAGTGCCACCAGAGCTCCCCCCAAAAGTTCTCTTACCTTCCAGCAGAACTTCTCTGCCCGCTTTCTTCAGCACCTGCACGGCCTCGTCGTGCGTGGCGTCCCGCAGATTGATGGCGTTCACGGACAGGATCGCATCCCCGACGTAAAGCGCTTGCGTCTGATCCGCGGCCAGTCCCCTGAAGATCTTACTGATGAGAATGGGCATCTTGTTCTCCTTGCCACCCTTAATGCTGATGCCCAGACCTCCGATCTCCTGCTTGGACACCTTGACGCATCTCTTGCGGTTCGCGATGGCTTCGGGCACTTGTGTGTCCGCTTGAGGGGTCCTGGGACTGTCGGGGGGCTCGTGTGACCCGTTGGTGATGCCGTTGAGATTTGGGTCGGCGGTGTCCTCGCAGCGGAGCGTCAGAGTCTCCTCGGTGAGCGTCGCGAGCACCGCATGCCATCTGTCCCGCACGAGCACTTCTACAGCCGCGCTTCTCATCCCGCAACACACCGCCATCTTTGAAGCATTCTTCAAATGCCATGCGGGTTCATCCACGGTGGCAGGACTTTACCCCTGTACACAAACTTGCGCTTCTGCTCGGATACTTGCCGTGTTTCTGAGCACATCCTCTTTGGGTGGAGCAACGGTGCGAGATGTCCTCTGGAAAGGAAACTCTCGGATTTGTGTTTTATTTCTGCATGCTTATGTTTTATTCTCACTTTCAAACTTTTATGCAATTCTGGGTTTTTTCATATACTTGCGCTGTTTTGCATATGGCATGAGTCGTTTATAAAAAGTGCACCGGGAAGTCTTTGGAGGTGTTTTTTTATTGTGTATTGTTTGAGAGGAGGGGATGATCATGTTTTTATCGTTTTAAAAGCAACACGGCGTTAACAAAACTACGCGCTTTCAAAAGGCGCTCCGCCTGCGCGCGTTTCAACTGCGCGGCGGGGGTTTGGCGACATCTAGTGGCCATTTACAGTTACTGCATCGTGCCGCTAATGACAGGTCAATCAGATTTAGGATCAGAGTTTTATTTATAAGCAGACATGAGGAATTTGTTTTGGTTACAGGAGATTCATGTACACAATGTAAAGGGACAAGCGATTCAAATTAAAATGATATGAATATGTAAGTTAAACACACAATGGTCGAAATGCAATGTGACCGAGCTTCGGATGGAATAGAATTTATTCAGATGTTTTATAAATATTCAAGTTATAAGGCGCTGTATGTAAAATGTCTGAGTTAGAGTATTGCACACAACCGTATTGCTTTAGGGCATCCACAGGTGTTTTAAACATTATTGAGGTGCTGCATATGAAAAGTCAACGAGTCTAAAAGTTATTGGTTGCACACATTTATTGCAAAAGGTGACCATTTAGCTGTTCATCATGTAGATGGCCTGAGGAAAGAAGCTTTTTCTATGTCTGGATGTTTCGACAGACAGTGTGCTGGGTGTGAGGGGTCCAGATTGATTTTGCGAGTCCTTTTACTCACTATGGATGAGTGCAGTTCTAAAAGTGTGGGATGATTAGTGCAAGTGATTCGTTCAGAAGCCCAGACTATACGCTGAAGTCTTCTTAGGTCAGTTTTGGACGCTGAGCCAAACCTGACGGTGATGGAAGTGCAGATGATGGATCCCATGACAGCTGAGTAGAACTGAACGAGCAGCTCCCGTGGCAGGTTGAACTTCCTCAGCTGTAGGAAGAAGTAAAGTCTCTTCTGAGCTTTCTTCACAATCGAGTGAATGTGAGTGTCCCACTTCAGATCCCGGGAGATGGTGGTGCCCAGAATCCTAATTGACTCAGTGATGTTCATGATGGTGAGTGGTTGGAGTGTAGGGGGGTTTCTCTTAAGTCCACTATCATCTCCACTGTTTTGAGTGTGTTAAGCTCCATGTTGTTGTATCTGCACCATAGAGCCAGCTGCTCCATCTCCTGTTGTACACAGACTCGTCATTGTTCCGGAAGACTAATAAGTTCAAGTTCAAGTCTGCTTTATTGTCAATTCTTTCACATGTACAGTACATACATACAAAGAATCGAAATTTCGTTACTCTCAGTCCCCCGGTGCGTACACGTAACACTAAGTAAATAGATAAAAGATAAAAAAACTATACCTCTATACAATTTTACAATTTTACAATTCTATGTAGATAATAAAAGTAAAAAAAAATAAGTTTAAAAATAAGTTTCACTGTTTTGTGAAAAACGTAATAGTTCAAACATTCATTGCAACTATGCAAAACGGAAACCCTGGAGACATCATTGGAATAACCACTTTACATCCAATGAGGTTAAAAAACTGTGAGCAAATTAGGTTTTATCTTGATTAATGATCAAAGCAAGAAAATAAACGAGTGTAGAGTAAATGATCTTCTCAAATAAGGTTTTTTGAAGCAAATCAAATATTTCAACATTACTTTAGCAAATAAATGATGTGTTGAGGATCACCGAGTTTTGCATTCTGCTTAAGACCTTGGCAAGTTCATATCATGCTACGATCAAAGGTAGTAACACGGCATGAATACATTGTCAAATGCTATTATATTGTAAGAAGTAAAGCTTCTAAGAAAGCATGCTTGAGAAATGTAATCGTTGCCTTCGATTTATGAGTCAGTGGAAGAGTTTCTCCTGCTTCTTCTGGCTTCTGGGTTTGATTAAGACCAAATTAAAAATTAAGACTTGCATGAAATTTATAAGTTAACCCCACTACAAATCTGTAGCTGGAATTTTAAAGGGCTGCCATACCCTAGGGGATTTCATCGTTTTTTTCAAAGAGTTTTTTTTTGGTCGATCCCTAACGATTGTGAAACAGCAGGAAGGCACATGCAGCTCATTAGAGTTGAAATAAAAGGCCATGTCGAGAAGTTAGGACTCTCCTGTGTGCAAGAGAGAAGAATAATTCAAGTGGTGGACAAAAAACTCACTTTCATCACCCCCACACTCTTTCTATCTGCAGTTTTAGAGTAAAATGTTATAATACACCAGTGTTTATCATGTGCAAAGATTATTATTTTTGATTGATTATCGAAGTGTATCATGACAAAATCTACGAATATGAATAAGTAAGCAAAATGTAGCGGTTAAAACCATTCATAAATGGTAATTAATAAAGTCACATTTGGTGGGTCTTTTATGTCATTCAGAGCAGAAACTCCAAGTGATGCAAATGCAAACTGTGCTATGTGTGCTGAAACATAAACTACATTCTGGCACAGGTTGTAGATGTTTACACACATATGCTATGCTCATCAAAGGAGACTACCAGGAACATTGTCTTAGGTTGAGGGGTTAATAGGTATAGGTAAATTTAAAAAAAACATTTTATTTGCATTTACTTGCAAAACATTAAAACTGGAGAAACAGGTCAAAATAGCAGAAAAGGTGCTCTGTACTTTACAGACGTCAAATATTACGTTTATATTTACTTTTAAACAACACAAAAGTAATATTTGTACATATATTTAAGACATTTTAGTGTTAACTATGATTTTTTACTACAGTTTTTATGTATATTGTCATGCTGTCAGTCTTTAACATTCCTTTTGTATGTCATTTTGTGACTCTTCAGGTTTGATTTTGTTTCAATTTGGTTGGAAAATTGGCCTGAATGGTTACAATTAATCTGTAAATGCTAATTAAACAAAAAAAATTTGATAACCTTCCTGTATTTTTCCATGGCAATTAATTTAGCAATGATTCAGTGTCAAATACAGTGTCATTTTTATTTCTTGAGATAGATGTTAGTTATTTTACTTCATCGATAATTCTATTCCAGATTACATAAAAATGAAAAGACATTTATATTTATAACATATAAATGTATATGGGGAGTGGTTTAATTTGTTTTTGTGTAATTAGCAGCACACGAGATGCCAAAAGCATGCTTATTAAATTACCATGTCTAAGAGACCTATATATTACTCATAAAGCTTCTATAAAACGTTTTTTTATTGCTTTTTCTCTTCACTTCGCCTAACGTAGTTTTTACAACATATATTAGGAACAAAACAGAACTCACATTGCCAAGGGGTCAATCAAAACGCAGTCCTCAAAATATGGTAATGTGGAAGATGAGAGGCATTATTTGTAAACATACAATGCGGTCTGTAAGGTAATTAGAGAAATAATCAGCTTAGGCTTATTAAGCTGAATCTCTCAGGGGACAACATTTATATGAATAAAACATCAACCTCCTTTACAGTGAATTAAGTAACACAAGTTCATCTGCAAGGCTGCAAAACAGCCTTATGAAAGACATGAGGACAATGGCAAAATAGTTCAAGTTAAAGTGCTATCGAAGGTTTTTCCTCAGTAATGTCGTCGACAAACTATTATGCAGAACAAATTTTTCTCAACTTTTTGGTCTATTGAACCTTTTCCAATGAAGAATGAAAACCTTACATTTATAATAGAAGGTCCATTACAAGTTCAAAAATGAAAGTCACATGATTAACTCACCGCATGTCAGTCAAAATCTGTATATGACTATTTCAAAGATTAAAGGTATTTTGAGGAATGTCTCACTGGTTTCCTATCCATACAATGGAAGCAAATGGGGGCCAGTGTTGTTTGTTTACCGACATTCATCTAAAATCTCCTTTTGTGTTCTGCTAAATAAAGAAAGTCATAGAGATATAAAGTTGCATAATTTTCATTTAGGGTTAATTTTCACTTTATGTTTCATGATATTGTGCTCTTCTTTCAACGCTTAAGTTGAATGAAGGTAAGAAATAACAGCCTTCCAGCTGTTATTGGGGAGATTTCCAACTTATTTGATTTATTGTTTACACATTCCTCACACAAGACAAAATTGTGGCCAGTTTCAGAGCAAAATAAGAATGAGTTACATCACTTATTTCAGCTTATACAATATTAAACATGCAAAAGCATTGAGCAGTAAAATTAACTTGGCTGGGGTTTGACAATGTGCATGAAGTAACATGTAGCAGTGTTTTCATGTCGTCGTAGTATTTAAAAGAATTAAATCTCCCCTTTTCTCCTTTTGTCTGTATCTTGAGGGACACTAGAGTGGTTTGGACCATGGTTTTACCCAGCAGATCTAGATTAACTTTAAACAGTTCAGAGGCATCATATGCTGTGGATTTTATCCCTCCAGCGACTCTCATTGTAGGATCAGAATTGGTCAACTAGTTCTGTGATGGTAAAATAAATTGGCCTGAAAGCTTATTTGGACCTGAACTCTGGAAGTTCTTCTGAAATATGCTGCTATCTGCCGTCAGCATGAGCCAGATGTTATTGCAAAGGCCCATATGGAAGTTTTCGACTCATTTTCCCGATGTGGACAGCAGAAATACTGACCAAATTATTTTGGTATAGCTCCAGGTTGGATAATGACTGCTGAAGCCATATGTGCATGCTTTAAAACAAGTAATTGTGTTTCAAAAATTTGGGTACGGCAAAGATCTATGTTACATTGTGGCGTTGTTAGGGGTTGGTGTGTGGCAGGTGTTTAAACCTCAGATAATAATTATATTCATGGTTCACAGCTATTGGCAGGAATATTTAACCTAGAATTTTACAGTCATGGTATTTTTTGTGTCATTATTGGAACTGAGTTTAATTGACAGTAAATCCAGCAGTATAAAGTCCCATCTGGCTACTTTACTATTCGTCGCCAAAATGTGGGATCAATTTTATGATTCTGAAAATATTATAGACATTACTTTCACTTTGTACTAATAACATGTGATGGTCTTAATACCGAGCTACAATGAACTGTATGTCATAGACAAGCATGTTTTGATTTTTTTCACCTTCTGAGAAAGCATCTGTTCTACATGAGAATATAGATGAAAAGGTAAATAATCTGCAGATTTGTTTTAGGTTTTTTAAATTATTCTTTGTGTGGTCACAGAACAGTTCCAGAAGTGTGTTTGTCTTTGTGTAAACAGTGTAATTTCACTCTGCTAATGGACATTGGCAGTCTCCATTCTGGCACGAATTAGGCAGACAGTTCCAGAACTAAGAAGACGAATCTTATTGGCCAAAATAAGCTCATGTTCTTTCTTCTTTTGTTTGAAGTTGATAACTGTAGAAAATTGCAGAAAATCAAACTGTCAGAATAACATTATTTGCTTGTGCTTGGTAGATGAATGCATGACAACATGACAAAACAAGATAAAACTGTTTCTTTACGTTTGAACACCACGCAATTTACAAATGTTACATTTTCCACAACACAGCTGTGTATGTCTGGATTGATTCCATTAGAATGAAGTTGCTGAGGCATTGGATATTCTTTTTTAGATTTTGACACACACATGGAGTGGCACCAAGGTAAAAAAGTATGCATTTAAATAGATCCAGGCAACACATAAAGGCTATTTATCAGTTCCTTTTAGTCCATAATTAGACCAAAGAATTTCCTTTTTACTAATCTGCGTATAAAACTAGTTAATATAAAAACTTTCATCATTTACTCACCTTTGAAGTTGTCAAAATCTGTATAAATGTCTTTGTTTTAATGATCACAGAGAAAGAAATTTGGATGCGTATAACCCAACAATTCTTGGACCACGTTGACTACCCCAGTAGCAAATATTGCTTTATACATTTTTTGTTCTGTTTAGCATAAAATAAGATATTTTGAAGAATATTGGACAACAAAAAGTTCTGGGGTACTTTTAAATATTTGTTATTTTTCCTACCGTGGAACTCAATGGAGTCCAAGAACTGTGTGGTTACAAGCATTCTTCCAACCATTGTTCTGTTCTACTAAAAAAATACAGTTTTGGAACAACCAGAGAGAGAATGAAAAGTATGTTTTTATGAAACAGCCTTTTTTGAGTATGGTTTTGTATGATGGTTTCATACACAAAACAAAATATTAATGAATGTATTTATTTTAATGTCTGATTTGTGTCTTATGCATTGTATTTGCAAAAATGTCTTATGGTCAAATTGATGGTTACCCAAAAGCAAAAAAACAAAATTACAGTTTTATGACTTTCTTTCTTCTGTACAACACATAAAAACTTGCTAACTGAACAGCAGTGGCATCCATTCACAAATGCAAGTGAGTGGGTGTGATATATTGTAGATCTGAATTGTAAAAAAAGTAACCGTTGTGTGTATTTGCTAATGATGATGAACTTCTGACTTAAGTGTAGAGTACATGTTTGATTTAGCTATTAGTTTTAATCATCAGTAAATTAGTTATTCTGTTCTGTTGCAGTATTCTTACTGTTATTTCTCATAGGTGTAATGTTGCATTTGTATTGTCTTCGCAAGTAGACATGAGTGTTCAATGGTCTCATTCTCATTCATCATGAGACATTGCGGTGAAGCTAATTGTCCATTCTTTGTGCTTGGTTTATAACACCTGATGAATGTATTTTAAGTCAGAGGAAGTCTAGCTAGATAAGGCTAGACATAGTCTAAGTGCCTGATGGAACTCTGGACATGAGTTACTCTGGGCTAGAATCAGCATCTCATTGCAAATATGATTTTCTTTCTAATAAAGTGCTCATTTCATCATAGCATCACTTTGTCTCCTGTCTGCTGTTCTTCACTTCATCTCTATGTCAACCTGATACTCTAATTTTGATCTTTAAGTTCTGCAAGTCATATCCATAGTTGAACCTTTGGCTCGAAGGATAAGAATAGGCATTTTATTGGATCTATGAGGTGCCAGTTCCCAACAATCTTCAAAACATCTTTGTTAAAAAAAAGTCATACAGTTTTGAAATGACAAGATGTCAGAATTTTTATTTTTTAGGTGAACCCTTCCTTTAAATTTACAGAAATGTTCAAATGTCCCCTATAGGCATAACTGGTGCTTATGACTGGCTTTTTCTAATATCCCTCCACCAGAGGGAACAACACACACATTTTCAAGCTACCCTTATTAAAAGACAAAGAGAGTCAAACATCAACTTTTATGGAAACGGTCTGGGATACATTCCCATTTCTGCTAAACAGGCAGAAAATCCCAAATATACTCAGAACAGAACTGGTGCAGTTTATGTTAATAGTTTGTGTGAGGGTTTATGCGCATGTGCGCGGCCCACCCAGCTGAATTATACTGGCGTAGCAACATTCACATAGACTGCGCCCTGAGACTTTACAACACCGTGAGAGCATTTTCTTCAAGACACTTTTCTTTCAGTTGGATTTTCCTTCTTAAACTGACCGTCAGCGGGTTACTGAGTTCAACGGATCCAAAAATATATTTCCAGTGCTTCTGTTTTTAGTCCCAATGCCAGACAAGGACTTAATTTATTACATATCATAAAACCAAATGATAAAAGGTTTTAATTTGATCAAGTCATGACTATAGAGTGTCAGTCCCAACTCAAACATGATGTATTTTATGCATGTTCTGCCCTTGCTGACCGCACGGCTCATTTAAGCAGAGCTTTGATTGGGTTCTTAATGACAGGAGACTTTGAATCGGCTCTCTGTGTTGGCTTCTGACGGACTGCAGAGCACGATTGTATGAGTGCATTTATGTGTGCAAGAGTGACATCACACAGCACGAGGAGTTGGCACAGTGCTTGAATTGAGCCCTGCACATCTGTAGGACACCACTCTCTTGAGATATTCAGCTGCGTGGAAAAACAGCCAGACACACGCACACACATACACACACTCACAACTGTTTTGCCATTACCTCATAATTTCTACGAAAGCTGGAGGTGACACCTGGCGCTGAACCGTGGAGAGAGGGGCTTTTTGTGGAAAGTCTCCATCAGTGAAGCTTACGCCTGTGTGACAGCATCTTAAACTCTTGATTCAGACTCTATACGTCAAGTGACGTTGAAAATGATGGTGGGACAGAACAGGAATGGGTGTTGAATGCCTAAGCTGTAGCTGATTTATAGTCTAGCATTTTTAAAGGATCAGTCATTGAAAAACAGCAGTATCAGTGGTGAGGTTCTGAAATGCAACCAATGGCTCACTATGCCCCATCAGAGGACAAATATGTCATAACCTAGCAGGTAACGTATCTGCTTATTTGTCTGTTAAGGGCTACCATAGACACATGGAGTTGAATTCAATGTAAGGGACATGTGGATTAGTATGTACACTAAAGAAATAGATTGCCAGATTTACTTGAATGTTTTCATGTATATTGGCTCCACATTATTAAATTAAATTGTTTTAACACAACAGTTTTCAAATTTCAAACAAAATTATGATCAAAAAACAAAATCTAATAAAGTGGAAAAGCTACCATTAAAATACAGTTAAATGCTGTTGCAACCGTAGGCCAGGGAGCCCTCCAGTGCAGAAACGCCAAAGAAGCGCAGTAGAAAAAGACCATAACACACGTAGTTCTACGAAATGCATATGATTGTCTCTTATCACTGTACCTCAAACCTCCTAACTTTGATTTATGATAATAAAGTATATTTATTATCATGATGATGGTCAAAGGGTGAATCTTTTCAGATTAACATAATAAGCTACTCAAACTTTTACAGATCATAAAAATATAACAGCTTATTATGTAGGGTTACCTATACAATGCTTAAGACACAGTTATGTATGTTAGATTGCATTTTTGTCAATAGGTGTAAGAAATTACACCTTTAAATGAATCCACTAATGAACCAAAGAACCAAAGAATCAAAACAGTTTAAAATGGGTAGATCACCTTTTACACATTGTACGCATGTTTATACTGTATCTCTAGATAAAGTGTATATTTTACAGTAAAGTAATGACTAACGCCACTTCATGTCCCATTTTAATGGCAAATGGACTCTTTAAGGTTGTATACAAAACCTTGTATGTGTTTACCACAGGATGTCAATGGTAGATGAATTGCTTCCTGTGTGCGACTACATTAAACCACCCAGATAGAGTCCGTACAACTTCACGTCTCCCAGGATTGTGAGAGAGATTGTGAACTGGATATATACAGCGACCCGCTTGCTTGCCAACTCTGATGGAAAACAAAGGAAAGTGTGTCAGTAAAGTATCACAGTCTGGCTCCCAGACCAGAGCTGCTGGGATACTTAGACAGAAAAAAGGTGTCCAAGTGGAACTGGGTGGATTAAACCACTCTTCTAATGTCTCTCACACCCTCTTTCTCTTGTTTCTTCTCTTGTTTCTTCTCTCTCTCCTTTTTTCTCTTTTCATTTCCATTAATCATGACAAAATGCTTCAATCTGGACAGAGGATAACGCCTTTGCGGAGAACCACTTCTCTGGCCACACACCCATCGTTTTTTTTTTTTTTAGAAAAAGAGACTGGAAATGTTGTTTGTTATAAGTTTATAAGAATGCTTTAATATAGATTTATAGATTTTATATAATTTGATTACAGAGAACAAACAGTAGCTTAATAGGGTTAGTCTTAGAAATGGCTTTTTAATGTGTTTGGACACAAAATTCTGCTGTATGGATATAAATCTTTACTTTCAGATCAAAAAATGCATTCATAACCAATATCATATGTTAAAATTCAACTAATCCCTTGATGAGAAAGTGCAAACATTATAAAAAGAATCTTTTCAAATACTCTGATTTATGGATGCATTTGTTTTTTGGAGACGACATGCTCTGAAGGATTTCTGTGGGTTTAAATGTACAAACCACATAATACCAGACAACTGGACAACGGGTGGCACCTTATTGACCAAAAATTATTTGTAATTTTTATGTGTTTATTGCAAGAAATATTAACTGTTATGGATGTGACAATTTACTTTCTATAGAAACTTTTAAGAAAGAGTTCCCCCAACATGAAATTCTGTTGTTTCAAACCTGTAAAAATTACTTTTTGTTGTTGAACACAAAGAAACATATTTGGAAGAATGTTAGCAACTGAGATTTCTGGACACACTTGACTTCAAGAGTAGAAACAAATCTATTTCCACAAGTCAATGGTGCCCAATAAATCTCAGTAGTTTACAATCTGCTAAATATCAGTTACAGGTTTACAGCAACTTTAGGATGAGTTATTGATCAACGATCACTATTAAAACACTTCTATATTGAAACGTATATTCTTCCATAAGATCTATTGTAGTGTTTGAAGATATATCATCTGAAATATGACCATTGTGGTCAAAGTCAGCTTTAATTTCAGTAGCTTTTCTATACAGTCTTTCTTTTACTAGAGCTATGTCCGATCCAACTTAGATGAAACTGAGATCTTAATGTTATACTAAAATAAAATGACATAAGATGTCTAATACCACCCAGTCTAGAGTTTCAGTTTTCCACATACACATGAAAGCTTTGTGCATGATTTCTACAGCAATTTATATGATTTCACTGAGTTCAGATAAATAAGGTGCTCTGGGAATCAAACCAGTGGTTTTGATTTATTTAGGAGTCAGACATCCCAACCTGTGAGTGATTTGCTGAAGAGCTCGGAGAGATTCTATGTAGCCTGAGTTATTATCCTACACTCAAATATAAAAGCCCACATATGCATATCATATAGGTTCTCATACATACACATACATCTTAAACATCTTATACTGTCAATCATATTTTAAGCAATTCCCAATCTCTGATGTTCATGCCTATCCGAAAGCCTGGATTACCAATGAATATCACAACATGGAGACTTGGCACCCGTGTGTGAAACTGTCATTCACTGGCCTTTTGTTCATTTCTTTTTGTGTCTTATGGCTCTTGTTAAACATCACCACAGCCGCACACATGTTCCTGTCTGATGGCAGTGCATTTATATGACTTGGTATATGACTCTTTGTCCTGTACTGATGTTCATTCTGCCCTCCCTCATGATGTGTGTCCAAGTAATGCAGAACAGACACCTGACATCCCCTGGGTGGATCAATACCCCGCTGTGATCACAGTACACATGCTTTCCCATGATGCAAGCCTATTAATTAAAGCATCTAATGAAAAAATTCTGCTCACAGGCTTTTCATGAACTGTATATCATAATTCCTCACACATGCTGTTCATCTTCTGGCTCTTGGTTGGTGATATCACTTGTTTCTGAGCCATGCAGATCTTTTTCCTTGTGCAGGCTACTACAGATCTTGAATTGCGACTGTGAGAAGTAAAATAAAAACGTATATACGTAAATCCTTTTTTTTTGATGGGCATCATATTTGGTTGCTAATTTAAAACAACTATAATTTCAACTGTAATTTACAATAATATTTAAACTGAATGAAATTAAATAGCCAAAAATAATTTAAATGGTACAATTCATTTTTTCCAAACAAAATCAACATGTCCCCAAAAAATTAATAAAACTCCAAACAAGCACTGTAATATAAAACAAACATCTTTACTTAAACGTAATTATTTTTGTGTGTGTGTGTGTGTGCGTGTGTGTGTGTGTTGGTGTGGGTGCGTGCGTGCGTGCGTGCGTGCGTGCGTGCGTGCGTGTGGGTGGGTGGGTGCGTGTTTGTGTGTGTACATGTTTGTTTTGGTTTTGACTTACAAGCTGTGACCTCTGGACAGCATCCGGTACACATCTTCCCTCCTGCCTCTGCCAACAAAGCACCCTCTGTACATCGATGTGTGATGACCAGAAGTGGGCGGAAAGATGGCAACTTATTTACAAGCCCTGTGCCTTCACTTTCTGTCCTACAAACAGAGGGGCAGTGTGTGAACCTTACTGTAGATCAGCCACCTCAAACTGGATTGGGAGACAATATGAAAAAGACAACCCCTATCACAAAAAGCCTTTGGTTTATGCATCATTATAACATTCCGGGACCAATAAATTGTCTCTGTATGTGTTTCTCATAAATCATAAAGTAGATACACTGGTTGATGTAAAGTGGAAACACCATCATCTCTTGAATAATTTAAAGGTGTTAAGGTTGACCAGAAACGAATGGTGTCAGAGTAAAGGTGTGAAGTGGTCAGTTGAGATGTGTGAATACATGTGTATACAGTATGTGTAAACAGCAGAAATAATTGGATCACTGTTCTCTCGTAAGATGCTGACATTCTCCACCCTTTACTAATAGCTGCTCTAAAAAGCAATTCATCTTTAGTTATTATGAAATCACTTCAAAGGTAAAACACAGATTTCCTGCAAAAATCTTAAAAGGGAACTGACATTTTTATAGTTTCAAGGTTTGATATTAAAAATGTAGCACTACAATTTAAAAGTGATTACTCATTGCAACAGCTGTAATAAGGTTTCCTTGTTCGATCTTTGATGTTTTTCATCTCATCTTGCTTACTTATCATGCTTACAAACTTTAACTTGAACTCACACTTACAGGTGCACATTCTAGCCAACCATCTAGGATCAGTAAAAAAACTACTTTTGCCCAAATCATTCACCCAATCATCTGGGAATGGGCTGCATCAATCTGAATGTCTCAGACTTTGCATTAAGTGATTTTGCCGAGTCGGAGAAGTGCCTAGGTCAACATACTTTGTACACAACCTGTCAATCCCCATCTATCCGGTGCTCCTATTGCTGTTCTTTCTCTTATACTCACTCAAAGTCATCCTTTTTCAAAACATTTTTTAGCAAATAAAATGTAAGCTTTGTCATTGAAGAAAACATGACCGTTTTAAAATTATATTTTTGTCTATTGAATTGACATTTAGGAACTTATCTTCAGATCAAAGTTTTTTTTGACAAAAAGAAACATTTCACTCGAGTGTCCCAAACTGTTAAACCCCTAACCCTAGTTGTAATCTTAAACTTTACATGACTTTTAAACTTATCAATCAAATTCTATATATACCTTGTATCTATGTGCTCATGTCGGTAATCCTATTCTGTGCTCAAACAGCATCATTTACTGGTATTGTAACAATTTCTTTTTGGAAAATGTCCATTTTTTTGAAAAGGTCCTGTTCCCTGTATCTTTTTTATCAGTAAAGTCTATCCTTTATGTGTACATATGCAGAGTTTGTATGTAAACATTGTGCCATATGGTTTTCTAAACATTGTGTAAGAGAGATTTTGTCTATTCTTCATTGTATTGAATTAGATCTCATTTCTTCATCTTGAAAAGATGACTTCTTTTTTTTATTTATTTTGGCTCAGGATATAATTCTCAATATGAAGCTTAAAAGCTTGGGAGTGCCTATTAAATCATGTGTTCTGAATTTCATAAGCATTCAAATGCTTCTTGCAAACTTGTGATGGAGATTGTGTCGTGCGCTTTGTCGCATGGAAGTATGTGAGCAGATGTTGCGTAAAAGAAGAGATAATTTCTGTAGTATGAAGTATAATGCCGTGTGGATTTGACAGCCAGACCCGGCCCACACCCCGTCCCGGGAGATCAGACCGAACAGTGCTTCTATCTTGTGAATACAACAAGAGTTAGTCACGCGCTGCTCCAGTTGCAGGAAGTCCCCTTGTTTACGTAGCATCTGGAACACAGAAAATGTCAAATAGCATTTAATTCAAGCCTTGTGAATACTCAAATTAATACTCAATTACTTTGAAAGGCTCAGACCAATAATGAAATATAAATGTAATTTAATAGAAAATAAAATTAATTTTCCGGCAGACTGATACATTTCTTTCATGAATTGCGTTCCATGAAGTTATTCCAAATTTGTGGAACAAAAGGAAAAATTTTTGGAAAAGTGCTAGTTCCTTAGATTTTGGGGCTTTTGGTTTGTTGAACACAAAATAAGATTTTTTTAACAATTTAGAAAATCATCCAGGCACAATTGTCTACAATAAAAAAAAATTCTACTGTGGTTGTCAATGGTCCCCCTAACTGCCAACATTCTTTCATTATCTCTCTTTGTGTCTGTCTAACAGAACTTAGTACAACAGTTACTTGATGATAATTTGTGATATATTTATATATTTTGGTTGAAATTTTCCTTTAAGCCTCATTTCTGCTCAGAAACTAACCCAAGTAATCTAATGTGTGCTTGAAATTGTGCTTAGATTTTCTCAGGTTAAAAGTTATAAAGTTTATTTTACTTAAAATGTCTCATCAAGATTTTCTACACTATTGACTTTTTATTTGTATATGGCACATTTTCAAGATTTTGAAATAATTTTCTACTTTTAATGTCCTCAGGTAAGACCTCAGTAAAATCTCCAGAGCCATGAAAGAGCAACTCCTGAGCAATAAAATGTCTTTTAAACATATAGTGCCTAAATTCTCTTTTAGATAGTCGAGGAGAATGTTTCACACATGATGCCATGGGTTTTCCAAAATCAAACATCAAGCCTAATAAAAAAGGTTGACAAATCTGTTTAGCGTTGTCCCAAATTTTATTATGATCTAACTTTAGTTTTAGCTGGGAATACTCTGTTTATTCACTGGCCTGAGTTGGCTTGGAAAGGAAAATCTCTTAACAGATCTTATTTGCAGATATTTATAATCTTCATGTGATTTGAAAAGGGTTTAAAAAACAACACTCTTCAATCATCACGCTCAGGGGAGACCCAACAGCATTCTGTGCAGAAAAGAGACCATTTGTGTTTTTCATTTATGAGGTTTCGAGTTGGCATGCTGGGTTTTAGACTTTGCTGGCTTTGAATCTCCTTAAAACATTGGCTTGGATTTGGGACATCTGGGATGAAGTTGTATGAAAAACGTCAGTTAAACGTTGTATGGAAACAGACGATGATGTATCTGTAGTGGTTTACAATGAGAGAGACATTTTTTTCAACAATTCTTTCAATGTTTAGGAAAGAGGATTTATAATCAAACAAGCTACATCGCATGGAGCCAATATGGATAAAGCTAATGAGGATCACAGCAAAAGCTCATTAAAGTTACCCCAATATAAAAAATATTGTAATTCCAAACCTGTATGATTCACTTTTCTACTGCAGAACATGAAAAAAATAAATTTTGATTTTTGATATTTTTTTGGAAAAATCTTAATTTCTGAAAATTTTAATTTTATTTTCACTCATATGAAAATGCAAGACCAAAAATTACCCTCTGTTTTAAATTTATCAGCACAATACAAAAATCAGCCATGTTTGAGTTTAGTTCAGCCCACACATTCAAGTTGGCTAAAGCAATCACATGCGTATGGTGTATTGAACTTTCAAACAAAGATATCTAAATCACATCTAATCCACTCCAAAAGTGCATAACGACATAAAAATTGCTTTCCTCTCAAATACAATTTGACCTTGGTTTCCCTCCACAAAATACATACATTGGTCCTTTGGGGCATTTGATTTGACCGTACTACATGTATATGTGTTTTATGTAAATGAAAGGGTCATACATTTCTTTTCCCACCTAATTTTCAGAGCTCATCTCTTTTCATTCACACAGGAAAGCGGCTGGGATCACTGATGCTGTGAACATTGAGTATGATGGATGATGCTGTCAAAGCCTGCTGCGAGAGGTTCATAAACCAAAAGCAAAATGTTTGATACAGTGATCAGCCATTTGCACTTCACAGGCTTGTCTTGAAAATGTTCATACTGCTTTGTCAAGTCTTTGTCTGTCATGCAAATCAATAGATTAACATCTAATAGAAGTATTAATACCACATCCAACTAGTTTTGGCAGAAATACACTTTGTCTGGGGTTTTGTCTGGTCTCTAGGGGCTTTTAGTCTGATCCAAGTCTTGCAGTTTTGTGTTGGCTACCTGTATGAATATCTTAGGCTGAGCATTGGGTATAAGTGAGTTTTGGTGCTCCCTTCTCTTTTCTGAGCTTTTGTCTATCTTGCAAACTTTAAATTGGATGCAGAAATAAAGATATTCTGCCTGCCAAGAAAGGTCCTTAACAAAAGAGGCCACAGATGTACATAAAGTTCAAAGTTTAAGATTATACTTCTTTATTTAGGAGAGGGTCACCAAATTTGATCTATTTTGAAACTGGTATAAGATACATGCTGACTTTAACTACATAAAACAGTCGATTTGATCATAAGCTTAGTTAAAAATGTTTTCTGTTGTCAGTTGGGTCAAGTTTTCAGGTCATGTAACATTAACATTTTCATGTTGTATATTTATATGGATACACTAGGTTGGTGACAAAAAACATTTAGCTTATGTAAGTTGGCAATTTAAGAGCAGAGCATAATCCCTACTTTAAGAGCTCTCTCAAAATTCACAACCTCATTTTTGCATTTCTTTTGATTCTTCTGAGTCCAACAAACTGCTGAAAAGCCCAACAGAGTTGGACAGTGTAAGGGGTTCTCAAATGAAGGTAATACTGTATGGTTGCCGTTGCAATGGAATATGTTTTAGACATTTGCATGTTGCAAAGGAACCATTCGTCTTCATCACTGGGTATATTACCTGTCCAAACCCTCACTTCAGAATGATTTATAACCACATTGAATGGGCAGTTTGGGATTTGGAGACTGTCCATACTGACTTCTGGTTTATCCTGAATGAAGGAGGCATGTCCCTGATTTGTGTAACGGGTGGCCTCCCCATTCAATTCCTGTCAACCCCCCCATATTCTCCCATCTAAGATCTCTTACATTTAACTCTAATGACTTAATTTGACCTAATTTCACCTTGCTAATAGGAAAACTACTTCCTTGTGCCACAGCCTTCATGATGAAGAGAAGTGGAGCTCTTGACTTTATTAAAAACATTTGCTTGGATTATTAGGAGGCTAAGTTTCAATCTTGAAGGTTTTGTGGGAAAGCAATTAAAAGCTTACCTCAGAGAACCAGACCATTTTGATGATGCATGTGCTGAAAACTGAGAGAATATCAGAAACACTTTGCACTTTTATAGTGACATGAGAAAAGTTTAAAAACCAGATGCAAACCACTGGTGAACATTGACTTATTCATGACTTTATAACGCTAACATTTACAGTGCATTTATAGTACATCATACATATAAACCGCACATGTCTAACCTAAAGATCCAGAAAAATAAATGTTACATTTTACAGACATATGTTTACGAGTCTTTTGTGTGATTCGCATCGATGCAGTTTGTCCAGATCCATCTGGCAGTCACATCAAGTGCATTGTTGCCATGTTGCAGACATCAACCTGTGGGAGTACTTCTAAACATGACATGAGCTAAATTCATTCAAAAATGTACAGGAAATGTATTATGTGCCTGGTCATATGGCCAGCTCCTGCATGTATTAAATGCAGTAGTCAACATTTGAAGTGGATTTTAAAAGTTCATCAAAATTGTCCTGAGACAAGAACGGGCATTGTTCATTATTCTTGTATTATATTAACATAATGTATTTATACTGTTTGTACTCATGTCAAAGCTCATAATTCAAAAAACTATGTTTTATTAATGTCAACATTCTCCGTATAACTTTGTGTTGTCTCAATATTATTTATTTAATTATCTCCTACCCAGTACACATTATAAGCAAAAAATCTACCTAGTAATGTCAATTATATATTGTAACTAAGGCCTTATCCTGGTTTAAACTAATCAATATCTTGTAAACCATCCCAAAAGTAGGCCATCCATGTGTATATGACTTACCTTATTTTATGCATAAAATAATAATAATACTTAATATCCGGTCTCTTCAAGGCTGTTCAATCAAACAGTTTCAAGCTTATCCATCCTAATCACTGCCAGAAATCTTACATCACACATGACCTAGTGCAGTGTAATGTCTGTAAAAAACTGATTAAAGCAGAAGCACCGAAAGTTGTGCAATTTTCACATAAGCTTCATGATGAAACCATATGTAAAGTTATGTCCTTATTCAATAACATTGTAAGTTTCGGAATAACCAGGATACTTTTTGTTATAACTCTGATATGTTCAGCCAAAGACGGACAGACATACAAACCTAGGATGTTATATTCAGATTTTATTTTTATTGTGCCTAATGGAAAACATTTTTGAGAATGACCCTCATTTAGGGTTACCACATTCTCACAGTTAGCTTACACAAACTCCAGCACGCCCGGTAAGCCCGTCAATAACGCCCTGACAATTTAAAATCTGTCCTCCTCTAAGCGTGACCGGAGCTTCGCCTGGAATCCATTCCACCTGTGACTGAGTGGAAAACTGCAGTAACATAGCTGCCAAGATTGCACACTGTCTGGAATAAGGAATTTTTGGGATAGCCACTGAAACTGTGGCTGGACTTAAGCGTTCACCAAAAGAGAGTTTTCCCAAGATTATGGCCACAAAATTCAGATTGTATGCCATTCCAAGGTTAGTTATGAAAAGAAAAAACAACTGTATCTAATCTCTGCTCTGACCTATGAAATCATCATTGACTTATGGACTAATGTCTAAGAAATGAAGTGAAAGATCACACTGCTATGATTTGGACATCCTAAGAGATGAACCATCAGTGCTAAATCTGGACTCCACCACTCCATCGTGCTCTCTGTATACGCTGTAAACAAAAACCATAACCATGACGATCCTGCATCCCGATACAGCACGAAAAGAATCGTTCTATTCATCTCTAAACGGATGATGATAAAATGGCAGAAGGGAAGCCAAGCAAGGTCTTTGCGTTCAAGAGCGATCTGAGATTCAGGAATTCCCCCACCCTTTACACTAAATAATAAATGACAAGTTATAATGGCAGAGAGAAAACAGAATCGCATTAAACAGGTCATATATTTATTGTTCAAGTACATGACGTTTACAAAGAAAACAGCAACATTACGTACATGTGTAATATTATCAATCTTTGATTTGGCACAAACACAAAAAGTGCTTTTTAAAAATACTGCCTTAATACTCACTTAATTTTGAGTAAATGAACATTTGATTTTTACTCTTTTATTAAAAAATGATCATTAATAAAAACCCATTGTTGCTCAGTTCAACATAAAGCAACCTTAAACATTGTGTTTCACCAACTTGATATATGACAAGAAATTCTTCATATATATATATATTTATATATTTGTCAAGCATTCAATTTCTAGGGAATTAAACCATTCCTTAAGTAAAAAAGAAATGTACGGTATCACTTTAATTGACGCTTCTCTTAAAAGCGGGTTTGGCAATACTGCTCAGGACATACATGGCTGCGAGAAACAATCACAAGAGGCATTTTGTGCAAATGTTCTGGTTTTACTCACAACAGAATTTGCGAATCAATCTCATCTTGTATGATGCATAGATGGGGACTGCAACTGAATTGAAAGGATAAACATTCAAATGAAACAGCACAGGACCATTTCATATTACTAAACATTAAGCAAAGAACCAAAGCAATAAACCAAAGCATTGCATAAATAGACTGATCTCCCATCCAACAACTAGTGTAAAACATGAATTCATTGCCCTTCTCGTCAATTAATAACTTATCATTTGGATTGTAACGCTGTCATCACAGAGACAAATCCAGCTTCTTAATTTCACATTTTGGTCAGATACACAAGTCAATGTCCCAACAGTTAAATGCACGAAGCATTTCCGCATTTAAAAATGAATGAAAATAGAGAATCCTTCGTGGCTAAGCAAACAATAACAAGTCTATATAAAAAGGCAATAAAATACATTATGCAAATACAAAAGTACAGCACAATCAAAATACTCCGGCGTTTAGGAATCTAAAAAATGTATACATACAGAATATATTTATATATATATAAAACAAACCAATGTTTAAAAAAATCATAAATTACTTAAGAAAATTGAGTCTCACTCACACAATGCAAACATAACTACTGAGGTATTTTGTTCCTTAGAGTTCAATATCAAGCATTATGCATAATGAGAGTAAACGTGAAAGTGCAAAGAAGTTGTCATTTGGTGGTGGAATACTAAAACATAAAGAGTGTAAAACAGTTCAAACCTTATTAAAATCTTTTCCTTTTTCTCTTCAAAGGAATATCCCAAGTTTAAGTCACAGCAGCAAAAAAAGTCTCCTTACGGTGTCACCTGTGGAGCGCCCGCCTTCAGAACGCAGTCTGAGATTCTTTGTAATGTAAACATAGTAGAGGGGCGTTTGGAAAATGCTATACATCAAGAACCATGTCATACTGTTGGCCTTTCTTCCTCTTGCCACACTTTGTAATGAGGACCACGTACAATGTCAAGAACACAACCCAATAGCTGGCGTACGCAATGGCTCCGATTATCAAAACAATTTTTTCAGACTCAGGGAAAGGCTTTCGCGTCTCTTGTATTATCGTATAGATAATGCCGACAAACAGGATCGTGAACCAGACAGAGATCGGAACAAGTCCGATGAAATTCACTACAATGGTCTTCCTTCCTGATGTTCCCCAACCGGATTTGTTTATAGTGGCTATAGCAAACATCTTAGCCGGTAAAAGACTTGACATATATAATACTGAGTAAAAAGACATGAAAACCATCACAATGTTTCCACGGAGGCAACTGGCAAAAGAGGACTTGATAAGAGCCACAACCTGGACGATGAGCAGGAACAGAAGAACGTTCCAGATCCGGCCCTGGTAAAAGAGCTGGATAGCAGTGGCTATGAGGAAAAAGGGGAAGAAGCCGGTGATGACCGCCTCGTAGGTCATCCACAGGTGATGCTTGTGAAACCACAATGAGTTGTAAAGCCACTCTCTGAAATACGATTTACTCCAGCGGGTCTGCTGGTTAAGCCAGCGCAGGTACGTGATGGGCGTCTCGGTCAAGCACTTGGAGCGAGCCGTGTATTTCGTGGCGTATCCTAGGCTCAGCACTCGGTTGGTTAGGTGGCGGTCGTCACCAAAACTACAGTGGCTTCCCATGAAGGTCTGATTGTACCAGTCCTCCAGGAATTCGTGGAGGAGGGAATTCCTGTACATCCCCAAGGGCCCGCTGATGCACTGAACGCAACCGAAATACGACTGGCAGGCTCTTTCAATGTTAAACGCCATCCAATACCTCACACTGCTGAGGAAGGACACCCACGACTCATATTTGTTTAGGATCTGTAGGGACAGAACAGATTTCACAATCAAAGAGCCTGTAGTTTAACATACACAATCACATGCAAATCATATGCCACATTGGTATTCTATATACCGAAGTAGACCATAACGCTAGATCTAAAGACTCTTTGTATAGGATGATCAGCATTATGCCTGGTATATGAATACTAAACTGTGAGCTGCACTGAGGCTGTGGGACTTTCAAATTGTTAAGGTTAATCACTTTTTTAGATTACAAGACTTTGGCTATGTTTACATATGCCACTATTGGTGTCTTTTTTGCAGCTCTGAGCGCCTTTTTGAGAAAAGTTCAAGCACCTTTTTGAAAGTTGACCAATGGCAAGTGAGTTCTGAGACTGAGCATTATTTTAGTACTTTTGAGAATTTAATGACCAATATTAACTTTTTTTATTTACAACATGTATATATGCAATAAAATATGTCTAATAAATTATTTTCAGGTAAATGCATTTGATCTTGAAAAGGGGGATAAAAGGCTACAACTTGAAAAGGGGTGTCATCTTATATTCAGGACTATTGGGTAAACTTAAGGCAAAGCACAAACCTGCACGTCTCCACCAACTCCTCCAACCATGGAATCTTCCTCTAAAACTTTAACCATTTCCACTGAAGATGCCGGATCCAACATTGTGTCAGAATCACATACCTGCACCCAGCACAATTCAAGATGTAATTTTTTTGCAACTTCGTAATAAAACATTTTTATTTAACTTGAAATCATAAAATTGCAACCGACAATTTACTAGTCAGTTAATATAGATAATTTCTAAGAAAAATTGTGTCATCACACAGTTTAGCATCTGCATCTGCATCACATACGCAAGTGTAATGTTACTAAATGAGGTGCGTCATTGAAATCATCATGTTGTTAACATTATTTCCATAATCACATGTATAGAAACCAGATTGTCTTTGTTTGAATGGTCAAAAAGAATCAGATGTGCTCCAGAATTCATGTATTGATCTCTTCCACATGATACACTAGTCACTAAGCTCTGGCTTCCACGTTCTGATCAAGTGCCAGTAAAAGAGATTCAACAAGCATGTGGACACTGTATTCAAACACTAGGGGGGTTAAACTGGATTTCAATTAATATGATGGATTTTGGGGAATTGGCTGACACGATGCATTGAATTTCAGTGCAAAAAAACATCCAAAAGTCTTAACTACTGTTTAGAAAAGTCACACCTGAAATTTAAGCCACTGCAACAAGGTTCCAAAAAGTCATGTCAAGTTTATACCAATCAGCTTTAACAACTGGATCCCACAGTGAGAATAACCACAACCCTGTTAGCAAGACCCGTGATAAGTTAGACACAATTAGGGCTCTACACTCAGAGCAAAGGTCAGCGATCTTATTGGAACCAGCTGGCATGTGGATAAAATAACATCATTTTTTTGGTGTGAAGATGACCCTTGCAACCCATAATATAAAATAATATATTATATAAAATATAATATTTAAAATAATTATATAAAATAATTATATTATATTATATTATATTATATTATGCAACATGAAAAATTTGCTAAATTAAAGCCAAAGCATTGATCTAATAATAAAGCGCATGAATAACTCCAGCCATGTGTTCTGGAACTGCCAGAAATAGTCCTGAGATATGCGAATGATTTCCTACAGAGGTCCCTGAATGAACAGCATCAGTGTTAGGCAGGAATGTACTTTCCTCACCCTCAGCGTACTACATGCTCCAGTCTAGCATCCACTTGAAGAGCTACAAAAGCCTCTTTGTACAGATTGGCTGTTTTGCCCCCTTGTACTTGGCCAGGCAAGCCTGAGCAGCCTGAGAGAAACCGACTCACCTGCACATAATCGACACTTCTTCCCAGGGCTTTGAAGGCGGTGTACATGACCTCCCTCTTCCCGCCCCACTTCTGCATGATGCACACACACTTGTTGTTGAGAACCAGGCGAGAAACTTGCTGTAAGCTCTCGGCGTACAATTCGTCCGTTTCATTAGGCCCTCGATGATGGTAGTTGCTCTTCCACACGTAGGTTGCGGCCTTGTCCCGGCCCATGATGTCTCGGAAGATCTCCATCATGTAATTATCATCTTCGTTGTTCCCATCAATGACCATAATGACCTTTATGCCAGGATAGGTGAGCCTCTTGACGGATAATAGACACTTTTTAAGGTAGTTGGGGTCTTCCTGATAGGCAGCGATGCACAGGGCTAGTGATTTGTTTAGTTTGATGGGCGTTTCCAGAGAGCGCCTCATGTTCCTGTGTTCCAGCAGAGCAAAAAGACTCTGTATGATGAGGTGTACAACTAGGATTGCCCCATAAAGACCAAAGGACAAATAATTGCCTGGAGTCGTTATGAGCTTATACCCCATGATGTAGGCAGTAGAGATTCCCACGAGCAGCGATATGCCAAACAGTGTAGTCCCAACAATCCTTAGGTAGGTGAGAACTTTATCACATCTCATCTGAAATCAATAATAAGACATTGAGTGATGTATATCATGATTTACCAATAATTATCAAAATACAGTGGCCTTAAAGGCAAAGTTCAGCCAATAAGGAAAATTCTGGTCTCATTGACCCACACTCTTGTCATCTCAAACATGTATTACTTTCTTTCTTCTGCAGAATACAAAAAAAAAACTAAACATTGAGAGCATCTATTTACATATAGAGTGGGAATGGGTGCCGCCACTGTTGAAATTACAAAAGTTTAAAAATGCAAACTGTGCAAGTTAATCGAGGTGAATAAAGACAACACTTAAAAAGGAAATGACAGTGGACGTGTGGACAGCTTTATGGTGACAGATTTTGCATGTCAGTGAATGCCCTGCATTCAGCATAAACTGCAGACAGCATCATATTTCTAGCCTTTTTCTCCTCTCGTGAACGGTCTGTATGACCATTTGTTCCATGTTCTCTCGCTAATGCACTTTCCCCCATCTGCTTGGCAGACGTGAGTGTGCAGCACCACCCTCTGACATCATCTGTTTATATCTCCGTGGGAACACATGAACGCTGAAATTTAGATTTCAGACAGCCATGGTAAAGTCTCTCTGTCTTCTCACAACTAAAGATGCCTTGAGTAATGTCTGCATTATGCTTAATCACCGAAACCTTTGATTTGATTTTGAAAACCATGCATTCGTTTCCGGCACGAGTCGCCGCCTTTAACGTCACCCGGTGCGTTTATGGGGCCCTTGACGCACGGCCCTCCGGACCACACCTCATCCACACACACCCATTAGACACATGCTAGCCTTTTGGATTATGGGGAGCATGTGTTGTTAATGTCTGAAGAGTGCTCTTGGGGTGTCCCCGGACCTGCTTCACACTCTAGATGAACCCAAATGGCTCATTTAAAACTGCTGACACAGCAAAAATGTAGCCAACATGTGAAAAGACATTTTAACTAATTGCGATCGTTAGTAATTGCAAAAGGGCCGTTCTCTTTGTGAATTAACTAATTTCTCACGGTAACGCAAATTGGGGTACTTTTTTGTGTCTCCCAGGATGAGAGTTTAACATGTCAAAGTGGTATTTTCTTGTTGGAGATGGATGCTTTTCTTTAACTGATTTGAAATGCATTTTAAGTGATATAGTTCACCCATAACATGAAATTCTGTCATCATTCAATCACCCTCTTGTCATTTCAAACGTGTGTTTTTCTTTCGCAGAACACAACAGATATTTTGAAGAAAGTTGGTAACAGCAGTGGCACCCTTTCAAAAAAAAAAAGAATTGAATAAGTTTTCAGTTACCAAAATTCTTTAAAAAACCTTAATCTGTGTTAATACAGGCTTGAAATGACTAGAGTAAATGATGACTATGTTTTTCATTTCTGGGTGAACTAAAACTTTAACCAAGTTAATCAAAACTATGAATTCTAGGAGACTGTGGGGTTGTAATGTCATTGTCTGCACAACTAAGAAGAACTAGTCTGTGACTTCCTATAGGTTCTGTACATTATCTATGAATGTCTGAAAATGATCCAAGGGAGTGGTTCACTGCAGAGTTGAATCATCCTCAGTTGGGAAAACTCGAACTTGAGCTTTGAAGGTAGATGAAATATTACAGTGCAGCAAACTAAATTAGCACGAGCCACAAGGGACCCAGGCATGCAAAGCCCCTGTGAACAGCACCATGAAGTGAGTCAAAGCTTGTTTTAGATCAAATGAAGGCATAGATCAATCATTCAGCACGCGGCCAATGGGGAGAAATGGATTACAGCATTTAAAAGGCCATGACAGGCCAGTCACAGTAACACATCCATTAGGAGAGAGGTTTTACACCATGCTTGAACATGAGGAGGTAGGTTCTGTTATTTAATGGAGACAGAAGGATTTGCTCATCGTTATCCCCAGATTTGGAAGAGCTTTGTTTAGACAAAGCTTTATTTGAAACCCAATAACTCATCAATGAACCTCAAGACAGTTATGAGGCCGGAAATCCAAAGCTTATGGCTTAGCTCTTGTTTTTGGGGAAATGGATTGAGAAGTAGGGGGGAAGTCCTTGCAATTAATGTTTGGCAACAGGGAACCCTGGGAGAAATAAGTTCTAAAATAAGTGAAATACATTCTTGGTCATCTGTTGACCTTGAATTCCAAAGTAAAAAAGATAAGCTGATAATTTAACTAAAAATTAAGATTGCATTACTTAAAACTGTGACTTTCTCCTGCAGAACACAAGGAACGATATTTTAAAGAATGTTGACCTTCTTCAAAAACCCCTTCTTTTGTGTTCCACATAAGAAAGAGTTATATACAGGTAACACTATTGAATATAATACAGATTTATATTCTAGGATATACTAGACCTCCTTCCGAAATAATCTGATATGTAACCATATAAATGGTTAAACACATAAAAACCAAACACTTCATGGATGTACAAACTTCCCAGATGGTAAAACAGATAAGATGGAGCGAACGATTTTCCCATTCAACAACCTTTTTACCGACATTGTGTTGGTGGGGATTCTGGCACAGAGTCAGAACTAGAGGCACTGCCTTGTTATTGCCCTTCTGATACTTCAGTGTTTCTAGACTGTGGAGGAAACTGCTGGCTCTCCTAGGTGGGTGGTTCTGTTCTCAGCTGGGAACTTGAGGAACTACCCTAGTCGCCTCCCAAATAAATCACCATTAAAACTGAGACGCATCTATCCAAGTGTAACAGATCAGCAATGTGGAACTGTCAGATAATGCCATCTGCCTTCTCTGTTTCATGATCGGCTGTCTCTGGTACTTCGTGTTAAACTCAACCACTGCTTCAAAAAACTTAAATATTCTGAAACTTTAAGAGCTAAAGGGAATTGGTCTAAAATAGTCATTTACCTCATTTACAGTCTTCCAAGACTTTTCCTTAACGGTTGAGGCTGTCAGAAAGGGAATGGTGTGGCAGTTTCACAAATTGTTATAAGTGCCCCGAGAACCGGTAACTGCAGCTATTATAGAGACCTTAGCCATTAATAGGTTCCCTTGCCTTGGCACATCTTTACATCAGCTGGACACACACTTTAAGTACGTAGTCAAAGTTGTGTTTTTTCTTCTAATTTTCAACATTAGTCACCATAGACCCTTAAAGACATCATGCAATCTCTGCAAAGATCCAATGATGGACAGACATTAACATGCATATATATTTAAAAAATGTCAGGGACAATAAAGAGAGGTTAACTCTTTACATTAAACATTCTTGACATGATCACTTTGACTTACAATAACTACAATCATGGCAAAGATATACAGTGGGTTTTAACCCAGTCATAACACAGTATGTCATTCTACAACCTGATCTACTTATTGGCAATGGGCCTTTGTAAATGCTTTCCATATGTTTCATTTGCATCTGGGATCCTTTTGCTCATTACCATGAAAACTGCTGACGCACTACAGGCGTCATGACGCATCATTATTAAGTTGCGTCACCGTCAGTGTTGAGGATTCTACTGGAAGAGCGCACGAGCTGTTCTGCGCTGTCATTGGACGATGATCTACAGAGGGAATCCCTCGGCAATTCTCAAATATTAGATTGTGTCTATTTATTAAAGGATTTATGAGTTACAGACAAAGATATCGATCGATTTTAATAAATAAAAAGCAGATATGACATTTATTTCAAGTTATAGTTGATAGGAATAATCACGGAATGTTAAAAATACGAATATGATAAAAAAAGAATAATACAAAATTATTATTAACATTACAGTGTTGTGGTAACACAAGGCAGGTAAATTGGACATTTATATCAATAATAAACCACACAAGTATTTATAACATTACAGAATGATGTATTCTCCATATTTTTATTTTTTAATATTTAAATATTTAAATATTTCATATGAATTATTATTCCCTGTTGTTTGGCATAATGTTAAGCTGTGATGCTCGTTAAACCCTATATAAAAATGACATTCAACCTGTGTGGCCTTGAGAGGACAAAAGTCACTTAAATGTCATTAAAACTGATTTGACCTCCTAATATATGTTTGATAACCAAATTAAAAATATAGACCTGAAGTATAACCAGTCCAACCGTATAAACCGGTCTCTTGAGAATACACAACATAATGCAAAGTTATGGATCATACCTTGGAGGAGCAATGTGAAGATGTCCCGTTAGTTAACTGGGTTGTCCGACGAGGTTCTGCAAGCACCAGTGTGACTCTACAAAACTTCCCATGAAAGTTTCAGGGCTGAAATCAAAGCACACCCACGTGGAGCATCTGCATGGCAAAGGTGAGGAACATCCAGGTGTTCCATAGGAAAAAGTTCTGTCCTCCTCCAACACAAAGATCATGTGTGTTTGGCATCAGTCTGGTGTGAGGAGCTGAGATGGAGCATCATTGCAGTTCAAACTGATGTCAGCTCATTCAAGAGAGAGAAAAAGTTTTCCAACTCAAAGTTGGTGACTTGAGATGTCATTCATTCAAGTTTTCCCAAGAGCACAAGATTAAGCAGTGCACTGTCCTGCTCTGCGTCTTATATCTTCAAGACGCTGTAAGTTTAGGCTTCCTGTAAGCCATACATGTGTAAGACTCTTTTAACCGGCCAGGGGTTTGGGCTCTTTTAATAAGGGGGCTGGTTCGGGGGCGAGGAGGAGCGAACATCTAAGAGGAAAAAAGTGCGACCAGTTTAAACTTCCGCCATGGGGGTGGTGTGCGTTTATCAAGCAATTAGGCAAACGATCTTCAGCTGGGGAAGAAAAGAAAGTTAAATCCTGGGGTTCCGTCAAAATATACTTTATGAATAAATACTCAAATAATTCAATTTTACGACCTGAAAGTTTAAATATCTGTCAATGTTTCACGTGCAAAATAATTTTTTCTGGAGATTTTTGCCTTTTAACCTCCTTTGATGTATAACTCATTAAGCAAACACTTTAATATTCGACTTTTAATTAATGTTGGAAAACTTTAAAACGACATCTTAAGTATTTTTGATGCGATTGTGATTTGTTTTATTGTATGTATCACAACTCACATATTTACCACTAGAGTGCGCCACACAATTTTAAATGTGCTGAACATCCGGAATAACGGCTCATCATCTGAGGTAAAATACAGCACGGGTTGTTTCATATAAACAGCCATTACTTTTAAACTTTTTTGTGGTTTTTGCAAGCACAAAATTGAGTACATTCAGTTTATTCATTTTTTTTTGGTCTCAAGTAATTTAAAATGTGATTTTGCGGCCTGGCAAGCCAAGCAGAGACGGGACGTGTGCTGGCGTTGCCATGGTGACTTCATGCAACAAGTTACTTCCTACAAGTTTCTTTTTAATTTGGGATTAATGTGTTTAATTTAATCGCCCCAAAACGTTCGGTTGCCCTTATCTTTATTAAAAGGCATAAATGTGTTTTTGTGGGATATTAGAGGCTGTACTTTAAGTACGTGACGTACGTGAAGGCTCCCGGACTCCTGGTGCTGAGGTGCAGAGGGATGGAAGGTAATTTACTCCTGGCTTCATGGGGATTATTTGACCCTTAGATGACTTTGATGAAGAGCAACCATATGTTTTTCTGTCTTGTTTGAAAAAAGATCACCATACATGTCATACTGTAGCCGGTACAGTACAACATTGTGCTTCACATGCATGGATCTTATCCTGTCAGGCACCCCAAAAATCACCCGAGGGTCTGCCTCTCTACATGGGGCAAGAAATCCGAGATAACTTATTTTTTCATGTTTTGGTTTTTACAGTCTTTCTTGATTCCACTTGGAACAATGGTATCATTGAGAGCCCATGTGAAACTCATTTTGCATTTTGTTTAGATTAAAGACACTGATGGTATTATTGATTTTTGTGTGTTTAGACCCCCCGACATGAAGAGAGGGGTGTAGATGGCACCGCCGCCTTAAATGTTTAAAAGCCTTTAGAGTGCTGTTGCAGTTGGCATCTTTCCAGTATCTTCTAAAGCATAGAAATCATGCACACACAGGCTTTCCTTATAATCCAATTGTTTAACTTGTATGGTTGTTATACAAATATATATTCGAGGGAACAAAGGCCCAGTCATTGTACGGTGCATGCGTTATGTCTCCTCTATAGAGTATTAATTTGTAGTTGTGATGGTAGTGCTATTTAACCAAAACCACAGAAGTCAAACAAATACGCCATTAAATGGTGGATAGAGTTGAATGTTTTCCTTCAGAGGTTGACCGTCAGCCCTTGAGATGTTTGCACAATCGCTCGCCACTGCAAACGGTTCATTTCCCCATCGAACTACGAACAAATGGAGAAAGAATAAAATGGTTTGATTTAATTGTATGCTTGTCGTTAATGCCATTGCACAACATTTCAAGTTTGTGGCTTGTGGCGATGAACTAGTCTATGAGCCTAGGCCTAAGCTCTTCTGCGTCATTGCTCTGTATTGACAGCGAACAGTTTGTGAGTAATGAGGGGAAGTGCTGTTTGAACTTTAAAGCAAGGCACCTTACTCACATTTTCCAAAAGTGCATCCGGTGGCTGCGCTATCATCTGCGGTGTACAACCGCTCCCCAATAACTGGCCCTTTCACTGAGAGGTGATTATCATCAGACGATCGGACGTGGGAGAGCTAAGCGGAGAATAAGGGCATTGAGCACAGAGCGTGCCTCTTTGCATGTGTTTCTTACTGTGTCACTGTGCGTGTGGGGTGCACATGTGCGTTGTGTCAGCGAGTGTGGGAAAGAGAGTCAATATCAGGTTGACAACGCTCCACCCTGCTTATTTTTGTCGTGTCTTTGGTGATCTTAGCATGCCACTGAACATGATTCAGTAGAAATACGCAACATTCTTAACGTACATTAACAAAAAGGATTTTCTAGATTGCCAACACATCAGTGTTCTTCGTAGGCCAATTGTTAACCAGCTTGTTTAACAAAGCACCACATGAAATAAGTTTTTGTAGTGTTTAATACGTTCGAAGGCGGAGACGTTGTCATGACATGGCCCTGATCATTAGGGGATATTATTTGGAGTATTTATTAACTGTGACATGCGTAGTTGGCTTTGATGGGCAGAGTACCAGATTACACACCAAACCACATGGACTGGATAGGACTCGGGAGCTGTCCGCATTTGAAGTTCTGTTAATGAAAGTTTCACAGCAGTGAAATGATTCTTGCTGTTCATCATGAAGTTAATGGAGCATAATGGAGCAACCACAGCTGCTCTGGACGGCAGGAAATGCAAGGGCTTCTGTTTATGACTTCACTTCCATATTGAAGCACTTCTTTTGGCTTCAAAGCATCTTTATGGCATGAGTATCCTGCCCGTAGGCTACGCACTCATGGCTTGGGCCTTAGTCAGAGCACATAGATTATTCATCATGGAATAAAGACACATGTGAAATAGGTTTCACTGTGTTGAAGAAGGTATAGAAAACATTGCTGCTGCTACTCTAGCGAGTTAACTAATAAGCAATGGCACCCATTCACTACTATTGCATGGACACTAAACTCTATTAAAAATATATGTAAAATATATATCTTATGTTCTGCAGACGTAAAAAGGCTTACGGGTTAGAAATGTCAAGAGGGTAAGTTAAGAATTTTAGGCCCCATTGTGCACCATAAAGGAGTTCTTCATCCAAATGAATAAATGTACTATTTATTTATTTATATAATTTATTCACCCTTATTCATTTTTATATCTGCAGGACTTTCTTTTGTGCTGATAAACAAAACTTTTAGAAAAATGTCTCTGTGGTTTTGTTTCCGTATAATAGAAGTTGATGGGTGTCAGTGTTGTTAAGTTGCCAACTTTTTTAAACTTCAATTTGTGTTCTGCAGTAGAAAGTCCTCCTCTTTTGGAATAACAAAATTGTAAAGAAATCATTTAACAATTTTCATTTTTGGGGGAACAACCCTTTAAAGGTGGAAATGGTCCTATGTGAATGTAAAGTCTGTAGTATTTCCATAGCATGTATGTTCTTCATATTTTGATGTCTGCCCTTTCAGTCCTTAGAAAACCATATCTGCATCATCTGGATTTACCACTTTAGCAATGAACTATTTTGCACTCGGGAGCCAGCCGTATAAGAATAGGTTTTCCAGATTTTAAAGCAGCTTCCTGCTGTTCAGGTCAGCGTTTAGCATGTCATTGATGACCTCTTGGCCTGACCCAAGCAAGGCGTCAAAAGGATCAGACCTCTTAGCCTAATGATCAATACACCTGAAAGTATGCGCGTCAAGCACGTCTCTCACTTAATTGTTAAACTTTTGGCATTGTCGTGACACTGACTTCAGACGTGAGAGCAGTGTTTTCCTCCCTGTTCCGTCCATGACGCATCCTTGACGTGACAAAACTGCTCCGCCTTAAACAGAGCATTAGAAGGACTCTAAGGATTTGAACTCCAGCAACACCCAGGGTCGCTCCCATCACCTCAGCTGGTGATCTGCGACCTTCATGGGGCCCTCTCTGTATGTCACAGTGACCCTTATGATCTCATGTCATTGATAACAGGGCTGTCTTGGGATGTTGAGACGAATACGTGAGGTTTCCTCACTGCAGAGGTGAAAGTTTGTGTTTTAACTTTTTCACCTCCACCATCAAAACCCCAAATCAAGCATGTAGGAAGTGACGGACCAATGCTGTAAACTTCACTACCCACCACAGGGAGGAAAAACAGGCTGACCTGGTTAATATCATTAAAGATCAATAGTCATTTGGTGAAGCTCTTGTTTAAGGAAATGATGGTTTGTGCAGAATTATTTGTGTCTTACTTTCAAGTGGAGATGGAGTTTACCTCAACCACTGGGTGGTTTTTCTTGATTTCGCAATATTACGATGAAAAAATGAGTATTTTAACGCTCATGCATTCTCACACATTTCAACACCTCTGGTTTTATTCAAAGATGAGCCTGAAAGTGGACACTCCAGTTCTAAACAATGAGAGCCAAAGTGAAACAAGCTGGTTTGTTGCAGAAATAATCACACTCTTGGTAGTATTTATTTTTGTTTGAGGACAACTTTTCACAGTTTATACTGGAAATCAAAACGTTATCTGTGCAATGTTAAAGCAGCTGAGCCATTGTGACCTTGACTAATTGGAATCATGCCTGGTTTTGGATAGTTTCCTGCTTCTAGATAATGACACACAGGGAAGCAAAATCTGTTCACAATTTACCCATTATATATTATTTATTTGTCACTTTTCTTTTGATTTGACACATTGCTGGTCTTACAATGCTAAAGAATCAGCCCAAGCACAGTTGCAACATTATGTTAAGTGAAATGGTACATTGATTAGTTCATATTTAACAGTATTGTGTGTGGCAGAAATGAAAGAAAAAGTCCTAACATAGTTTAAGAGGTGTTCAAATGTAATTTGCATTAACATTTGACCTAACAATAGGTCATGATTGGGTTAAGACCAAACAGAAGGAAAGAGTGCTAGATTTCACAGTTTCTGTGTAAAGGAAATCTTATTAGTTCCTCAGCAGGTGAGAAGTAGAAGTTCACAAATGTGTTGACAATTTGGCCAATGTGAAACTGCACCAAGGCTACATGTCAGACTTTAAGAGCCTGTCCACACTTAGATGCGTTTATTACATTAAAAAATTGTATCATGTCAATGTTTGGTCCAGAGGGATCCAGGGGCACTCCCACTACAGACTGGAAACTGCCCGTTACAAAAAAAAAGCTTTCAGCTGCAGGACAGCTAATAGGGAGTAATCTCAAAGATTGCCCCTTGATCAAGTCTGTATTCTCAGAGCAGTACTTCGATAAAACGGTCCAGCGGGTTCTCCCTCTCACAAAAAATGCCTTGGGACATTATTATCCTCGATAGGACCCATAACCTTAGAAATATTGTAAAATATGTGTTTTTGTACCCTTAATGTAAAGCTGTACCGATCTAAGATTAATACTCCCCCAGAGTTAATAAGTTGTGTTTCACCGTTTTGAAATCCATTTGGCAATCCTCCTGTTCTGGCGATATCACTTTTAGCATAGCTTAGCATAGATAATTGAATCCTATGATAGGATATATGCTACAATAGCATTGCGTTCAAAAATTACCAACCAGTTTTGGCCTGATATGAGTTTCCTTAGCATGTTGTTGGTCACTTTGGATATGTTGACGGAAGTAAGCACTTCCACATGTGCTTAATGATGTTACTGACCCTACCCACTTAACTCGGAGGGACTTAGAAAATGAGCATTTTTCCCAAAAAAGTGGATTGATCCTTTAAGCAGGTCTCTAACAGTCGGATAAGCATCCTTTACTTTATAGAATTAGAATTTATTTAGACATACCTAAATTATAAATTAACCTGTTCTATTCACAAGAAAGATTTGTACAATTTTATTAGTAATACAAACTAAATTTTGATTAAATTCGTTGTCAGACTTATCCAAGATTTGTTTATCATCTGCTCCTCTCACCTCGCTTCATGTGCTGTGTCAAAGTATGTTTACAGGAGTTGTTGGCTAAGTTCAGAACTATTCCATTTCAGTCAGAGCAAGACCACAGTTCTATCTACTTGAATAGGGTGGGTAGTATTTCTGAAATCGCTTGTAATAGTCACAATTAAATCAGTATTTATGATTATCACAAACATTTAATTTCCCAATTTTAAACTACGCTAGAAATCTCCTTAAAATGCTGCTTCAGCTCACATGAAGCAAAAGCCTTAACTTACAGTAGTTTTGTTTCCATCCACCATTCTAATACTCTTTTGGCTAAAAAGAATGCTGCATCGAAACTCCAAGATGTGCATTAATCGTAAAAGTTAAAATGATCAGAAAATAGCTGAAAATAGAAAAATAGTATATCAAGAAGTAACTCAATGGATGGAAATTATGCTTTTTAATACCATATTCCAGTTGTGTACATATAGGTTTAATACAAAACTTTGTATGAAAAATACATTTTTTTTGCATTCTATACCTGTTCATAACGGTAGTGGCACTAAAATATCAATCTTTTGTCTTAAGCTGCATTACTTTCATTTTCAGAATACAAAACGCCAGCCCACAAGCACTACGTCTCTATCTGATGGCTGCCATTCCTCCACTACATTAGACCGTAGCTCTGCCAGATGAACAACCGTGTTAGACTTAATTAAAACGGAGCCGAGAACGTGTCCCTAATAACTGTGCGATGGCTTGAATAAAAATAAAAGCAAAGCAATCTCCCTTTCTCTCCTTAATATTCAATGTATTTACATTAATTGTGTTTGTCTTCATTCATGCGCATGCCACAGCCTCATATTAAATCATAAGAGAGTAACTATCGCTTTCACTTTCACAAATTAGATTCAACTTTTTTGTGTGATGTTAAATCAAGCTCACGTGCTGCAATAAAATAAATCTGATCGTTATAAAGAGCTTTGCATTAAGACTTTAGAGTAGTTTAGAGTAGTTGTGGGATTGGGACATGTATGCATGTAATAGAGATGTGTGTATTTTAGATGCATATCACAGTGACAGCTGAAGTTCCCGGAAGAATAAACTGCATATTTAATTTCTACATGGCATGATTTACACACAGTATGTGTTGTGTTTAAATCGTGCTTACCAGGTTGTTAATAAAAGTCGAAATGAGCCCAGATGTCGGCTTTTAAAGTAGGTGGAGTATCAGGTCAGAAAAGTGTCAGTACATTATTATCGGTTATGGTCTGTTACTGAATTTGTAATGAATCTTTCTCATCTGCATTATGATGCATCATAGAAATGATAAAGTCCAGTTTGGTATATTATTTAATTATGCCCTTACTATGGTTATGGTTTATAGTTTGACAACGTTGTGCCAAACATGACAAAAAGGTTAGAGTAACAGTTGTTACAAAATTACAGAGAAACTGTCTGAAAATACTAGTGCCACTCTTAAAAAAATAAAATCAGGGCATCCCTTAAAATACGTTTATATGCTTACCTTATTTTTATGCTTTACAACAATTAACCTAAGAAATGCATAGTGATGATTAAAACTATTCTCATTATAATCAATTTCCATTAAAAAAACACATTTTACTACAATCTTGCTTAACACAATTGAAAGAAAGGAAAAACATGAAAAAATCAACCCAAAGTTCCAACACAGGAAACAAGAGGGAGAAGAGGACACAAGAATATATCAGAACTACAAACTAAAGATTTATATAAGAATCAAAGAAGTGCAAAGACAAAGGTGCATGTGACAATATCAACCTAGTTTTCAAAACAGTCAACTTTTTCTGCTTTTGAGAAAGGCAATGCAAAGAAGCACATCCTCAGCTGTGCCACTAGTACAGCTGGAAGTATTTACCTGCTGATATATACGGCCTGATATTCAGAGCTGATTCAAACTGTTAAAGAAAGCATTTTCTTTTTAATGTTTCAAACAAGTTCCTTCAGATTACATTCAACACCCTTGTGTACTTTAAACATTTCACTTCACTCATTTTGTCTGGATTGAGGTTATTGAGGTAGAAGAGAAATCAGAAAACAATTACATTGCGAGAGGTTCAAGGGAAAAGGGCAAAACTTATTCCAAGAAAACATTGCAAAATAGATCTACTTTGTATATATTTATTGAAGCAGAACTGAACATCAACACAACTGACTCAAACAACAATATTGGAGCATAGTGTGTGGTATATATTTTTTTTGTCCTGATGTTAAGTTGACTTTGATTGTCATCAATGGGGGTAAATATTGAGAGATGTTCCTAGTCTGATGGGGGTCTGGATGTGACATTTCCCAAGCCAGTGGAAATGAAGAACACATTTAAGAAACCATAGTGCCTCACATACACAATGGGAACATATGTCTGAATCTGCTATCATGCCATAACATCAAGAATGGAAGTATTGTTCTGTGTCAGTTATAGATCCAACAAACATATCCTACAGCAAAGGTCTGATCTGGAGATAGGCTTGACTTAGAACATTTAGAGTCTTTTGATGAAAACTAATGGTGCTGTTTATAAATTGTCATATTCTGTTAAGTCTGTTCTTGTATTCTTCATGGTTTAATCTGTTAACAACAGCAATGAATTTATAGACATGCTCTGTTAGTTGATAACTGTTTGACATATTTAAGCGTGGATCATCAATCATGCAAGGAAAATAGGTTTTATGTACTCATCACAGAGAAACAGAAAAAGGACAGAAGCATTTTTCTTTTCTTTTTTGCAGTAGTCAACATTTGAAGTGGATCAAACCATTTGAACAAAGTTATTCATGAATTTTGAACGTTATAATTCTCATTATTTATTATTTGAGTTTTAAAGTATGATTATACAGGAAATATCTTTCAAAGTAATTTGATCTGAACGATTGTAAAGTAAAAATAAAAGCCAGCAATTTTTTTTCAGTCCGAGATGTTGACAGATAGAAAAAAGGTTTTGTATTGAATCTTTAAATAATTAATCATAATTATTGACTTACTGTTAATGGTGAGGCAATAACACTTTATAAATTATTTTTGTTTATTTTTAACCTAAAGAAACAGATTTCAGTTTTACATTACATAAAGCCCAACTGAGAATGTCTATAAGCTTATGAATGAAACGCTCATTCGGATTTAGATGCTCCTGACAGCTAACTCAGGATAATTGTCAATGTCTCGACTAAATGTCTCAAACATTCATTTTTGGCCACTTGCTTATGTGTGCACCTAACATTCACTTCATGCATGCTGTAGTCATTCCTGCCATTAGCCACTCAAATGCGTCATTGGACCCCATCCCCTCTTGTTAAAGCCAGACATCAAACAGACAGAGTTCTGTTCAGGGGTGCACACAGATTACCACACGTCTGACACATGCTAGTGCTGATGTCATGAGGTCCTGTTGGTCGCAGTTCACGAAAGGCTGATCCTGAGAGATTTCCATTTTAGCTGCTGGTGATACCTGTCTGCTGACGGCAGTGAACCCAAACATGACCTCACCTCACTTTCTAATAACAGTCCTGGGAACTCCCTATAATAAATTTGTAACCTTTAATTTGTCCTGTTCAGCTTGAATTATCATTATTTGAAGCAGTATATTTGGTGAAAATGTTTTACATACTGCACTTGTAGTTTGTGTTTCAGAGAATGGGCTGTTAAAGGGCAAATCCAGCTTTATGGATGTGACATTATGCATTATGGATTTAACATAAAAATCAGTTTTGTTAACATAAGTCCTAACAATCGAACAGGGGATAGCACTTTCTAGAAAATTAAAATAATGACCATAACTTCGTCGTTTTATGTGTCTCTTTATAAAGATTATGTCACAATCGTGAATATATTTTAATAAAAGTTTGATACTGAGCTGTTTTGATCCACCACTGACTTTGATAGTAGTCCTTTGTTCTAATATAGGAATCTATTTACCCAAAATGACTTGGAACTAAACTGTTATGTTGACCACAAATGTAGATATTTTAATCAAAGCAATTTATACAGGTTTGTAACAACTTGAAGGGAAGCAAATTCATTTGTTTTGAGTTGTACTTTACCTTTACAAATGGTGGTGTCAATAGATGTTGAATCTCATTGTTTCAAATCTGTCCCATGTCTCGTAGTCTTGAGTGACAAAAGAAGCAATTCAATTTTAGTTTTTTTTAAGCTGCAAACCATAACTCCAACATATCTTTGTCTGATAAATACAATGGCAGGTTACTTTACAAACGTTGCGGGTATTTAAGTCAAATGAGGTCAAACTGAAATTTACAAATTATTATAAGATTATGTTTGTTATACGGACTAAGATACAGTAGCTACTGTGACTTTGATGGGTGTGGATGGGTATACCTAAACTACACAGTTAAACCAACATATCTTTTGTTAACTGAACACAACACTACAAAAATTACATGCATTTTGTGCTGTATCAAATTGCTTGACCCCTTTGTTCAGCGTTAGTATGGGTTTTTGTGTCTTCCATGTCCCAGTCCATCAGCATCTAGCCAGAGAAAACAGAATGTATGTCCAAAAAATGACGCTCAGGGCGGGAGCTGTTTAGTCCTGGACTGAAGCACTCTACTTTGCCCACAAACGTGAGGCTTGCTGTCAGTGTTCCATGATACCAAAGTCACTATGATTTTACAGTCCCATGAGATCACCTAATAGCTGGATTTCTCTCGGGGATCTAACAGAGTTTCTTACAGCACCCTCTGAGGTGTGGGTTAAATGTGTCTGCTTTGTAAACTGTAGCCTTATTTTATTTCGCCTGGCAAAGTTCAGTCTTATTATGTGTTTCCAGTAAGCACACAGAACAGATATTAGACAGCCATTATGTTTGTGTAGTGCTTTTTTCTTCTTCTCTGTTTGTTCTGTTCAATGCTCATTTCTAAGAAAACTCTTAGAAACAATTTTGTATAGCAGGGACCAAAGTAAAACTTTACATAACATCTGGGCTTTGCAAGTCTACTATGTATAAAAAAGTCCTTATTGAAAATGTGGGATTCTTAATCTAATTTTAAAAAATAGCGTTGAAACGGGATTACAGAATCATTAGGTTTTGAACATGATGTCATCAAAGTAAAGATGGGCCTTTCTGTGCTAATAGGGGGTCAGTTGGGGTTTTGTGGTTAGAGAGTTAAATATGTAAACAGAAGGTTGGTGGTTCGAAGCCCAGTGTCAGCAGACAATGACTGAAGTGTCCTTGAGCAACACAACTTACCCCAGTTTGCTCTGCAGTTATAGTGGCCACTGCATAATACTTGTAAGTTATCACTTTGGATAAAAGCGTCTGCCAAATAAATAAATGTAAATGTATTTCAACACTAATATTTAATCAAGGATGGTGCACACAACACCAATTTTTTATTAAGAAAAGCGATGGCACATATTTGCTTGCATTTGATTCTCCCTGTATAGAATAGATGTGGATGAGTGGCGCTGCTGTTTTGTTGACAACTTTCTTCAAAATATCTTTTGTGAAGAAGTCATTTCATGTTACATTACTTTTGAAATGACATTTAAATGATCATTTTTATTTTTGGATTAACCCTTCCTTTTGTGTGAAATAGAAGAACATTGACAATACTAATATATTTCTGCTTTCTGTTAAATAATTTACCAGTCCATTTCCATAAAGAATCAAATAGACCGGTATTTATTTTGGCTGCTTTACAGAGCATGTTAAAGGAATCTAAAAAAAAGATGTAAAAACAAACAGAAAGCCTGCATTGTAAAAAGTTACATTACGGGAAATAAAGTTTGAATTACTGCTCATCCTACGAAAGATTGACTGTTCACAATTCACTGAGCGTTTCTAAAATAAACATGCAGCGCATTACATAATCATTAGAGTTAATACGGTCAGAGAATGCTTGAGGTTTTTATTGTGTGTTAAAGGTAAGTGTGTGACATAGTGTCTGTCACGCCAGTTTCTGTGGCAAAGAATGGCATGTGGTAAAAAGTTTATTTTAGAAAAGGACAAGTGTTTACAGAAATTCCTCGAATTACAGCTTGAGAACCCCTGTTTAGGGAGCTAAGGAACCGGTTGCATTTTACACGCTAACACTTCTAAAAACCATGAAGGCATATATACATGCTAGCTAGTATTGACAGATTTATTTAACCCTATGACTTTTTCCTTTGAGTTTTAAAGGAATAGTCACATTATAAGAGACGTCAATAAGTGCAGATGGACTAATGCCCATTGCCAACACAACAACCTCCAATGTATTTTTCTCACAAAAGTATTTTTCTCACAAAAGTATAAATCATGATGATAATGAATGTTTGAATTTGTAATGAAGTTTTGGAAAACTTTGCAAAACTTTGCAAAAGGTAACAATGGGTTTTCAAGGTTCTCGATAGGTGTAGTTAATTGAACATGATATTCTATAGTTTTTTTTACATTTTCTTTTTAAAAATTTTTCAAACAAATCTGGTAATTTTGATATGATACTTGAGTCTTAAATCAGATCTAACATCAGACCTATTACTTAAATGGATAGTCGACCAGACATAAAAATCTGTTGTGTTTTAACCTCATGTTGGTCCAAACTTTGTATACATTTCCTTAAGCAATATTTTTGGAATCATTGACTAACAATGCAAATATTGTATAATGTCTTATACTGTTGAATGCATAAGAAGAAGAATTTAGGACAGCAAACTGGGACACCTTTACCTACCATTTTTTGCTATGGAGTAGTGCCCCAGAAATTTCAGTTGCTAAACGAAAACAAAGATATTTATACAGGTTTGAAACATCTTGAAGTTGAGTAATTCATGACAGCATTTCTATTTTCGGGTTGAATATTAAAATTATATGAATTATTACATAACTACATAAAATTTTATCAAAAGGCTGTGACTAGGCCGTAACAATGCTGCATGACTTGCTAAATTGTAAACCCATTAAGCTACTTTTATTGTTAAAATATTGATTTATTTAGGGAAACAATGTTTTTTAACATGTGTTGCAATTTTGCCTCAGTGGGTGACTGATGGGCAAACTATCATAACCATATGAGTAATCCATTTAAACAAAACTAATAAATTAAACTATATGGGGAACTTAATACAATAAAGATGTTGCAGTTAGGATGTGGTAATTATATGGATTTGTAATTGGTTATTTGTTACTAAAGTATCTTTACTTTAGTAAAGTGATATGTAAAACCTCAAACATATTCCATTATATTTAACATCAGATTTATTTAAAGTATGACATCGCTCAACAAGTTTGCTGTTCTGGTAATAAACCTTTAGTTTATGATGTTTTGCATCCCAGCATTACTCCGAATATCCTAACCATGTAAAAGTCAAAAAGCTTCCAGATTGTTTACTGTTCCAACCCTTTGGAGAGATGTTCTTTTTGATATCACTGCTAAAGGTTAAGCATGCCAAAGACCTCTAAGAGGAGGGCTACTGTGTATATTTGACTATGTTTCCTCATGGTGGGTGATGTGATCTTAAGAAACCCCAGTGCCAGCTGTCCCTTGACCCACATGGTCTCCTGAGGTTTGCTCTGTGGACTTTAAGGGCAAACTTTGTTATTTTGGTAAGATGATTACATCCTGACAGGCAATATTCTCTCACATCTTATAATATCTGTGTTCAACTTTATAAAACAAAATTGCAACAGTTGATACCATCTTGCATTGGTTTTATATTTTATTGAATCTGGCTTATTGATTTCCCTGTGCCAGAGATATTATATATTATCAAGAACCACTGCCATAACAATGTATGGGAATTAACTCAACACTCAACATGATTGCTCTAGCATGAATGACCCGCCTTCAAGTAAAACCATCAAATTCTCAATTAATTTTCTAGATGTGGAGTTCTTGCCAGGCTTTGCATATACTCTCTAGATAATGCAACTTGGAATTTTTAGAAATATGCAATTTAATTGTGATTTTGCTGGCAATATTAGAAACATCAGACATATGTAATTCGTGGAGATAAAACTTTTGTCTTGCTATGACGTAAAAGCTGCTCAGACGCATTGGAAACCTGGCCAAGTGGCATGCCCTTCCTTTATTGAGCTTTGGTACTTCTTACTATAGGGTCTTACACCTTCAGTAAAATTGCTTAATGTATGGGTAGTTATGGTAGTACTGCACATACCGGCTATAAGTTTAGTTCAGAAATGCATCTAAAAGAGGGAACAAATCCTTCTCCAAAGCAGTGTCTCACAGGAACTGCCAGCAATGTAAGAGCATTGACTGAGTGATCGCAGGCTACAAAAACTACATCTCTGATCGTGGTGTCCTTTTTTATGCTTATGTGAATTTGAGATCAGGAAAATGGCCTTGGGGAAAACTTAGTTTTGAATAAACAACAGCGCTCTTCACTTGTTTTGGAACTTTGGGAAAGTAGCTTATCTATCTTAAAACAAGAAACCAAAGCCAAATTGAGTGCAAAGTGAGCTTTATTAGATTCTTACATTTAACATCCAGCCGAGTTACAGTGTAATCTGGTTTCAGTAATGAAAATATGATCAGATTATGCAGTGGTGTTTTAACCTTAGGTATGTTGACATTTAGAAGACTGCATGCATCCTTCACAATGACTGAAGCAATTCAAGAAACTGCAATAGCCATATATCCCTATGGACAGGCTTTTGGTATTAACTCATTTTATTGTTAAACTAGTGATACCCGTCCCCCTATTTGCTCTAAGGTAGGTTTTCTTTGGACATTATGTTGATACTGGATTATAGAAAATCTTGCTATGACCGAAATGAGTTTGATTTGAACATGTCAGCCAGGTCAGACTTTGACACGGCTAGTGTGTAGTAACCATGTTTTAGTCTCTTCACTAAGAATATGTTTATAAAAGCACTAAGTGAAAAAATCCCATTTACATTCATACTTGATGATGCATGTTCTCCAGTTCTTTGCGGTGCTTGAAATGTGAAAGCACAGAGAACAGTAATGTGTTTCAGGATTTACTGTGCATACAACCTACTCTTTTTCATGCTTTATGTATGTTGCTGCATGCTGGGAGAGATTTAGGGGATTGTTATTATAGACTTTGACTCCCAGCCATAGTTACACCTCATTTCACATATGACCAATATGATATAAAACACACCATGGCTGCATTTCAAACTAATTTCTCAATGTCGCTTCTCTCAACTATTCCAAAATGCAAAAGATTCCATTATCAGTTAAATGTTTATTTTTACACGTCAAATACTTAGAGAAATAACATTGTTTTAAATATTTGTAGCCTAGATGGTTCTGCTTAAATGCATATACTCCAGGTAGTAAGCATCATCTATTTGATGGGTCATCTGAGACCAGCCATGATATGTAGGAAAATATTTAAACGAAATGCAGGCAGTCACGGCCTATCATTGATATACATGCATTGAGATGCAGGTCAAAGTTTGCTTAGTTTATTTTAAAAAGTGAATGCGGAGGCAGTTTATGTTTTACTGGTTCCCAGAGGAAAAATAAAAAAGCTCACAAGCCTAAGAGATGTTGAGTTCTCAGTTGTATTTTATGTTTAAGGATAGTTTACATAAAATAAACTCTGTCATCATTTATTCACCCTAATATGAAGTCCTTATTCTGTGGAACAAAAAAATATATTTTAAGAAATGTCTCAGTGGATTTGGGTCCATGCACTGACCTATGTTGTTACTAATGCTGTAAAAAAGTATCTTTTTTTGTACCACAGTAAAAAGTCATACATGTTTGGATTTACATGATAGTTTCAAATGTGGGTTAACATATTTTTGAAACGATTTAGAAAACTGAGTCGGGCCTAGTACCAAAACAAACTGGATAGGATCAGAAAGACTTCACGCCCTGGTGAAGTTTGAGGGCGGAGAAATGCAGGAAAGAGTGTGTTCCTTTTGTATAGCAGTGTGGTTTTTTGGAACCATTGGAAAGACGTGATGTCAGTGTTGAATGAATTACTCTTAAGATATATACAAATGATTTGCTTTTGTGAAACTAAATTAAAATTAAAGAGTATGGAGAATATGAATTGTTAAATCTGACGATAAAACCTTTTTGTCCATATTTAATTATTTATTGATTCTGACACATCTACATTTACATTTACATTTAGGCATTTAGCAGACGCTTTTATCCAAAGCGAATTACAAAGAGTCGAGGAGACAATGAAGCGGTAAATAGCGGAGACAAAAATAGGTGAACAAGTGCTACAATGAGGTTTAGGAAAAAGGTTAAGTTTTAAGGTTAAAGTTTTTTTTATTACATAATGAGTGAGTAGGTTAGAAAAAAGGTCTCCTAGTGGGTTAGGTGTAGACTGAAGAGATGAGTTTTTAGGCATTCTTTAAAGATAGACCGTGTCTGCCAAGCGTGATGCAAGAGGCAGATCGTTCCACCATCGAGGAACCGATGCAGAGAAGGTGTGAGAGAGTGATTTCTTACCCTTTTGAGATCGCACCACAAGACGTTGCGAGTTTGCGGAGCACAGAGAACCGGAGGGTCAGTGAGTGAAAAATGCTGGGTGCTTAACCTGTGGTGGTCCTGTAGGCGATATGAAGAGATTTTAATTCAATGCGAGCTGCTATCGGGAGCCAATGTAGTTTAATGAAGAGAGGTGTGACGTGGGTTATTTTCGGTATCTTGAACACCACTCTTGCCGCTGCATTCTGTATCATCTGCAGAGGTTTGGTTGTGCATATCAGGAGTCCAGCATGCAGGCCATTGCAGTATTCCCGCCTAGACAGGACAAGAGCATGGATCAGGATTTGTGAAACATGTTCTGAGAGAAACAGTCTGATCTTCCTGGTGTTGTAGAGCATGAATCTGCAGGATCTGGCAGTGGCAGCAACATTATCCGTGAAGTTAAACTGATCACCAATGATTACTCCCAAGTTTTCTAGCAGTCCTGGAGGGCACAGTGGTTGATAACCCTAGTTGGATAGAGAGGTCGTGATGGGTCTTTGGATTGGCAGGGATGACAAGAAGTTCCACTTTAGCAAGGTTTAGCTGTAGGTGATAGTGCTTTATCCAGAGCGATATGTCGCTTAGGCATGGTGAGACTCGGTCGAAATCGTATGATCTTCAGAATGAAACGCAGTGGGAAGTTGCGTGTCATCCGCATAACAGTGATAGGAGAAGCCATGCATTTGAATGACTGATCCGAGTGATGTCATATAGATCAAGAAGAGCAACAGTCCAAGAACTAAGCCCTGAGGTACACCAAGACGTTGTGGTTCTGAGACTTCACCTCCCCACAAAACCTAAAAGATCTATCCGAGAGGTACGATCGGAACCATTGGAGACACATCTGATCTCAGTTTGTGACATTTCTTGGTCTATTGCTCTCTTGTTTCTCAAGAGTGTCATTTTGAGATACATTTTTACTGCTCTCAATGAACAACAATCGTTTTTTTTAAATCATATATTTTGGAAAGAAATAGTTTTTGGAAAATTCTCTTCTCTTATGAACCAAGGCTGTCAGCACATCTTGAGAAATCTTGATTTAACAACTACCTTTCTACATGATTTTGTACAGGAAGTGGTCACATGCACTCCTGCATATATGATTGGAATATGCTGGAGCTCAAGGCTCCCCAGATACCATCCACATTTTTCCTCACAGGGTCTGACATAGTCTTGATGAAAAAGTGCTGCATTCTGCAAAAATAAACACAGCAGAAATACGGGTGGCAATATTTTGCCAAGCTTTTACACAGGCTATAGTGCACATTTGCTGTTCACTTTTATTCTAAAATGCAATGGAAATGTAACAAACACTACTAAATGCATGTTGGTCCTGGAATGCTGGTCATGTTATTGTGTTGTAAATGACTAAATGTTTGGATAAATGAGATATGTTAGGTTATATTTGATGCACAAAAACATTTAAAATTTTTGCTTAACTCTTAACCACGCACCTTTTTGACATTACCATTACACTATAGTGTGTTTTGCTTTGGCCTTATGGATGATTGCTATGTATTTCTTATAATGAACAGTTAAAACAGCTCTTTGACCATAGTATACATAACATCTCATGTAGTTGTCAGCTGTTAGGGTGGTCGTTTGAATGAGCGGATGTTAGCCGTACAGTAATTACACCCTGTATCCAATGCATGTGAAACAATCCATCACAAATTTGTGACCATTTTGACTTTTTGTGTGCAAGGATAGATATCTGTAGCACTTTGAAACAAATCCAGCTGGCGAAGTTTAAGGCAAAGCTGTCAGCAGTCAGCGATAACATTTTAACCTCAAGCTAAAATTACGATCTTGTCTTTAAACTTAAGAACAAGTGGCAAGAGGACCACACATGCTCATAAACAGCTACATTTATGTCAGAAATGATATGGTCAGAGGTGTAAACATTTGCACGTTGTCAACAGAATCCATTGAGGTTTTTTTCTTGTGATTGTTGTCCCGGGGTGTTTAGAGTGACTCCTTCTGTAATGCTAATTTCTTCAGCTGTTTTGTGGTTTTATGTTTTTAATGCCTTGGGTGCCAGGCCTTTACCACAGTCCAGGCAATGACTTCTGCTGTCATTAAATGATTAACAGGACTTATTTCTAAATGAGGTCATTCAGATTTTCCTGGAGAGAGGGAAATAAGATCTGTTTACACTCCTACACACTGGCAGCATGAAACTTCACGTTTTGGATTTAGTCATCAACACAAAAAAGAACTATTACTAAGCGTTAATATTTTCTCGCTCGAGTCAGACATCACCCACTACCATTTCTGGATTTAAGTGCTCGATGAGACAAACAACAAAAGCAAGCAACAAACAATACTGTGTATACCCAAAAAAAAAAATACAAATGCTGTCACAATGTTGTCTCTCTTTTCATTTATAACATGTATCACTTCCCTCCGCAGAACACAAAAGAAGACCTTTTATAGAAAGACCAACAGTGGCTCCTATTCATTTTTTACTGTGTGAACACAAAACCAATGCAAAAAATTGGTGCCATTCTCCAAGATATTGTATTCTGTTTTCCCAGAAAGAAAGTTATAACGATTTTGATAATTGATTAATCTAACCCTAATTTAATAATGGATTATTTCAATGACTAGTCAGTATTTTTCATAATAGTTTTATTATTTGCAAAACAAACAACAACATTACAGTAATTATTTTATTATTGTAGTTATTGTCATCATTACAATTAATATTACATTCTCTAATATAAATGTTTATTGCTAGTTAATTAGCTCTAGGTTAAGGTTTCTCAAAGTCTACATTCGCAGGTCCAAATCTGAATTCACATAAATGTAAAAGGTCCGTAACTAGTGTTGTCACTGTAATAAAAATATCAGTAGTCAGTCTCAATTCAAGTAAAATTCCTTGGTTCTCGGTACCCATTTTCACTAACGAAGTAAAACATGCTAATTAACAACATGCAATTTTTATGAATTTTATGAATAAATACTAGATTAAGTGCATAAACATTTATGGACATATTACAAATATGCACCATTGGTATATCAATGTGTTAGTCTCAGCCTCAGACATCACGTCCATGAACACTTGGCTGAACGTTTGATGCATAAGGCACACCTTTCTGGAAATACTTCAGCAAAGTCAAAGTTGTCATCATATAGGTTAGATTTGACAAGATTTCCGGGAGACACATGTATCATGTTTATTTTCAGTCCACTTGGAAACAAACTGCAGACATGGTTATTAGCATTTATTAAGATCAGCTAAAGATTAAATTCTCAAAATATTTGTAGTTCACAACATAGTCTCTTTGAGAGTTTTCCAGTAGTTTTGTTTGAGGCACTTGTTGGAGAAAGAATCAGATTTTAGCCGGTTTGCAGACAGGATTTGGGAAGAGTATTATTTTCCAAGCCTGACCCTGCATTTTGAAAGATACCCTGTCAATCCAATTTTACTTGTAGTGTGATCTATCTATTATGGAAGATCAAGTAAAGTACCTCACTGAGAAGGGGATATCTGCTTCTTTTGTGGTCAAACATGAAACAAAAGACGCTGACATTAAACTGATTTTAATAATATATGACAAGTTCAAACATTAAGCTTTGCTGCCATCTGGAATGAAACTGGTTCCAGCATTAAGCCTGCCACACACTTACATCACAACCCTTCATTTTTTTGGCCTCAAATTTAGAATGTCTAAACGGGTTTTTTTTTACTAAAATGCAACCAATGCTATTTAACCAGAGAATGAAAAATGAAAAATCAGAAAAGCTTGAGTTGTCACAGTGCATTGACCGTCAAACTCTGATGGGAGACCGTTTCATGAACATAAAGAAGAAACTTTGTGGGTGATCGTGTTTTTTCAGCCAACAAACAAACTGTTACCTCTCACCCCCATCTTCTCAAACAAGGATGAAACCCTCTAGCGCCTTTTGGCCTCGACTGCCCGGGGGTGGGTTGAATACTTTTTAAACATAGTCTTGCCAATCCCAAAAGCACTAACACTTAGCGCATTTGGCCGTGCAGGTCACATGACACTCTCACTTTCTCATGCTCGCCAACTTTGACTGCCAGAGCTCAGACTGGCTGAGGTTTTGTAAATGCATTACATCATGTTGTGCTAAACTGATGCAAATTGGCTGCGTAACTTTTTCTGGTTAGCTGCCGCTGAAGGGGACAGAGGACTGCACGTGTTGCCTTCATCACTGGCATTTTATGGGCTGTGGTAAGACCTTCAATGACAACTTAATGGTGGCATTTAAGTTATTGTCAGGTGTTTCCACAAGCCAACTGGCCAGGAACCCCCAAAAACACCAGGCACCAAATGGCAGAACCCCGTAATAAAATTGCAAATACTAGTAGTTGTAAGTGTGGCTTGTCTAGATGGTCATCATATTTGCTCACTTAATCTTCATGTCTGAAAGCAGAGCACAAAACATAACAAAGTACATACACTTCTCTTTTCTGATAATTTGTTCGTTTAGTCATACGAGCCAAACATGTGGCCCTAATAGAACAAACAGTTCTACAGTATAGTGCAGGGAGATTAAATGGTGAAGACATTGCAGGAGTTAAGACTAATTCTTATTTTTGTCTCCTCCCAGTTTTTATGACTGGGCAGCTTCGTCGTTGACACAATTAGGTCAAAGAACAAAAAAGGCAAGAGACTTTGATCATGTAACTCAGACCTGAGAAAGTTGTTCTTGGCTCTATTCATATTGCACACAGATCTGATTTGGTTTTCAGAACAGATTTATAGGACTGACTGTGTGCCATTTCATCTAGTAGAGAACGAAATTTGTATGTGGCTATGTTGGTGACTTTATTTCATACTTTAATTTTGTCTTTCATTCTGTCTCTTTTGCATTTGGTCTTCTGTCTTCATTTCATCTTAAAGTCTTTCTGTCTGCCTAACCTCTGTCTGTCTGTCAGTCTGTCTGTCTGTTTGTCTGTCTTTAAGTCCATCTTTTTTTCGTACTGTCTGTCTTTCTTGTTTTGTGTCTTTAAATTTTTCTTTCTTTGATTCCATCTTTGATTCTTTCTGTCTTCATGTTGGTCTTCAATTCTGTCAATGAATCATTTGTTCTTTCTGTCTGTCTTGAATTCCTCCCGTCATTCTTGCTGTCTGCCTGTCTGTTTGTCTTTAATTCTGGTGGTTCGAGTTTTGGACTTGTGATCCCAAGGTGCTGGTTCGATATTTTGCACCAGTAGGGATACCCCGACTGATGTGAACAAGGCAACGTTCAACATCCCCCCCCAAACCTCCAAGGGTGCTTAAGCATGGCTGCCCACTGCTCCGGGTGTGTGTTCACTTACTGTGTCTGTACACTGGAATGGTTTAAAAGCCAAGTATGGGACACCAATCTTGGCCACTTGACACGTCACATCACGTCACTTGATTTGACTTAAATTGAATTGACTTGACTTCATTCTGTCTTTGATTCTGTCTTATTCTTCCTCTCTCAACTTGCATTCTGTCTTTCAAGTTTTCTGTCTTTGATACTTTTTTCGTTCTATCTGACCAATGGTTGCATACCATTCATTCATTTTCTTTCTTAAAATTTTTTCCTTTACTTTCATACTTTTTATTGCTGAGAAGCACAGTCAGATTGCTTTTGCACTTTTGATTATTTTTGTATCTTCTGTTACTTTTGGCTTAAGAGAGCGATACCAAAACCTTTTATTATTAGTGTTATTATTATTACATCACTGTTTTACTTACATAGTAAAACCTACATGTTTTAATATATAAAACAAAAGCACATGAGAAAATTACTACAAATATTAATCACAGCTGTGATGATCTGTAGCTCTTACCCTCCCCTGTGGTCAAATCACATCCCTGATGTTATTACAGATAGCACATTTGCTTTTGTGTTGTACTGAGCAGATGGAGAGGCCTTGCATTCCTGTGACACCTTGATGACATCAGACATTGAGAAGTGAAGCTATTACCTGTCTGCTCTATCTAGGGATATATTTTATAACTGGAAAGACACAACTGTGGATAGATATTTTCACATCCTGACATTGATGGTGTGTAAGAGGCTTTACAAAGATAAAAGCTCCATAACTCACATCCTCATGATTCACTCTTGGAAGATTGATAGTGAAGGTTAAGGAAACCACATTACATGTTCATCATTAAATTTGTTGAATAAAGGCCAATGTTTTGTTAATATTGTAAAAAAAATTTGCCAGTTGTGCTAGAAATATCCTTTATGTGCTATCATCTAACCTTGACTTCAAGTGGATGGACACAGTTCATGGGTTAGATTAATTAGAAGTAGATTCCACTTTATGAGAAAGTGGAAATGATCAGCATAGCTTTTGTGTATGTATTGTGAAGTACTTATTTTTCTAGTGCATTCTGTACATTTTGGATTGCCGTTCATGTAAGTTGAAATTGATTGGTTTCATAAAGCCATCTTTTCTCAACAACCTCCTCTGAATTAAAAGATCAGTGAATGATGACTGCATTACGCAAGCAAGATTATGGGGATTTATATGACTCTCTCTCTTTCTGTTTGAGACTCATTTGCTTAAGCATGTCTGGTGTCCTGCTGGAATGATTCATCCATGATAAATTGGGCTTCCTATTTCCCAGTTTGTGCCCCCATTAGCGATCAGCCGGACTGCGGAACTACTATTAATATATTAACATTGTTAACTTATTCAGCTTGGCATGGCTGCTAAGCCGCTGGCTTACAAGTGAAAGAGATTAAATGATTTTTCATTCGATGGAGAAATTGTAATCATAGCATTTTATTCTTTTGTGGATATTTTCCATCTCCTGCTAAATAATCAGCCTACATGCACACACTAATGGAAGTCACATAGAAGAGTTCCCTGTGTGGCATGAATGAACTCGTTGGTTCTACAAGGCATATACATTTTAAAAATGTGTCACCTGATGTCTTAACACGAATGCATTATGGTGTTAGTAAGTGCTTCTCTAAACGCAAAGCTCAAAAGGACCACACTCAGACCATAACTGTTTATCATTAACCGTACTCCAGCAGGAGTGAGTTTTACATATTTTACCCATGTGAAAACTTAAACATCTCCAACCGCCCCACCAATTTCATAAATTCCCTGAGTCATTAGTGATTAGTGTACAGTATAGGCACAAATGGATCATCTTTTGGAAAATGTCATATCGCCTATTCCCATATCTTTCCTCTTTGAACAAAGCCTCGTGTGTATCGGGGTGAGGGGGTCAAGTATCAGTATGGCCAGAGGTGATGTCAAAGAAAATGCAGGGACCTCCTGTTTATTTACACTGACAGATTTCATCCCAGAGATCAACAGCTGGAACCTTTACTCACGTTCCACCTAACAGCTGTTGCTCTGCAAAACTGTGTGTCCCGCTCTCTTATCTCCAACTGTAGCTGTCACTCGCAGGCAAGCTGCTATCAATGTCCCTCTTGGGGAAGTGATGTCATCATTAGGCTATCCTTTTGGCCGGAGTTATGGACTCTCTACGTATTTTCTTTTTTGCACTTTGTAGTGTCCAGTCATTTTGCGATGCGCGTCATAGGAAGACTGTGTTTTTCTTTCATTTAGGCATAATTTTTCCTCCTTTATTTCTAATATGAAGACGTTATGAAGCAATGATCCCCTGGCTGTAGAGTTTGGGCTGCAGCCAAACCATGGAGTTTTATTTCACCCCTGGCCTTTGGCCAGCTATTCGCAAGTCCCAAATGGGCCGGACCCAACTCAGGAGGTTTTCTATGAAGAGGTTTGAAATCGTGAAGCTCTGTTTACATAGACGTGGCAAGAAGCCATCGACTGTCCAAGAAACGAAGTATAAGCGAGCTGCTTCCAGACAAAGGAACAGAGACACATTATTTGTGATCCTCAGTTCTTCTGGGAGCTTCGTAAACATAATAAAACGTGGTCTTAGTATGTGTTACAACACAGCTGTCAGAAGGCAGTAATTATGGTTTATTGTGGAGCAACAATATTATACAGAAACCATAGAGGATACAGAACCGTATTGTGAAGAGTCTCAGGGTTTTCCCTGTGCTTACATTCACAGGTGGGCCTGTGCTTAGCTCCTTCTGCAATGGCTATCCTCCTTGTTTCTGTAATGGCCTTTCAATCCATTGTCATTTTTCATGTCATCCCTCATCCAATGTCACCTCATCAGTGTCTACACAAGCCACCCGTGTTTTGTCCAGGTCATTGTAGAACAGGTTATACAGTAGATACCCATCATCTAATTCTGCCTGTGCTTGATGTATCACCCAACGTATGATGTCATCTTCATCGTCATCATTATCATCATCATCATTTTATCTGAAGGTGTTTAAATGTCAACAATTAGTATAATTCAGCAATCATACATTGAAGTGAAATGGAGTTTTGAGTAAGAACACAATACGATCACTTACCTAATGTTCCGTAATGTTTATGATATGGCTGTCGATTATCCTACACACTTGTTTCTCTCGTACGTTATTGTGAGATCTCGTGTCACTGGGAAATCAGCACTACAGTCTGGTTGAATGAAATGGTTAAATCATCCAATGTGTGTGTTAAGTAAATTAAAAATAACTTAACATAGTTTGTACTAATGTTTTACAATAGATTTAAAATTAGATTAGATCTGAAAACTGTCTTGTCTGTCTTAGGCTTTACATACCAGAACAACGCACACAAATCAAATACAAATAAAGATATTTGTGATTTGTATACAGTACATATGTTTTATAAATATGTTTTTAAATTCTGGGTTCAGCCAAAAATTCTAATTCTTGCATCAGTTACTCACCTTCTTTTTATTTCAAACATCTACGACTTTCTTTCTTCTGCAGAACACAAAAGAAGGTATTCGGAAAAAATATTTGAAACCGAACAATGGTGGTAACTATACATTTCTTCTGTATGGACAAAAACAAATGCAATGTATGGCACCCACTGTTGCTTGGTTTCCAACAATTTTAGGTATAATATTTTGTGTTTCGCAGAAGAATAACTGCAGGTCAGTAACATTGTTCAAAATATTCCCAAAAAACGTTGTAACTTTAACTAGATCATTACTAATTTTCTTCGTAAACTACTTTTACTTTATTTCTTTTAATAGAAAGTAAATAAACAAATTTATTTTGCAGAAAACAAAACAAGGTATGACTCAAAATATATAAAGATTAAGGTCTAATGAGCAAATGTTGTACCTTTTGTACCATACCTTGTTGTCTTATTGACTATCCACAACTGTCTCAGTTTCCACATCCACCTCGAACAGTTCTAATATCTATAAAATGAAAGCAGGTCAGTTATCAGGCCAGCAATCCACCCCCCCCAATAGGTGGCTATTTCACAATGTACTGGCAAACAGACCCACAGCCAATTATTTGACACCTGTTTTGGTTTAGGTTCCCCACATGTAGAACAGGAAAGTGATGCTGCTCAACACGTATGTCTGACACCATTTCCCAGCTTTGGACTGAAATTATCAAAGCTTTATTACAATGAATATTCAACTGCAGAGAACAGAAAGCTCGTCATTACAGTCTCTCCTCTAATTTAAAGCATGTGTTTTATCAAACGTCTTACTGTTTACAAAGTTTGTGCGATCTAAACAGCCATCAACATCAGATGATAGAAACGTAAACACAAAATTTCACTCGTGTGTATCATGGACGTGATGAGGGCTACTTGATGTGTGTGGTTAGTCGAAGCTTATCACACATCACAGACAGCAATCGCTGCAGCACGTGGAGCTCGTGCGGCCAGTCATATGTCTCTCTTGACTTGTTGTTAAGGTGTGGTACTTTTGTTATGGTTTTGCGATCTGAGAAAACAAGTTGTGAAACAGCTGTAATACAAAACAGTGTTTTCCACGGAAAGAGAAACAGAAAGAAAATATTCAAGTGCAATATTCTGACGCATAAGACTGATGGTTTGGTTGTTAAGTCATGTGAATTTGCAGTTAAAGGGTCTGCATAGATAAAGCAGAAAAGCTTAGATTTACCCAAACATCTGCACAAGGCATGCAGGATTAGTCATTGAATTCATTGAATCCATTACATGAAACAACAGTCTCTGCGCTTATCCCCGGTTCCAGCTGTGATGTGAGGGTGTTGGTATGTGTGTATTTTTTTGTTAATACGCCTGTCTCTGGGTGTGAGAAAAGGTAAACTGGTGAGTGAAACGTTAAACTTTCTCAAAGAGAAGGAAATCAGGATCTTTGTATAGGTAGCTGCCACCCACAGCTTGCTTGACCCCGTCTCTCCGAATCTCTTTTGGCTAGCCGATTTTAAGAAGAGTCCCACTGCTTTTCTAACTAAACTTACTGTAATAGACAAGTCTTGGGAAGACTCTTGAAGCATTGACAAATGAAATTAATGAAAGACAATTCATCTTTCTCGATGCATTAATACATTTGACGTTTTCTTGGTTAAGGCTTTAAGAAAGTGTCATATGTTTACATATAAGATTAAAAATTACCTGCAAATGAGAAATGCAGTTGCAACCTGGTTGTACATGTTTACATCATGTGAATCACAGATTAGAACATATCTCAATGTTTATGAGAAATAATGTATATTTAAAATATTCTAGGAACCATTTTGCTAAGTAAAGTTCCCTCTAATGAAAAACATATTCATTTCTTTTCACTTTTTCCTGCAAATACACACAACATTACAGTGTCTAGGAAAGATTCCAGGCTTCTGTGAATTCTGCTATCTCAACAGCATTACCCTTGGGTTTGCTTTTCCATGAACCCCGGTGAAGCTCTCCCCGTCTTAGGCGAGCAGGGAAAGCCAGAACATACAGCCAACAGACTGGGTGAGAGTGTGTATTTGACTGTTTACAGTTTGCAGAAATGGCAGCTTTTCAAATCACTGTAGATATAAAACATGACTTATATCCCTGGAGATTTTTTATTTTTCTTCCTCTCATGTCCCAATTATTCCCGTGTGTTGAACTCTGAAGAGCAGATAGGTAGCTGAATGCTCCCATCGAACTATATTTATGAGCTTTAGCTGCTGTGAAAAAGAAATGGAAAACTTAACATCCTCTTGAGAATCTGACTGTCATTTTTCATTTGAACACTTAAATTCGCTTCCTCATTTCCTAGAAGTCCATGATCTGTTCTTGTAAAAAACATCACTGCAGACACCAGAAGGCAAATAACTTGTTAGAATGTAACTGCTCTGCAGAAAAGCAGTATGCTCTGAGTCTGTATCAAGGCTACTGTACATTTACTGCATGACTTGAAGGGAATGATTCATAAAAATAAACAGCACCTGGTTCTAGGGCTGGGAGACGTTATTAATGATTTCTCACAGATATCCAGAAACTCAACTACATCTACTAATTACATCTTACAAGTAATATATGAAAAGTTTATTTCCAAAACGAGAAACAAATTTAAAACACACATGATTTTCTTATAATCTTGTTTCAATATGTTTTATTGTTTTAGTTTTTATGGCCTTATCAAACAGACCAACTGTAGTTTAATTGATATTAATTGGAATGTACAATAACAAACATATTTTTTGGAAAATTTGATAGCTTGTCATTCCTTCATTTGTTCTTTGAAAGTCTGATATATACTGGTCTTTGGTTACTTCTATTTCATCTCAATACATTTAACAAGCGAATTGTCACATTGTTTGGGGCTGGCATTATCATATTTGCATATATATCATTACGTTAGATATTAATTTATTAAACTTTAAGTAGTGCTGACATTATCTAAATCCATGTTTATTTTTTTATCATGATCATAGAACATTTCACATCAATTCGTACAGCTCCTGTGCACTGGCTATTGGCTGAGGAGCCTATCTTCTTCATCCGTTTCTGTTAAATCATCTGGATGGCATCACTGCCCATTAGCACCACCTGGCCAAAGAGCTGCCGTAAAGGAATCACTGGTGAAAATCATTTCGCTCTCGATGTGAAAGCTAGGTTTATCAGACATTCGTTTCGCTTTTTTGGTTCATCCACAATATGAACTGGTCTTAACACCTTAAAAAAAAGAGACAGCTGTTTAACTCTTTAAGTTAAAGATTTTTTGCTAAGAATATTACATCATCTAGACAAACAGCAAATCAAAGTGAAAAATTTAAGAAGAAGCCTACATATTTTTTATATTTACTCTTCACAAAACAATCTGGAAAACACAATCTCAGGGATTCAAGCAGTACAGAATGGACTTGCTGTTTAATCTACAGTATTTGATACAAAGTCTATGAAATACACAATGATCTTTTTGGCCATAAACTGTCTGTTTACAATGATAATGATAGTATGTAACAAGATAAGACAAAAAAGATTTTGTCTTTATAAACTTTGCACATTGTTTTTTTGTCATTTGCCAAACATCCTCAAATTGTTCTTTAAGACAGCCTTTGTTTGTACTCCAAGCTGTACATTACTGCATGTCTTAATTTTTGACCCATATAAACCTTGACTAGCATTCCTCATGTGTCATCATCGGATCAGCCACTACAGATGCTAATACCAGCTTTAACTTAAAAACAAAGCAACTTGGAATTAAAGACTAAGTTGAAAGTCCACTGTGTAGTGTCATCTTGTAAAATCCTCCCAAGAACAACCTGTGGCAGATCAATTTTCCTCATGCTGTAACACTGGTCTGAGGTCTGCTCATTTTAAACCTTAAAAATATAGACAAAAGTGAGTCCGTTTATAAATTTGAGGAAGTGCCAGATTGATGTAGGTGTTGGTTTTCAACAGATCTGCCAAGACCTCCTTAGCCCACACAGCCAGTGGTTACAGAAGCCCAAAGATTAACCATTTTATCACCTTTTCAGAGAAGCTAAATGGGCCCCTACAGTCTCCTGGGGGTTTTGGGGTGAAAAGGTTATGTAACTGGAGAAATGACAAGTTAAAATAGTGAAGGGTTTGAAAGCCCAGCATATGTAGAACTGCCCTGATGAAACCAGGATTTCGTTGAGCTTGAACTATACACTGTAAAAAGATAGCTGATGCTGTCCAGATGGTCAGAGAGTATCTGGCCGGTAATCTCTTTTTAATACAGTATGTGTTCAAGAGTTTTACAGCATCATGTACAATGTGGGAGAGATTCTCAACACGGTCCCAACCAGGTATTAAGATGAATTAACTTAATGTAAAGTTGTCTCTTATGTGTTAATCTCAGGATTTGTCCTAAGCATCAACAGCAACTCAGTTGACGTTTTGGTTGCTTTTGGTAGCTCCGCTCACAATTAAATCTTGTAGATGTACATTTTTCTCAATCCATTTAACTGTAAATTTAACACCGAAAGGCCAAACCATGTGGTTCTAAAGATCTGGGTTGGAGCATGATTTGCATGTTTTTAAAGTCCGGTGGAAAATTATACAGTATAAGGCATGAAATGTTATAAAACTGCTGTAGTCAGGTGTAATTTAAGCATACTTGTAATACACACAGAAGGTCAGATAAAGAAATGATGAATGACAAAAGATAATGGACATAATGTACTGTATAATGTACAATTGTCAGGTCCTGAGCACTAAACAGTTTATTTCACCTTCACAACCGGCTGGTTGAACAATATTCTGCAAATTAGGAGCTTACGATGATTGATTTGTGAAGTTTTATTAGCTCATGCCAAACAGCATCAGGTATTCTCATAGTGTCATGTAAAAATATTAGTTTAAAAAACTTCTTGTGGAAGCCAAGTTTTTAATGATTGCAAATGTATTAGGGCTGGAACAACTAATCGATAAAAACGATATCGATAATGAAAATCAATTTCAACAAATGCCTTTACCGATTGGTTGGGATTCTCTCATTAGAGAATGGTGTTACGCCATTTAAAATAACAGCAGAACACAAAATGATGGAGAGTACAGACCAGCAGGTAGTTGGAAAAGAGTGCGTACCAAACCATCACTCACATCTGTTTAATTCAACCCACTCAGGTTGCACAATAACCTTTCTCAAAAGATGGACGAATTAGTTAAATGGCTCTATCACATATTACATCAACTTAAATTAACTGAGGTATTCCTAGTTCACATGCTTGTTTACAATCTACAATCTATATTTGTATACCTTAATTAATTATATATTTTAAATACTTATGGTTTCATAACTGAAGAATGTCATTTTTGTATTTTATGTAAAAAATTTAGCATGCCTGAAGATCTCCATTGACATAAATTACGACTGATGATTGACGCAAATTGCTTCAGCTTGCATGCTGAAGAACTGTTGATTTTATGAATAAATTTGTTCAAAGTTGAATTCCCCCGTTCACTCCCCAACAATCAGCCACTATAACACATTCCATCCTTAGCATGTTGGTAAATGACATGTGGCCAATATCAAGGGTGTTTTTTTTGTTTTAATATAGGTTCTAGGTGTTAAAATAAATATTTAAATTCAGTTTGTGGCTAATTTATTTGTTCAAGTAGACTTTTGTAGAATAAACAGTGATTCAGTGTTATAATTTGTTATAAAATCTAAACTTGAATAAAGTAAAGTGTTTTATCAGATCAATTAAAAAAATGTGTTGCATTCCTAAAATTAATCATTTTAATCGAATGCTGATGTTTACTTAAGGCAGTTTAAAACATTGTTTTAAGACATTGGGTAATGACTTCATTCATTCTCTTAATTATGTTTACATTAAGTTTGATTTTGTTAGTCTGCTGCATTTTTACATTCACATTAACATTAAGGTATTTAGCAAATGCTTTTACCACATTGACAACGAATCAAGGAGACAATAAAGTGGTAAATTGTAAAGATATCAACAGGCGAAAAAGTTCTACAGCCAGTTACCAAGTTACAAGACAAAACCTGTTTGGAGAGAAAATAAAGATAAACGATAACATTTTATGTATTTATTTAGAGAGGGGTTAGCAAAGAGGTTTTAATGAGTCTTGTCTTGAAGCTGTGTAGAGTTTTGAATTAAATGCGAGTAGCTATTGGGAGCCAATGTAAGTTCACGAAGACAGGTCTATTTATCATAACCACCGATTAGCTATGTTTACATCTCATGAAAACTGAGTTGTCAAATATTCGACTAACATCTGTCTGAATTCTGCTTATTCTTTACCCCCACAGAGAATAGAACTCAGATATTCAAAGAAGCTGCAAGATAACTGCGCACCAAAATAACAGAAAAACACGATACAGATTGTTTTTATTGGCTTCCAGGACTGTGCTGAAAATAGAGGTTGGAAGCAGAGTGCAGAGGTTACTTGTCTTTCTTACAGAGACGTGTGTTGGAAATTTCTTGACCCAGCAGTCTGTCTTGTAAGGAATGAATCTGATCTCTACAATGGAACTTCTGAACAAGAAGCCTTTATTTCCCCAGGCTTGATGGATCTCTGGGGAGTAATCATAGTGGCGCAGACCATTCAAACTGCTATGAACACAATTTCACAAATTTTCCTTGGAAACCTGTCATAAGAGAGGTCTCACAAACAATTATTCACACGCTGCAGATTAAATGGGTAATAATTTTACTGCCAGATGACCAAAGGGCCTACAATGACTTCTGCTGCAGTTGGCTGTGTACATGCAAATGTGCATAGTTTAACACTATTTAATGAAAGAAATTCAATTTATTGAGTTAAATTATTACTTGAGGAACTCTATGGATATTATATCTGTGATATATTTATTTATACCCAAGATTTGACTTTGACTTGAAGCTTTGAGAAGTTAACAAGTCAGTTTCACTTATCATGAATTGTTGAGATATCATCCTTGATCGTCTCAACAGCCTCTCTACAAATGAAATTTATTAAAGAATATACAACTTTCAAATGGTCCCATGAATCCCAGCTCATCAATTATAAAACCATTTGCAATCTGATCATGGATAATTTACCTTAAATCTCTGTTGTTGTAGAATTCTTTTGATGACCAAGTACGTCATTTGTTTATCCGTCTGTTACAAGTGTGCTCAAGGTTTCCACAGTTTTTCAGTATTGCCATGTGTCCGGATTGAACACATTTTGATAAGGGTGGGTGAAAAATGAACAAACATAACAGTTATTTAGCCCATGACAGACAGCCCAGTCTCTTGAGGCGGTTGACTATATCCTTTCGTGCTCTTAAAGGCCAGTTTGACTGGCATGTTTTGTATTTGTTCTGAAGAAGCCAAATACCCTAACGGTAAACGCCTGTCACTTTGCTAATGTTATTATGTTGTGAGGACATGTTATGCAATTTAATACTAAAAGAGATCACAGAATGAAAATGGATTGTGCTTCCAATAACTTCTTGCTGATTTGAAATAAGAGCCTCCTTTAAGTAAAAGGTCACGCTTAATGTGACAGTTCACCCGAAAACGAAAATTGTGTCATAATTTATTCACCCTCTTGAGTCTGAGTAAACGATGACACTGTATTCATTTTTTGGTTAACGGTTAAAGAAAAATTTACATCAGAGTTATAAGAATATTTTATTCTTGTCTTTGACATTCTCACAAAAAAGTGCTGAGTTAAATGTAGTTGTCTAAATATTCTGTCGATGTTGTTCAGCCGTGATCATACAGCACTCTTTCAGAAGTGTAGATTTTTTTCTGATGTCATTTTAAAGAATTTACCTGTATTCACAAAGATTGTGTTCTTGGCTCTGCCCTCAAGACGGTAATTAAAGGATGTTAAAGTGAAATCTAATTTCCTACAATAGTTAATTAAGTTTACAACTGTGCGGTTGGTAAACCTCAAGTTCTTTAACATTGGCCCGTTTCAAATTTGTGGCTTTTATTGAGAAAAACCATGATCGAATGATTAATTATGAAATACTCTTTGAAATATTTAATTACTTTGTGTTGATGTGAGAATTCTTTTATTTTGTCTTGACATTTATATGACATAAATATGACTCAATCTCCCTCCTTCTGCCGGCCCCCAAACATACATACTGTTGTCATCCCGTTTCCCAGAATTGAGCCTGATAATTCGGATGAAGGATGTTGGCTTACAGCATTACTTTCTAAATATCCTGTACAGTCATCTTGCTTACTGCCAGGTCTGTACTGCATTTATTGTGATGCTCCATTACTTCACCCTAAGCCATTCTGGAGCCTAGGAAAGCCCTATATTAATTCCTTATTATATTAATTACACCACTTTGTTTTAAAATATGCTGTAGGCACCATATTTGTTATAAAATGTGAAGTAACCCACTTCTTCTTTGGGCTTATTGCTTTATTTCATCATTTACTTTCTTTATTCCACAGAACATAAAAGAAGATATTTACAAGAATGTCAGCACATATTTAAAGACATTGGCTTTGTTTCCAAATAACAGAAGTGAATGTGTTGTAAAACTCTTGGGGAAAGATGGGAAAAGAAAGCATCAATGAATCAAAAGGGGACCCATATAAATCACATAAATAATCATAACCACAATAATAGCAACATATCTTTAGATTCTGACATAAACTTTTGACTAAGATTTATTTATAATTATAAATTAACATTTTCCTTCACATGTCATTGAGACTTTATGTGTCAGACATCTCTTTTTCGCAGAACAGACACACCATAAAAACAAATTATTTTAAACTATTGATAAACCAGACAAGTCTGGAAAGATCACAAGTTCACAAGTTTAGATCTATCCTGTGACTAATAGGAAACTAGTTTAATAGAATAATAGATTTTTGCCCTAACAACAAATAATTGAGGAAGATAGAGGTAACGAATCAAATTAAAGAATTATGTTTTTTAAATATGTATGCTGATGCTTCAAAACCTGTTGGATTGCTTCGTCCTCCTGGCTGTAATTTAAGCATTTTAAGATGATATACAATTCCATATATTGGAAATTAAAAGCATTTACTGCATTTTATTATTTAAAACACTGCACCAGGTTTTCCAGTATATTAGCATATATATTGTCTTCGTATCCCAGCTAGGGGAATTAACATCTATCTGTCTGTCTGTCTTTGATTTGGCTATGAGGAATTACAACCCCTCTACCCTCACCTCTTCCCACAATGCTAGCCTGCACATTAGTTCTGGCTATTACCCCAACATCCCACCATCCATCTATTTATCTGTCCATGGTATTTTCCATCTGTCATCTCTATACTCTGAGGGCTTTCCTTACGTTTGGGATATTCCATGTCAAACATGAAGGGGCACATCAAAAATAAGTGCCCTCATAGAGCCCAGCCTTTAAAGCATCCGAGCACGGGGACCCACAGAGAGCAGCCGACACATCTGGAACTGTTTATCTATCCAGGCGGTAACAAAACAGGCAGCATGAATATAGGTCAACTTAAGGAGAGGTGAAAGGCTCAGTGTTTCTGGCTAATAGTAACATGAGCATGGATCTGCACCCAACGTGCAGTTCATCTATCTGCAGCAGACTCACTGTCTCTAGCCCAACGCGGCTCTCCCCACCAGATGCCGAATGCAGTCACGGACTAGACCGACCTGATGGTGGAGACACAGTGACCGGGGGTACAAAGTGACCGCAGAGGGGAACGGAAATTCAAAACCATACAAGAGCTTTTATTGAAGATCAGGTGTGGGCTGTAACAGCTTGGTTTTGACAAGTCGTTCGTTTGCTAGTCGGCGGAGAATGCGGGGATTAGGCAAATGCAAACATGACAACAGGCCATCACAGAGGCAGTATATGACGGCAGTGTAAAAGATACATGATGCAAATTCCTAGAAAATGCTCAAATCACAAGATCCCTGTAATTTGATGGCATTGCTTATACAAAACACTGTTCTGTAGGCTTTGAAGATATAGTAATCCCATAAGTGTTCCATTTATGGTTTCATGCACTTATTCACACTGATTTGTACCATATTAAATGCAGTGATGGAGTATTGCGTTACGTTGAGGTACCAGGAAGTTGAGTTCTCTGAGATTAGAGAACTCCCACTTAAAGTCTGTCTGCGTCAGACCTCTCCAAAGAGTACGCACTTCACACAGATTCTGACTCATGAACAATACACGTCTCTTCATGATTTTGCTCGATTTTATGCAGCCAATATGATTTATTATTTGGTAAATGCAGAGCATTATCTTGCCAGAGCTTTGCTTTGGGAATACAATGCACCCGACCATTCTGAACCAATTAATGGCAGGGTGGGGGTAAGTACAACAGTGCTGTACAATACAACACATCTGTTGGCAATATAGCCACAACCGTATAAAATAAATCAAAGCTCTCTCCTGTTTCGGGGGACATTTGTGTCCTTAAGGAACAATTGTGAAGCACTTTGCCAAAAAAGTATAGAAAGTATAGAGAGGCCTTTTGAATGTCTGGATGTCTTAGATATGATCAATAGTGTTTGGAACATGCTGTCAGAGTCTGGGCTGTTTCAATTAAAAGTTTCACTTAAAGTGAAGGAAAAATGTATTTTTATTCCCAGCTGAATTTTATGTTTGCTCACTGACAATCAAATTGTCAATTGTCAAGGTTTATTTTAACACTTAGAGAAAGAATAACAACCAAAAAATCCAGACAATTTAATGAAAAATGTATTTGATTACCTATCAATCAGCAGGATTTCTGTCTACCTGGTGTCTTTTATACAGTTAATAAGCTGAGATGGTTAGAAGGTGACTCTGATGGTGCAGTTATTCACAAATGGAAGAAACAAAACTCAACTTTCAATCTCCCTGCTTCTGGGGCTCCATGCAATATGTCGTTTCAATCATCATGAGAAGAGTGATGAATTACCATAGGACTACACGGGAGGATCTTGTCAATGATCTCAAGGCAGCTGGGACCACAGTCACCAAAAAAACAATGAGTAACACACTACGCTGTGTAGGACTAAAATCCTGCAGTGCCCGCAAGGTCCCCCTGCTCAAAAAAGCACATGTACAGGCCTGTCTGAAGTTTGCCACTGAACATCCGAATGATTCAGAGGAGGAATGGGTGAAACTGTTGTGGACTGATAAGACCAGCATGACAATGACCTAAAAACCTATAATGGCAACTATGGCAACAGAAAGTTGTGGCTCAGGAAGAAGCACATTAAGGTTCTGGAGTGGCCTAACCAGTCTCCAGACCTTAATCCTCTAGAAAATCTGTGGAGGAATCTGAAAGCAAATGAAAATATACCATTAGAATTATAGACCGATCATTTCTTTGTCAGCGGGTAAACGTACGAAATCAGCAGGGGATCAAATAGTTTTTTCTTTCTGCATTATAAAGCTATGTGTTAGGATGTCTCCTGTGGAAATTGAGGACAAAATTCAAACCCAAAAGTAAAATTCAACTACCAGAGTTAAAATCTATTCTGCTGGGTTTTACATAGATATCTGTTACCGCGGGTTCCTTGTGGCCCTGGTCAAGTGGCAGTTAATGGGTCAGTGGATATTGGCGGTTCTGTCCAGTTCTCTTTGGTTGCATATGGATTTTTTAACTCTATATTCTTCGATCTATCAGTTCAGTTCAGTACAGTTTCAGATCTAGAGGTAAAACTAAAAATTTCTTAATTAAATATTAACTCATGCTGAATAACTTGACTTAAGTGTGTTCACATTTGGATGATTTAATAAATAATAAAGTGAACACTTAATTCTAGTTCTGAATTAATTCTTAAATCTTAATTCTTTTGATGTCTGCTAAGCCCATCATAAAAAAGCCCAATGATGGTGTGACTGTATACTTGCCATTATGTTATTTTAAGGGTTATTGTTTAAATACCAGTAGATGTGCTAAAAAAAACTAATGTACTAAATGAACTTTGATCCAGACCAAAATAAATAAGAGAATCGAACTACAAACGTGAACACACTCTTGGACTTCACCTCTGGGACTGGTTAACTGGGTCTGGGCATCAGTTCTGTACACCAGGACAAGTGAGAGTTTTGTTTGTCACAAATCAAGCATTCGTCATAAATCTTTTTTAACCTCTGGACAGAGGGATAGGCAGTTGCTTTGCGAAACAAAGCAGTAATTTGAACATTATTGGCTTTTGTTATTGACTGTCTAGACCAAAAATTACTTTAGTTTAGTATTTAACTTTTTGGAATAAATGAATGCATTCACATCAACAACAAACCACACACTACAGTTTAATACTTAATTCTTGAATAACACTTTTTGGTCTCTGGGACCACAAGTCTCTGAATGCTTTTAGTGTTTGTATCACCTTTTGTAATAAATTGATCTTTTAGACCTCTATTGTCACGGCCTGTGGTAATTAAGCTGGATTCACAGCAGTGTCCAAGAAATAAAGAGCAAGCAGGCATGTTTTGGAGACACATCCTTTAATGTGTATGTATATAAATGGAAAAGGAATACTGTCCTGAATTACTCAATCTCAAGTAGTTCCTTACCTAAATACATTTATTTTTGTTGAACACAAAGAAAGATATTAAGCTACTATACTAATTGTTGTGTGTAACAGAACCAACATTTTCTACATATTTTTTAAATTGTATACCACAAAAATTAAAAACCTTATCAATCAATTTTGTGGAAAGTAATTCCAATATTTTTTGTTTAGAAAACAAATAGCTGAAATAGTAAAATTACTTGCAAAATAGAAAATTTCCCCTAAAGTATACAGAATTTATAGATAAAATCACTGCGATATAATCACCAGATTCTTTTGGTCAAAAGTTAATCACCTAGTAAATACTGTTTATTTGTTTTGAGAACAAAAAGAGGCCGAATGCACAATTACCCAAAAACGATAAATCCCGTATTTAAGTGGTTAAAGTGTTGATCACAAAGCATAAGAGGGAGAAGATTTGTCTATAGTTTGTGTGTTCATACCCTTTGGGAGTGTGGTAGTCGGATTTATCATTCCTCCATCACAGCACTGTAATTGCATAAGAAGACCTCATAAGCTCACATGTGGAGTGGACCTTCATTGAAATTAAAAGCAATCACTGTAATTGCTTTGCAACGCTATTACTGTAAAAACTAAGCACAGACGGTAGGATCTAATACCCTGGAGATGCTCAAATGTAGCCGTGGGCCCTTCTAAAGAAAGTCTTCCATTTACTCAGTCATTATATAAAGGTCTGAACTCGAGAGAAATTCCCTTGTGAGGAGGTATTTTGGCCTCCCAACATTCTGGAGCTCTCCACTTTTGAATCACAGAACAAAATTGAAGACATACAGGTTGTTAAAATGTTTTAATATTTAACTATCGTATATAGCCGTGTTTAGCTTCAAAAGGTGGTTTTGAGGGTTTCTATATGATTCCTCTGTGATTCTAAGTATGTGTATTTCCTAAAGTGCTATCAAAATCTGTACATCTGTTTTCAACAGTATATGTTGTGTAAGAGGTGGCTTTTGAAGTGTTTTGAGTGTTTGTTTTACCTCTGAAGCCACACATGTGGTGAAATGTTTGTGATGTGTGCTGCTATCATTTTGCTGTGCTTTTGAAGATCTTGACCAGCACCAGATCTGGGAAGTGTGAGTTACATGGGCCATCATTTTTACTATCGAGCTGGCTGATTTCAAACACATTCAAGCTTAGGCCTATCCTCAAAGGTTTGGATTTGTAATCAACCAAGCAAGCCACAGTTTTCCCGGTCCCGTGTTTGGACCACCAAGACCTTTAGTTTGGTTAATAACTCAAGATTTTTCTATGAGTTACACATACCTTCAGTATGCAAGAACAGCTTTCTGACTTTGCTGCATTTTTGCATGAAGTCCATCATGACACACTTTTTAGGTATGCCTCATTTTCAACAGACCCATTTGCATTACACTATAGTCTCATTATTTTTCCTTTTTAATGGGTAGTGCTTCTGTATCTGAGTCACTGTGGGAAGGAATGCATGTTACTTTCATCCTGTGTTTAGTCTTGCATGTGTAGCCTAAACCAGGTTTGTCCTGACCGTGACCCTTGTGGGAAGAGCGCTACAACTGAGGATTTCACACTATGTGTCACATTCAGATACAGACACCATAGCTGGAATTATGGGATTTACCAGTCTGGACTAATCGTACAGTTCACCCAAAAGTAAATGTTTTCTTTTCTCTGATGAGCAAAGAGAACGATTTGTGGACAAATGCTTTAAACCAAACAGTTTTTGCTTACAATTGACTAGCTTGGTAGAAATAATAAAATGGTAATCAAAAGTATCCAAACATTTTTTATGTCCTTCTTAAAAAATATATTCTTTAAAATATCTTATTTGTGTTAAATAGAATTTTTTGTTATCATTTTTTCCTACTACGGTAGTTTTTCACCATTCCCATAAGATTAAATATAGATGTGAAATAAAAGAATTTAAAACTATTCTGAAAATCTTAGTGACTTTAGGAGGCTGTAATTCCATGTAAATTTATATGATGTCAGTCACACAAAAAAACTGATTATTATAAAACGCCATATTGAAGCCACTCCCTTAACCCCACCCCTCAACTTATCCATCACTGGTAATTAAGGAAATCCTGAGATGGTAAGAATTTATAAAAATGTGCCACCTTTTAAAATGTTAAAAAGAAGTTGGGTGAAAACCTTAAATGGGATGTGCTTCTTGGCCAATGTTGGTGTATAATATTATTAAAAAGCTTGCGGAATTATTCTCATGCACCTTTAAGGTAAATAATTATATCAGAGATATTTATATTTTGCAAAACATTAGCTAAATTTTTTACATCGCCGACACATACAAGTTTTTAACATCCCCCACTGTTAAATCCACTGTTAACATTTTCCTCACCAAGTGTTCCCACATTTTGGAAAACTACTTTAATCAACCGATTGAACAGTGTGGGTTTATGGTGTTTCTGAACACTTGATTAAAGATACACACAAGCATATTTTACGACAACAATAAAGATATGGATAATCACAGGCCTGACAAGGATTATACAAACAAAAGAGACAAAATAATCAACATGAAGTCATTTGAAACATGTTGCCAGATGCACTCTGCTATATAAACAGTTATGGAGAGCGGAAACTCTTTGAGACTGTGACGGAGACTCATCTGTATTATACACTGTGTGACCACACAGGAAATAAAGATGCAATTATTAATCAGGGCTTATCGCTGTGTGTGCCACACCATTAGTTAAAATGCCACTTTTTTATCAAACACAGCAGATATTTGCAAGGACATCACACATAATGAAATATTTTTTTATTTTCTTATAAGCTAAAGATTTTTGAATGTTACTTATTTTTTAAGCCATATGTACATCTTCATTCTCAAGTGTCACGCACTTAATACATTTATTGGTTCCATTGCCTGGTTGTATATCCATTTAGCAACACTGACCTACTGATTCACAATCCTGTTATAGTGCATTTATAGACACCGTGCTGTTCTCTTGTTTAATTTCACACAATCCATTACTGCTATTGTGAAGACACAGTCCAAAACTGAAAAATAGTTGCATTAACACCTGCATGTACCCTTTAAAAGCTGATATCAATATCACATGATAAGCAATATCACATGAGCACGAGTGCATAATGGATGGATATTTACCTAAACTGAACAAAGGAAAGGTCTACACTAGCCATTGAGACAATCAAAAATGACTTAGGATGATTCTGTGTATCACTGCGGTCCAGCAAGAAACGAAAGTGCGTTCCCCTATATGTCCTATATTCTCACCACTGCTAATTACTGCTCATAATGTTCATTGTTGTATATGAAGCAAGTTTAATTTGCATCTGGCACGAAGGGCAGTGAAAAAACAGTTGAGGAGCGAATGACATACTTTATAATATGTGTTTCCCTGCTGGCCTTTTTGGTAGAAGAAAATCAGCACAAGTGAAAATCCTTCTATGAATATTTGTTTTCAGCTTGGTTTATTTTTCTTACGTGTGACATTGCATGCTGCTGTAATTCAAGTCTAGCTACAGAAAAAGGGGAAACTTCCTTGACACAGCATGCAGTCTAAGCAGCTCGATCACCCTTTATTTTACAGCAACTATCGGTGCTCGAAATTCACAAGACATGACTGACATTAACAGTCTCACGTGTGATACGCAATGGGAACGTTCACTGTTTACTTTAGTCAAAAATCTCTTCAATTGTTTCGCATTTAATTTCAAGTGCTTTATTTTATAGCCTCTGCACTCGCTGCAGGTTTTTCTCCTGCAGAATCCGACTGGAAACTTCAGCAGCCCTGGGGTTGATTACATCATGTTTCGGGAGGTGTAACGATAATGAGCCAAAATGAAAAACCAATGTTTAGCACAGTTAAGCACATCTGGAAAATTTTTGAGTGAAGCGGTGTACAGTAGTTGGCCAATGGGGCTACGGGGAGTGTGTGAATGAGCCTTTGAAGTCCTCTCGTCTTCGCTTTGACAAATCAGGGCAACTTCCTTAGTTCATCCCTTTTGCTGAAGTTCTGTTCAACCACAGCTGTGTAGTGATGACGGGCATATCTACAGACAGCTGCCCGCATGAGACTATGCAAGACAATGCATTTATACACTCTATTACAGTAGATGCATTTAATTCTGCCAGGAAAACATTACTCGTCTGTATCCCTTCTATTTTCTGTAAAAAGAGATAAGATCAGGCTATTTTTTTGATAATTAGATATTATTAAGAATGAAGTGCACTTAGGAATAAACACCAATTATTTATTTAGCATTATTAAAGGATTTATGCAAATCTCCACCTTGTAGGTGTTTTGAGCGTTTTTGAAGGATGTAACAGAGCAGAAATCTGACATCTTTTTACTCTTTCATGCAAAGTTTCCGCCTAGGAGCGGTAAACCAGGCATCTGAAATGGCTCTTTTAAATGTGAAAGGCAGGGAACAAAACAGCATGTCACTATGTTTTTGTGTTTATGCCAAAAAGAATGACATTGACTGTAAATACAATTTTCTTTTCAATGAGTAAGATTTTCTACATAAATAAGATTTAAAGGTTTGAAAAACAATTTAACAGGTTAAGAGGTCACAAATGGTTAGTATAATGAACAACTAGAGCTGGAATTGTAGCTAGTGTCTAGTTTGGATGTCCCCATCGATGCAAATTTTATTTATAAGCCAGATTTACCGACAGTGTTTCATGAAGAAGAACAGAAAACCTGCCAAGCTGACTCTCTATACAGCTTTTCGAGTCAAATGTAGGTAACAGTGACAGTCTTTCTTGAGGGTCAACTTTTGGGCTGGATAGACATCCAAAGCATATTTACAAAGATTTAAAGGAACATTCTCCTAATAACTGTCACCTTGTTGTATCCCAAATCAGTATGAGTTTCTTCTCTGCAGCGTGAAACAAAAGATTAATTTTTCTACATATTTTTATATAATATAAAGTGCAGGGAAATGGGGAAAATCTTTAAAGTTCACCTCAATCTATAATGATAAGAACCCAGGAACATAAGTATTGGTGACAAGCAAAGATTTTCTATATTTTCTGCATGTGTCTCTTATGAGCTGAATACCATTGTTCATTAACGTTGACCTTTTCAGTCATTCCTAACAACTGTCATTCCATTAATGAAATTATATTGACTTGGGATTGAGTTGTGTGTGTGTGCCTGAATGTGTCTCTAACCACAGGCAGTCCAGTGAGTTGAGACACTCTCCCAGCTGGTGCTGTAAAACCCTAGCTTGAATCCACGTCTAATCCCCATCCAGGCTGTGGACCCCTGCACAGACCCACCCATGTTCCCTCACTCCCCTACGATGATGATCGGGTTTCTGCCCTGGGTGGCCATCCACCCCAACACATCTGCTGGGGGATGATGACGCACCACATGTGTGACACCAGGTGAAGAAGAGTCCACATTTACCTAGGGCAATGCAGAATGTGTCAACATTTTATTTCATTTTTCATTGACATTTAACAGAATGACCTCCCAGTACCCTCTGATTCCATTACTGGTCACAAGAACCAGAAGTCCCCAATTCTTTTATTTTGTTGTTGGTTGTCAGGGCACTCGTGTTGGTGACCGACACTTGTTCATTGAGAAAAGAAGCTGTTGTCCTGACTGTGTTGTAAACAACATCTCTGATGATACAAGTGTGTAGTCATGCAAGGCGAATAGAACAGCTCCGTTCTTTCATCTGTTTATAGTTCAGACCGTGAGAGAAGCAATAGAGATGTTCTCTTTGTTTAAAGTTTGGAAGTTTTGGCAGATCAGGTCCTCCTACATTAAATGTTCCTCTTTATACTAGGTTTTTGAGCAAGGAACTGACGGACTGAACAGGCTGTACTCTCCCTGCATTTGCAAGTTTGGTAGAGAATTAAGAGACAGTAATAAAAGCCCTGAAGAAACATGATGTCAAGGAAGTACAGCTGAGCTCCCACTCTGAGCATTAATTTGCCTGGTCTTCAAGCCTTGTGTACACAGTGTGCTTTTATATGTCAGCGTGTTTCCTGGGTGGCAATTGCTCAATTGCATTTGGCAGATTCTAGTCAAAATCTTGGGCCTAGCTAAGTCACAAACTAAAAGGCGAAAAGTAAAGAGAAGGTTCGCTTTGGATTTTTCCACTTGATAATTGTTATGACAACACAACACATTAGGTGCTGGGAGATGACACTGCCCTTTTTGTGTGGTTTTGGGAGTGTGAATTACATATATTTCACTCCCAAATTGGTAATCGCCTGCTCTTTGTCTTGTTTTTCTTTTTGTTGAGTAATATTATACGGATTTTCCAGGATTAACCAATTACCCTAATTTATAGTCGCTTTTGCTTAGTTTTCAGACAAGTAGACTTTTTGCAATAGTTGTCTTTCATAAATTTGTATTCTTTAATTGGAATTAAAGAGGGTCTGAAAATGTGTGTTGTCAAAAACATTTTGCAAAGGGGTCAATTCACATGAATTTGTATGATTTAACCTTGAAAGAATTTAATTACTTAATTTAATTACGTTTACATTGTAAAAATATGTTTGTTTTTCTTGCAATTTAAAGAAATGTATGTTAAAACAACCTAATTGTATCATAAACATTGGTTTCACATGATGAAATTAAGTAATTCAACCCATTTTTTTCAGTGTATGTTTTACATTTTTAAATATGAAGCTTGCTCTGTGGGTTGGGTTCATAGGTGTGTAAATCGGACGGTTTCTCTTCCAGTGATTAAATATTTTAGAAATAGTTTGATTTAAATTGAATTATTACAGAAGCAGGTACTGTTTTATTGACCAACAAATGGAACCAAATTAAATAAACATTCGATTGAACAAAAAGAAAGCTAGTAAACTTAGAAAAATATCTTACACAGACATTACATGAAGATTGAGATTATATTGTTGGAAATGTAATCGATGGGAGGGGTGTGTCATTAGTATTGCTTTTTACCAATATTTGTAAGTGATTTTTAAGTGTGATTTACTTCATGTGGATTCATACCTACATCGTTTAAAACAAAACAAATTCACAGAAGATGGGGTTAAATAGATACATCTCAGTTTTAAGAAATTATATGAAATCTTATTTCATATAAATGAAAACAACAGATATAAAATAAAAACATAGTGGCATACACAAATTTTGCCAAACTCTTATATGGCATAAACAAAGCTTTTATTATGCTGTTACACTTAGCCTACTTCTTCTGATACACATGGCTGCTGTTCTGGAAAAATACTACTGTTATTATTCAGATAAGAACGTGTAGGTCATACATCTTGTAAGGAAAGTACTGTTCTCTGATATATACCGGAAACTCTTTATCAGTATTCGTAGCAGGAAACTGAGTCATTGCATTTCTGGACAAATTACTAATATGAAGACAACAAGGCATGTTCAGGTCACACTTGACTTGGCTTAGGACCATTTGGCCTAAAATTGAAATTTCAACTAATTGAAAATTTTCACTTTATTCCTATTTTGTTTTTGTATTTTTGTATGCTGTAGGTGCGTTGTGTATATATGCCCAAGGGTATTTTCTGTAATAAAAGATTTTATGTGTCATGTTTTTTTTAGATGATATAAAAATCAAATTATTTATGGAACATCTTGAATAATAGACATCTTTGTGTTACTTTTTTGTAAACATTTCCTTTGCAAATGAAGACGGTAGAACAATCACGACACAAATCAGTGATTCGATTCTATTTTATTAGAATTCTATTTTTATTTTTTATAGTAATTATATTTTAAAAAGCTAAAAGAAGCTTCAATATCATCAGTTTGTCTAAAGAAATATGAAATAAAGCAGTGTGAGTAAATCTATATTTTCCACAGTATGCAAATTTTTGGACTAAAAGTTTTGAGATTAATAAATTGGAGCAGACATGGATGAGTTTCTCATATCAACTGTACCTGTGTTTCACTCATATTCCATAAATGCAGAATATTTGATTTTCATTTGAATCGGGTCATTGAAAAGTAGACATTTTGAGATTTCTTTTGATATAGCCTATGTTTATTGTTTATGTGATAATGATCACACAGGGGAGTGGAAACTAATAAAGCGCCCTTGACTTCATTTCACACAATAACAATGGTTTAATATTATTGAGAGCTTATACGTAAAATTACACAACTTTCTAACAATGTTTTATATATATCCGTAAGACCAGAAGTCAAATAAGTTTCTCTTGCACCTTAAGGAAAAAAAATGGGAAAGCAATTGAAATAACCGACATGGGAAAATTACGTCGTTTGGAGCTTCTTAATGTCAATATCTATTACTTTTCAATTAATCGCCCAGCCCTGACTTGGATACATTCGGTTAATACACATGGGTTTTAATGTGTGCACAGTCGTGTCAGATCTCAATACTGCTTGGAAACTACTCCATTCACCTTTTACCCAGTTCTCACTGTTTTTTGACCATCTGTGCTTCCACTGACAAAGGGTTCCAGAAAATCCCTCTAGCAGAATAATGAAGCATACAGTTTGGTTGTCATTGTGCAAATTCAAAAACCCTGAGTTTGCTTTTTGTCACTGTTTGTTCTGCATCGAGCAACATTCCCAGGGGACGTGCTCTGACCATGGCGAACAGGGAAAAAAGCTTTTATCCTCTGCAGGAGGCAGTCATGGTTGGCACATGCTCTATGAGTTAATGCTACAGGGCTTATTCTCAATGCTGTATATATTCAAGGGCCACTTTTTTGCCTGAAGTGGACAGAGAAAATGTGATTACTGGAATGAAACAGATGCCTCACACATAGTCCCAGTAAAACAAACATACATTATGGAACACACATTACACGAAATACGGGGTTTGGCATGAATCCTCTTTTAAAGTGATTCCATTCAGTCATATGAATGTAAAAATGCACTTTTAACATTTATATATGAATAGAAAGAGAAACCTATGTAGCATATCTATGATATTGATTTCTTATACAATTGATAATATGATAAAAAATATGATCAAAATATGATAAAAAAAAATGTTGGACTGTGTGACGTGTATGTCTATGAATTCATTGTAATTAATGCTTTCATTCTGTGATACAAATACAAGCTACTAATTGTTGCAGATTGAAAAGGACAAGTTATTTCAAGTTGAAATAAACTTGCTTTTATACAATAATTATTTAAATTATTATCCTAAAAAAGTCATTTATTTTTAATATGTAACATTTCGTGTATTTGTTATTTGTAAATAATGTAAAAAAAACAGAAATGTTTCACCCTAGATTTAAATTTCTAGTGTTTGCCTTCAGACTATAATTTCATTTTTTCCAATTTCATATGTAACTGCACCATAATCAAACAAAAATTCAATAAGCATGCTTGATCCTATGTCTTGCTATATTGAAGCCAATGCCAAAATAAATCTTTCATCTTATCTGGAGTTCAAAAGAAAATAAAACTCCTTTAAGGGAACTCTGGCATCAGAAACAAAGAACCAACAAATGCCTAAAACACTTGCAGGCTTTGCCAATGTAAAACTTAATTCTAAGGGATTACTGCACTCATGAGGACCAAACATGCCAAGGGATTTTATGACCTCATTCACGACCAAAGCTTAATTTCTTGACGTCTTTCTGTACATCACATATTTACATTTATTACTGCGTTAGTCTCTTGTGTATAATAAAGCTTTGAACCCTTCTAAACGGAAGAGAGTAAATTCCCTCAATTAAAAGCCAAAACCAACAAGTTACATCATGGTGTTCTGTCTACAAACCAAAGCATTGTTTTAGGCAGATTCTAATCTGACTCGACGGGATGGGGCTCCTAACTTCCTTTCACTGAAACCATTCCCATCACAGGTACAGCAAGTGAGAATAGATCCAGATGTGACAGTAACCTCAGCAGCTGGAGTTCCTCTACTGCATTTCGCTTCAGTCCCTAAGGGATCAGACTCACACTGGGGTGAAATGAGGGCAATCACAAATTATTGGCAGTGTGCTAAAATTGTTTCCATGTTTAAAGAACAGAAAAAGTCAAAAAAAGTTATAGCCATTAAGGACCAGAGGGTTTTTGAGAGCTTGTTTAGATGGTTTGTCAAGAAACATTTGGGTTTTGATCATAACGTATTTAGTGATTCATATTTTCAATAGTTGCTGCATGTTATTTAAATTTATTGGTTTAGCAAATGCTTTATTCAATGTTACTTACTAATGAGAACGTTTTTGGTGAGTGGTGTTCTTGTTAATACCAGTCAAAAGTTTCCGGACACTTGAGTTGAATGTTTCATTCAAATTTTTTGACAAAATAAAATAACATAACATTTAATACAAATGTTTTTTTAAATGGATGTCTTTTATGACTTACTATTGAAGAAAGAACAGCTAATAAGAGAAAAGAATAGATAGGGACTCCTTTAAAATTCTTGGACTTTATGAAGCTGCTTAGTAAAATGATCATTAAATATTTCTTTAAATTCTAGTTAAAAGCTGAATACACTGAAGATGTTCGAATATAATGTTTTATTTATTTATTTTTTATAACATTGCCATATTTCCCTTTTTGTTTTATTTCATAATTTAACGTTTATTATATTGTAAAAAATATGGAGAAAATTTTAATGCACTAGTGAGTTAGTGTCCCAAACCTTTTGAAATTGATGACAGTACATGTTTATGTATGGCTACACAACTCAATAGACTGGAACATCACAGTGTAAATTCAGTTATCAGTCTCTTTGTGTGTTGGTGAAGGTTGAAAAAAAAGTCTGGCCTTATTATCTGCATGTATCTGTGTGGGTAGAAGTGGCGCGCCAGATGATACAGTAGGTTACAAACAGTGCGTCTGTTGGCCAGGACACACTTTAGCCAGGGCCACTTGCTGATAGACGACGTCATTAATACAGATTGTCAAAACTGCTTCTTTGAAAATGACGTATGTTTAAAGCGTAACATTAGTTTATGAGGGGCTTTTGAAGTTTGAATAATCAAGGGGAGCCTGGAGTGTAAACATTTACTCATAGAAGTTCAAGGGCCTGTCCATTTCAATAAGTCATGTGTGCCAGTTTGAACCCATGACCTTGGCATTATTAGAGTCATGTGCTACCATTTGAGCTACAGGAACAATTTACGTAAAAGCCAGATTTAATGTTGCCTTGAAGCACAAGATCATGGGTATATTAGTTGTGATAACCAACAAAACATATGGGTTAAAAGATTTTTCTTTGATGATGAAGATGTAATTCTCAAATATATCCATATTTATTATCTATGTAAAGAATAGAATTTCCACTCTCAGGTTCATCTACGTTTTTACACCCCTACACATTTAAGTAATATATATTTATTGTTATGTGCTATTGGTATTCTTTTTTAAACAAATTGGAAAGTTCTTTTATAATCTAGAATCTGGGCCAGTTTTGCCCAAATGCTCCACTAGCAAGTACAGAACTAGTTCATTGATATTAGTATACTAACTAATGTGATTGTGTTGATTTAACCATTGTTGTTTGATTATTTGTGATATTTTCATTACAATTATATTGTTATCGTCAGTTTTTTTGGGGGGGTACTATGTGTGGTGAACAATTTATATTATGGCTAAATAGGGGAAAGTCGTGCCCTAGTGGTTAAAGAGTTTGACTTCTAACCCTAGGGTGGTGGGTTTAAGTCTTGGGCAGGCAATACCATGACTTAGGAGCTCTTGAGCAAAGCACCGAAACCCCAACTGCTGCCAGGGCGCCACAACATAAATGTCTTCCCACTGTTCAATGTGTGAATTTAGGGTTTGTATGTGTGAATACTATGTGTGTTCACTGCTGTGTGTGTGTTCACTACTGTTTATGTTCACTTTGGATGGGCAGAGCACGAATTCTGAGTATGGATTGCAGTACTTGGCTGTATGTCACATCACTTTCACTTTATATACAGTACTGCCATTGAGTTCATCATTAACAAAAAGCAGCTGCATACAAATCTAGTTGAACTATAGTAATTATGAACGAGTATTAGAAGTTTTGGCTGCTTTGCGAAGTTTGATTTTGTTGGTTTGAATTACAGAACTGGTGACACTAGTCAATGCTTTTTAAATAAATAAAGACAGTGATGTTACAGATTTGATCAGCTGTTTCCTATGAAGTTTTGAGCAATCCAGGTGGTTTTGTGGCACATTTTAAGACGGCTGTTTTGACTGCTTATCAGACAAGAGCACAACAAGTGTTAGCCACAGAGTATAAGGACTCGACAAATGACAGTTTCATATGGAATAGAGGGGCCTTGCTTCCCCAAATAACAGTATGATTTTGATTTAATGGTTTGTAAGATTTAAATTAATTATGCTTATAAATATCTCTTTTTTTTTGATTGTGCGTTTATCACATCCATGTAATGAAACAGTACAAAGCTGCTGTTATCACTGTCTGAGGGGCAGAGGATACTGAAGGAGACTCGTGGTCAGGTTCCCATGTCTGTTATCTGTTGGAGTGGGCGACAGGAATGGCTGCTCATACTGATAGCAGAGTAAAAGCAGATAGAGCCTCAGCTATAAATGTGAGCACATTGACTTAATGAACTACACCTAATTATCTGTCATAGTTTGCTGAGATGGAACAGAATGGGCATTTGGTGGAAAGTGCGCTATTTATGGATGTGTATTCCATTAAGGTCATTTACCCGACTTGATCATAGTGGTTTACAAGGCACAGGTCTTGTGTTTAAGAGCTGTAGATCACACGTGAAGTATGCCTTTTAGAAGGTTACTATTAACACCCTGGTAATGACTTTTGGATTTTTATGGATACCGTGATATATTGAATGGTTGATGACATGGACTATTATGAGATGTTACCTTTCATTTATGGGGTAATGGAAAACGTAATAAAGGAAAATACGAAAATCATTCTCAGGTGGGCAGTAAAAGGGAAATAGAGGTTGTGTTAAATGTAGCATTGAGAAAGATTTATTCCAGATTTTTGATTACTGTGTTTGGCGTATTAGAACATAGTTCGTTTTATTTTATATGTGATGTCCTTTTGTATATTTATATATTGCCTTTTGTCATTTCTTGGCTTGAACATTAATGAAATCTTTTTTTAAACATTTGAGTGTTAAAAATACCTTAAACTGTCCAACTGGTTTCATTTTCTTCTGGAGTCTTCTCCACTTACTTGTGCAATAACAGCTAAACAAACCACAGAACAAAAAGATTGCCTAAATACTACTGAAACATAATATTTTTTCCACAAACTTGGAAGTGTCTTGGAAAGTGTTCTTATTCACTGTCCTATTGGGAATAAAAAATATTTCTTAGACTTTTTCAACGTAATCCAAGTTCTCCTACCAATAAATGACACATAAGGATTTACAGTAAAACATATTTTTATATTGAACACCCTTCTGTTCTGGTTGATTTCAGATGACTAAATTAACAGTTATTTGGCAAATATTTATGCAAACCTTCCACTTGACCTTACATCCTATAATGTTTGTGTTCTCTTTTTAAGTGGATAGCTAACCCCAAAACAAAAAACTGTCATAGTTACTTAACTATTTGACGATTTTAAGCAAGTAGTGCAAGACTTTTACTGGACAGTTAATGCCAGTCTGATCTTTCCTTAAATGTCATAAGCACAGTATCATTATTCACATATTGCTGTAGATGCTAAAATAAGTTGTGTCCACATCTTAAAGTCAATTGTGTAAAATTAATTGATTATAATATACACTGTTAACAATATCTGAAACGAAACTTAAATTCTATGCTGAACCACAAATTATGTAAATGTCTTGTTTAAGGAGCCCCTGTTATAGTGATAGAATTATGAATCATTCTATTCTTTTAATCCTCAACCACAGTATATGAATTAAATCATCTTGTTGCTTTGCCTCTTTTATCCTGCCTGTAAAACACCTGGTTTTAGTTCCTGTTTCTTTAAGGCCCATCTTATTATATGTCAGTGTACTCTGATTGGTCATACAGTCTAGGCTACCGTTACTGGTAAACTGTGTTCGATGTGTGTGGGAAATGTAACACCCCATTACCATACTCAGACACAGCTACTACATCACCACGAGTGACAGGACGGACATTATGTGAATGTGTACCGAGTCGTCAGAGACTCGGAATTAACCGTATGCCTTCAATCCTGGCATTCACTGTAGTCCAAGACATTTGATTTCTGTTCGGGACGCCAACTTGCTTTATCTTGAAGTGCTAGTTGTAACTTCACTGTTTGTTTATAGGTACTAACACACAAATAAATATGTAAAATGAGATGCCGGAGGAGCTCCATTTAACCTGTATTAATTTCTTTCTTTCGAAGAAAAAATATTTTCAAAACTGTCTGTAAATAAAAACTGATTCTCTTGCTTTACTTTACTTACTTAGCGTACGGGTTTTTTCAAACACATCAAGTAAAAATAGATCTGTTTTACCGAAACCCTGTTTGCAATTATGGGATGTGTGTTGATCTGTTTATAGGTTGGATTTATGGCCCACATTGTAGTATCCTGTTTCCTAAGGGTTACCTTTGACCTTTTATAACCTTTTAGTAATCTAGGTCTTTCTGTAACCCCATATTCAGTTGCCCATAGCTTAGTGTCAAACCTTTAAAGTTCAGTCTGCAGCCAATCTGCTAAATGAAAACCTGAAAAGCAAACTGGCCAAAGACCTTTTCTAGCTGGCAAAACGCTATAAATCCTGAACCTGTTTTTAGCCTAAATGAGATATGTCCTCTTGACCAATCATAATTTGTTCAATGCAACATGTATGGCAATGCTTTGAAGTTTTTTTTGTGTTCAATCTTTCAAAATGAGAGCATTAATTTCTATTAACACTTATGAGGGCCTGGATGAGCCAGTGAGACCTACACTTCTGTGTTAAAGAAAGCAGACTGGACATTTGCATTTATTCGATTTATATTTATTTACAGTAAAAGTCCCTGATGTCATACATTTCATGTTGAGGTTCTTTTTGTAAGGCATAAACCAACATTTAAAAAAAAAATTTATCTACAATATTGTTGTCTAAGTTAACAATCATTGTTTAACATATTTAGACTGAGCCAACCGATCATTATAACAGGATGAATTTAATATTAACAAAATGTATGGGTACAGGTAAAACGTAATTTTCATAAAACTATTAAAATAGATTTACCTTGTTTGAGCTCATCAAGTATTTTACATTTACATTTACATTTAGGCATTTAGCAGACGCTTTTATCCAAAGCGACTTGAAGACAATGAAGCGGTAAATAGCCGATACAACAATAGGTGAACAAGTGCTACAACAATGTTACAAAGATACACAGAGCGAGATAAAAACCTGAAAGTTTTTTTTTTTTTGATAGAGTTAGTAGTTAGAAAAGTAGTGAGTTAGTGAGTTAGTGAGTTAGATGTAGCCGGAAAAGATGAGTTTTTAGGTGTTTTTTAAAGATAGAGACCGAGTCTGACAAGCGTGAGGCCAGAGGCAGATCGTTCCACCATCGAGGAACTGAAGCAGAGAACGTACGAGAGAGAGATTTCTTACCCTTTTGAGCTGGTACCACAAGTCTCAGCTCATTTGCGGAGCGCAGAGATCTTGAGACCTTGAGATTTTACATTAACTTCGGAGAAACATCCCTCATCTCAAAGTGTTAATTCTCAAATACAGAGATCAGTCTTAGAGGAAAAGCAAAAATATAACATGAAGGTTGTTATTTTATACATCACCGATGCTGGTGTTTAGCTTTTTTTGGCTTTGTCTTATTCCATGGTGTATCCTGATAATGCATTTCACATAATTACGATTCACATATTTGGTCTCCTTTTGAATGTAGTAATGCAGTAACGCATAAGCTTTTACTTGTCTGTTTGTTAAAATTATATTTACACTCTTTGCATCATACAGTACGCGATGTGACCTCAAGACGTTTTAAGTTAAAACATAGAGAAAGGCTTTCTATACTTCTCTTCTTGTGTTCACATTGTAAAGCTGGAGTGGTTCAGATCATTCACGAGCAATGATACCACAGGGTATAGGACATGTGTTTTTTGTGAACTTTGGAAACAGCAGCTCATATGGTTGCAGTTTTATCTGCTGGAGTTTTTGAATTGTGTTATATTTTTGATGGTAAATACGTTTTTCTTTCTTAGTGTAATATGAAGAGACAGCTATAAGCAAGCAGTTGTAGGGGGATTTCCTTAAAAAACTAAACTAAACACATTTGGTCTGTGCTGCTTTAATAGTATCATCCTGTAAAAGATGGACATGTTTTTATTTTTAGCATGTCAGTATCAATAAACCGTGTCCAAAGCTTAGATTTGGAAAAATGAACTGTCCCCCAAAAGCTGTTTTATGATAGGAACCATTATTTCTCAAAAATGCCTAAAGACACAACCAGTCATGATAGCATAGTTAAATAGTATAAATAGCATTATTAATAAATAGTATTATTTAACATGAAACAGTAAAACTCAGTTTGATATTTCAAGTAATTTGTATAAATGTTTTAAATGAAAGAGTTATTAATATTGAAATTGATCGTTAAGGATTAACCAAAATAGACAACATTAGGTGCAGAAACAGGAAAGAGTTCATTTGTGTTCTTTATTCACTAGCACAGCACATGATAAATCGCTTCTATATTTTGCATTTTTCCTCATCTTTCTTGTTTCTCATGCTCTTTTCAGAAAAACAACTTCTTCGTGCAAGTATTCCCTTTCCAAGACTTGCTTCTTTTAAAAGAAAAACTGTCACTGAGGGATGGCTTCACTGTTCTGCAGGACGCCAACTCTGTTTTATATACGGCCCTTAATTTCATCCAAACCTCTAATAGGCTAACAGCAAAGTATGAGGCTAAATCCGACCTTAGGATTCTGCATGTCACATCTCTTGTGTTTACACCACATTTTCATAATAATTTTATTTCTAAACAATTTCAGAAGAAAAAATCTGAAAACAATTTGTCGGGATTGGTAAAGGAAGAACCCAGATGCAAGCATGAAGACACTAAAAACTTTATTAAACAAAACAAAAACCCACATTGGGGGACAAAACAGGACCTAAGATAATATAAGTACATCTATCAAGACATGCAATGCAACAAAACAGAACAGTTCACAAGAGCATTATATGGGGAACATAACGAGGGATAACCCTACAGTAATGGGAAGATAGATGGGACAATAATGTGGCGGGGTCAGGAGACGAGACAAGAGAGCAAATGGCATGTCATAATAAACCTTGCCATGTTTCTCTCACAAAACACACAGGTCTGCCATGATTCTGCGAAAACCTGGAAAATCATGACAGCATTGGTACATTAGGTTACTCAGAACTCTCAAAACAGAGTTACACTTATATACTTGTGAGAAGTTGATGATCTCTTTGTTACCTTAAGATCTATTTGAAGTAAAATGAAGGGAAGTGACGTGTCGAGTCGAGTGGCCAAGTATGGTGTCCCATACTTGGAATCTGTGCTCTGCATTTAACCCATCCCAGTGTACACAAACAGTAAGTGATCCCACTATGAACATACTCCCGGAGCAGTGGGCAGCCATGCTGTGGTGCCCAGGGAGCAGTTGGGGTGAACGGTGTCTTGCTCAACGGTCTCATATGAGTCGTGGTATCCCCGCTGGTACCGAGTCTGGAACCAGCAACCTTGGGTTTGAGTTTTCTAAACAGTACAAACAATATAACTGTATTTTGTAACAAACGTTGTGCATTAATGAGAGACTAGACTAGACTAGAAACTTATTAAATGTTTTAATTTGAAACAATGTACACAAAAAAGTTATTCAAAAGCATTGAAATAAAAAAAAAATTAGTATATGATAGTAGAAAATCTATTTAATCTGATTAACTTAACTTTTCCATTAGAATTCACCAAAAATAATTGTGTAGAATACAAATAGTAGCATTTGTTAATTTTGTCACTTAAAAGAGCCTATAATTTCTAGATTTAGTGCTTATGGCATACTGCTTTGTCCCCTAGGTTTTATTTTTACAGCAGATGATCTGTTTCTGCAGGATGTGATAATGTGCAACAGCAGGACGGTGTCTTTGGTAATGGAAGAAACCTCAAACCCTTACGATTAACAAAGCTAAGTGTTCATTAAACATCTGATTTGAAATGCTTGTTTAAACCTTTTATTGTGGATACTTTAAAGTTTGACTAAAAATCACAGAAATTGTAAAAAGTGAGGATAAACCTTTCAGTGTAAGAAAATAATATGGTGGATTGATTGTTATACAGTGTGTTGTACTATCACTTGTACTGTCAGAGCCATAATACCATGCATGTATGTATTCAAGTATTCAAGAGGAAAATAATATTTTTCTGAAAGATAACAAACAAGAATTGATGTTACGTTAATTTATTTATTTGGTATTATTTTTATAGACTTTAGTTTTAAAACCCTACTGATTCCCTCATTAAAATGGTTTACTTTGCCCCACTGAACACTCTTGTTTGTAGCGTGTAGAAGTGAGTAATACGTTGTAATTGGTGGTATGACTGTACTGACTTGCTCTGTTATTTGACATCTTTTGACATCAAATTAATGGTGTCTATTTTCAAGCTGGTTATACAGCCCATGCATGTCATGACAACAGAGTGAGGACCAGTACATGAGCCAGTCATCATGTGACATGAAAAATTCATCCTGAAGCACGGCTGACTTGCTGGGTGAACAAAGAATCAATAAACCTTATGCCTTTAATATTAAAAATACAAATATACTAAACCACCAATACAATATTAAATAAATAGTGCACCCCATCTATCATTAATCAGTCACCTTCATGTTGTTCCAAATCTGTATATATTTCTTTGTTCTGATGTATACACTAAAAGAGATTTGGACAAATGCTTATAGCAGTTTTTGGTTAACTTTTCTTTAACCTCCAGTGGATATTTTCTCTTTATAACAACATTTTGGAATGTCATTCATAAAAGTACAGGGGAGCAATTTTTTCTAGATAAAAAAACAATACACAGTTCTTCAACTGATTTTCAATCTTAAGTCTACCACAGATCTCGAGTAACTTATGTTTAAAGTTTCTATACATTTACATGAAATATATTATTTACATTTATTCATACATTTTCCATCGTCATAAACGTTTGTAAAACTTACGCTTTGTATGTATTCACTTGTTATATTTCTTGTTTAGACTAATTTATTATATACACGATACATATTTCTATTTCACTGTTATACCAGACAAAATGCAGCCATTGAGGCATAAATATATGTCTAGGCTTGGTATATCAATAAATCTTTACAATCTCGCAACTAGGGTAACCAATCGGATCAATCTTGTTGTCATGAAGCAATTAGCCAAGAAAAACATGAACCTTTCTGAGTACGTTTGAAAATTATTCAATATGTAAATCACATATTTTTTAATGTTTCAAATCATTGGCTGTTTTCTGCAAACATCCACCATTGTGCAGACAAAATTCAGGGTTTAATTCTGGATTCAGGATCAAACTCAAAGCTGACAGAGAAAGTTTACATCCACCTCTGAAGGGGCTTTGGTTTGTTTGGTTTTGTCAACTCAAAACCTACTCTGAGTGCAGCTTATATTGTGAGATAGGCCTCAAATATCACAGACAGACCAACAATGACAGATTTGTTTAGCTCTTTAAATAAACGTGAAGGAACTGTGTAGACATCAATGATCAACAAATTGTGCTTTAAGTTTGACAAAAAGGTTTCAATGTGGTTTTTCTGTCGTTTGAAAGTTTGGCACTTAACAAATACAGATCAACATCCAGAAAGTCTTGAAAAGTGAGACTTTTGCCAATGTTCTTACATGAAAACAAAATAAATAGAAACATATGCATGTACTGTACCTGTTTCGTATAAAATATCCATCAATTTCTTTCTGAAGGTTAAACTGTCAACTAATCTATATATTCTGACATTTGCAAACATACAACCCCCAATTTCTTGTTTAAGGACATCTTTAAACCTTTATCTCCGCATTTATCCATCCGTGAATTATGATGAGAGTGATATACAGTACAGCCACTCCTGGGGATCTCTGTGTGAGACTGTGGTGAGGTTGACTAATTTCCTGCAGAAAGAAGTCTTTGCCAGGCCATATACTGCAGGAGGAAGCATGTCCACCGTATAGCTGTGCGAATGGACTATGATAAATAACAGCTCTTCCTTTTGAACACTATGAGTTTGTGATAAAACTGAAGATCAACTGAAGCACACATCGCTCATGGTTTATCATCTGTTCACCGGTATACCTCATTTTGCTTTTGTTATTTGTGCCAAAAGATATTGGGATATCGTTACTGAGTAACAATATACTGACACAGTTCTGGGCCCAACTTTGGGTCAGTAGTTTTCTTTATTTTAACTCCTGACGTGGACTGTTACTATTGCTTACTATGACAGATACAGCAACCCTACAAATGTTACCTGTATATTTTCACGTGAGCTTACTTGTCAAAACAATTGAAAAGGCTGGAAAAATCAACAAATGTATGATACTCAATCTACTGAAAGGTTTAATTAAGGACAGAATGTATTGAGCTGGATGGTGAACAGATCAAAAGGTAGTTCTCTGTTTTGATTTACAGTTCAGGGGATGCAGAAGTTTTGAGAACACCTGAATCACCTTGTAAAGTCTACCAGCATGTGTCCCCAACATTGCTGGCACTCTCCGTGCCCCGAGTCAAGCAATGTGGTTTCTATCTGCAACAGTAAAACAAAGACAGGGGGTTGTATTGTAACAGATGGAGATGGAAAGGCCACAGAGGGGACAACAATTCGTCAGTATTTCCCAGGATGGCTCTACGTGGGTCTAACCGGAGGACCTTTTAGCTTAGATATTGGAGATTGTTTGCTGGACACGGAGGCTGGGATTGATTAACAGTTTAAACCTTCAAATCAGTTAAACCCTACTTTTACCCGTTATTACGACAATGATGATGTCCGTGTTTTAACCCGACCACAGTTTCAGTGGATCCCCATCTTCCTGTAACAAGCATAGTCTCAGCTTTAAAACTGTTTTGACAGGACTGTATTGACCCATAATTTAGTGTTTGGCCCACATAAAAATAGATGTTCCACCCAACAGTAATGACAGAACAGACTGTTTTTGCCAGAAACAACAAATACTATGATCACTGTAGTGAAGGAAGCTAAACAGGGTGTTCTCCAGTTGTCATGTGTCATCTAACAACACTATTTAATTATTAATTTTGTCAAATTTGTTCATGTTTGATACTGAACTGTAAAAAATCTGTTTAGAATAAAATTATCCAGCAAGTTTAAAGTTCTCATCGGAATGGTTGAAATTCCACAGGATTGCTATGAGACATGCATGTAATGTTTCTCAATGGTCCGTATGGAAACATCACGAAGCCATCTGATTGAAAGTCGGCTGTTGCATTTACACTGGTTATAACAAGACGTTAATACATGAATTGGGAATTTTGGCTGAGTACTTACTGTAGTTTACTTATGCATGATTATCTAATTTAATCGTAAATTATTTTCTTTCTTTCTGTTAAAATCAGTTTTGGGCATGTTTATTAAAAAAGTAATTAGTTACAGTCACCAGTTACCTCTTAAAATAGTAACTGAGTTACATCATTATAAAGTAAATAATTACTAGGGGAAGTAACTATTGCGTTACTTAAGAAAATGTAATTTGTCAACTAACTATAAAACAAATCGAAATAATCGAAATAACGCTGGTTATTTATTGCGCTGTTATTACCATCACAGGTACCCATATAACAAAAACATTTCCTCTCATTAATCAACCGTCAGTATACTGCACATTAGCATTTGATAATAGAATCAGTATTATACAGCTATATATTTTGAAAATCTGACTATAGTAAATAAAATACCGTCTGCTTTAAAAATTGTGCATATATATTGCATTATTAAGGTTGTTAGCATCAATAAAGGAATATTTTAGTTTCAGTATCCTCACTCAAAGATTATAGACAACCACCTTAACCTGAATGGTTATATTCCCATTATATAAAGAATATAATGGGATTATAATTATGGAAATGCTGTCAGCAAGTAGTAACTTTGGCTCTTTGAGGTTCCTACACAGAAACTATTTTCCATCCTTATTGAAGCCAATTTTCAAACAATACTTCATTGTGAGAGTCAGCCAGGTTGACTTCTTTAAAATAAAACCTTATAATCAAAGACAATTTATCTCTGCATGGTGCGAGTGAACAGGCTATTTAAAAGCTGAATTCTGCTGTTCAACAAGAGGCTTGAAGTTGACTTATTTTAGTATATTTCTTGTTTCAGAGCAGGCTTTTCTCATGCTTGAGGTTTAGCTTTCAAAGCTCCACATGGATTTAACAATAGCTGGCTTTTGTAAAGGAGGCAGTACAGATGCTACATGCTTGCATTCATAAATACACCAATCTCCTAGCTGACAAGCAAGATAATGTTGACATTGGAACATGTACATCATTTTACACTGGCAATAATGCTTATTCTCAATAGTCTCCTAACATAGGCCCTGGCTGAGCCGTGATGTTTGGACTAAACATTTCCCTTATGTGCGCAAGTCTTTCCAACTCTTTTGACATGCCAAAGTAATGATATACTTAACGAATGTAAACCTAAGCACTTATACTGTCTCACTTTTGAGTATGCATGTTTATGGAAGTATACTGTGTGCAAGCATATATAAATGAATATCAGCGAAGAGGGTTTATGGGAACCGATGCCCGTTCAAAACGGGCTCTGCTGTGAGACCCTGTGTTTTGTCCCGTCTGACAACACCAACAGGATGAAACATAAACAGTTTAGGGTGTGAAGTGATTGAAACCCCTGAGGGTGTTTTGCTTCAAGAATGGAAAGTTCCAACAGTTTTTGATGTTTATGCGGTTTGGAAGGGAAGCTGTTCTAGATATGGTAGATAAAAAGCACCTGTACCTTAGGGAGTTATTTCTTTACCTACCATTCTTGGTTTAACTCGACAGTGCGATGTGTGAGCAGACATTACAGATATCGGTGTCAGTCTAATACACAAGCTTCTGAATACCCAGCTAGACCACCAATGCCTTGAATTGGTTCAGGTGGTGACCCCGTCGACACATCTGCCCCTGCAGGGCTCTCAGGATGTCCGGTGGTCTCCTAACAGCCCCATGTTTGGATGTGTTCAGCTTCAGAGGGCGTGAGGCGGTCACTATCTTGTCATTCATTATCATTATCACGGGGCAGCTAATGTGTCTGGCTCTTGGAGAGGAAAAGCAAATGTAATCTATCTTTACAGCCTCCGTATTTACATTGTTTAACATCTGGATCAGCTCTCTCGCTCTTCAAAATTCAGTTCTGGTCCCCACAGAAAATAATATATACATACAAATGCATACACACATACTAACATGTTTCTTTTCTGTCATAAAACCCAACAGTTGAAACAAAGCCTTACAGAACATTACATCAGGTTTAATTTGCAATGGGGCATGTTGATAAATGAGAATTTACACTACATTTTCTATTTTTTTGAGAGAAGGGCTGCTGTAATGACTTTACATACCTTATGGACATTATCATTTAGTTGGCTGTCTTAAACCTACTCAAAGAAAATATATTTGACCAAACATCATTTGTCAATACTAATCTAGTCTATTCGTCTAGTCATGTCTGCTGTTATTGGTCAACTCGTCCTTCCATAATTTGGTCTCTGATGTGAAGTCACTAAAGTAACTGGAACCTACAATCCTGACGTTTTCAGTAGTCCAAGACACCTGTTTCTTTTAAAGATGATCCTTGCTTTACATAATTTACAAAAATTCATCAAACTACACTCGGGTTGCGCGCAGCACCAATGCCACAATGGCTAAGCTTATATGTGGAACATTTGCAAAAGCATTCACCTTACTGAACACAAAATTACATTGGTTCATATAGCTATTAACACTATGCATGATAGCGATAACTATTCAAAATAAACACATATAAATAATTCATAAATATGGACAAAATGATGTCGAGTTCACATTCCAAATATAATGATAAAGTTCAATGAACACTGGTGCATGCAAGTTTACAATAAATATAAATAGAATGTTTGTTATCGTCTGCCGGTGCGGATGCAAATTCATAGTAGGAGTTATAGTTGCCAGTATACTGTGAACAACCTTTAAATTAATCGTCAACAATTTGGAGTCAATGTTTCAAAGAGTCGTTCATAAAGACCCATGCTTCGTTATAGACTTAATGGGTAATTTTAATTGATCGGTTAAATGATGAAGTGACTTGGTAAAAAATGCCACCACCTACTGGCAAAAATTCATTACACAGGAAATCCCGAGGCCAAACAAAGGTTTTATAATTGCTCTCTATAGAATATAAACATTTAAGATATGGGGAAATAGATACAAAGAAACAGAGAGAACAAAAAAGTGAGTAACAAAGAGAAAAACCCAATCGCAGTGGTTTGGGTTAATGAAAGTATTGTAGCAGTGGCTGCAATTCAGAAAGACCTCTGAGAGCTGCCAGCAGATCTGATCTCATACATTTAGAGGATCACTAAAGCTCACCGCTTCATGCTGGACCGCCTTTGACATTTACAACACATGTTTGTGTTCTTCTGCTATACAAATGTCAAGAAAGAGTATGACAGTATCTGAGAGTTCAGTCGAAAAGAGTCATGTGGTGTGGTTTGGATCTGACCCATTCGTGTAGTTTGGCAAAACAATTCATGTCCTGTTTCACGCACATGGAACTCTTCAGATTTGGTGCTCTCCACAACACCCAAACTTTTACAAAATAGCACCCACCCCTGGACTCTCTTTGGAGAAGAATGAAATGGCTATTGTACATGCATATGGTCTGTCACTTGATATTGTCTCCAGCCACACAAATCACAGAAACAGAATTGTTTCTAGTAAGCTGAGGAAGGAAGGAGTCTGTTGGACCAGGAAGCAGAACTGAACCATACACTGTAAACCAGAGAAGTTAGGTTAACTCAACCGCTTTGAGGAAACCGATTGCCTTTAAGTTTTGACAAAAATACATATGAGTACTGCAAATTATTTTTTCTAAGATTTATTGAGACATGTAAGAATCAGGTATAAGGGCATGCAGGTCTCTGGCACTCACAGGGTTCATTGATTAGTTAGGGACCTTTTTATTGATAAATAAGCCAGGTATTATTTCAAAAGTAATTTATTGAGAGAAGCTCCACTGTTTTTAAAACCTCTTTTAAATATGATTTGGTTCAAGCCATTGACATGAACTACATAAAAGGAATTAATTTAACATAAATCATTGGAGTTAAAGTAACACATAAATTATAAATAAGCAATTTATAACTTATTCAGATGAGATGTGCTTAATATTACAAGTCATTAAGTTCACTCAACTTTTTTTATTAATGCAACTTACCTACTGTAAATCACTGTGAATATGTACAGGCCACAGGATATGACATCATACATCACTATAACAACAATCATCAAATTACCTACAGTATATTTCACTTCCAATATTTTTTTAATTTAACTGGTTTAGTATATTACACATTGAATTACTGTGGCCAACACTTGCCTTAGTAAATATGATCTGTTTCTCTAAAGGTTCTTTTTCTCCAGCTTTTATGTTGCAACATTTAATAGAGGTTTGGAATCAAACTTTTCTCTCCTATTAGGGGCTGTATGTGTATAGTCACATGGGCTTCCTGCCATTGCCATGTATGTTATTTACCAGGATTAAAGTTGCTGGACTATTTCTTCACCACTGCATGAATACTTAAAAGACCATCATTTCCAGCCTGAATATTAATACATTATATTTGTGTAACAGGGATCTCTCATTCTCACCGCAACCCCCCCAGGGTCTGGATCTGACCCAGCTCACATTAAATGCCAATAAACCTTGCTCTGAGACAGCGTATGTTTACAGTAAGTGGTTAGTCCTCGGTGGGCGATTGTGCATGTTATTGTGTGCATAGATCACCACATTTAGCAATAGTTAAACAGATCCGCTGTGTCTTGGAGAACACATGAAACCTGTTTACCATTGTTTGAGTGATTCTGAAGTATTATCAGACGGACAACATGTGGACTGCGTGTCCCTTTGAGGCAGAGTCTAAAATAAGCAGGAGATATGATTGAAACGTCATGTTGTGTAATAACAATCCGCAAAGTAAAAACAAAGGATTATGATGTCAGTATAACGTCTTTGTTTTATTTGCTGTATTTTAGTTTTCTACTTTTGTTATTTTAAACCATTTTATTCTATATTCAGGTATTGAAAAGTATTTAAGCCAATGGTGGTCATAATCATCTGTTATATTATGTCTCATAAATTAAAAGAGTCACATGACACATAAATCATGCATGCATCATAAAAGGCAATATACGGCAAGGCTGCATCTGTGCGTGCGGTTGCGTATGGTTCGCGGTTGTGAATGTGGTTTTGCTGATATCATGACATATGGGTTGCAATCCAAGTCTGTGTGCCAAGTCCCAGACCATGTTCACACCTTGCAGCCAGTAGCAGATTGTCAATCCAAACCACAGAAAAGTGACAGAAAAACAACAGTTGAAAACCAACAGTTCTCGCTACTGGCTTGTCATTGGATAGCTGTCAAAAAGTTTGTCAAAAAGCTGTCAAAGTTGTCAGAAAATTAATACTTTCTTAATGCTTAAGTTGTATTCACCTAAAACCTTGTTTGAATGTCCAGAACAGTCAAAATGTCCATGTCTAGTAGCTCAAAATCAATCGTTTACATCAACTATTTATTTGATGATAATCAACTGATCAAAAATGTTTTTAAAGTTTTTAAAGAGTAGTTCACCAAAACTCTTAATAACCCATCTTTACCTTACCCTCAGTGTTGTATATGACTTACTTGTAGTACTCTCTTGTAGAGTAATGATGGATATATTGTGGGATAGATAGAGATTTTAGTTGGATATGAAATTTGAAACTTTGAATGTATCTTTCATTGCTGCCTATGAAGTTGTCAGGAAGATCTAAGATCTCATCAAAATCTTTGTTTGTGTTCCTAAAGCTCCTAGGGTTATTGAATGACTTAAGGGTAAGTATTTCATAAGCGGATTTTTACCATTTAACTAATCCATATATAAATCGTGCATCATTTCCCGATCGTTCTTTGGGGGAAAATCGTGTGACTCTTTAATGGACTTTATTAACACTTGACTGCATGTGGCAGGCTTACACTCAATATAATGTAGTCGGAGAACTGGAAATAAACCAGACATCCCACCTCAGTCCAATCCAACACTTCCCACAGGTTGGTTTTAATCCTTGGATTTAACGCTGGCATGTCCTTACCACAGACCTTCCCACCTCAAAGTCGGTTATATGATTAAAAAAAGATGTTTTGAGTTTTTGGAAGGAACTCCTCCTGCCTTCATTCTCCTTCACATTGCATAGTTTGATTTTCTATCATGTTCTCCTTTTAACATCTGAACGGGGCATGATCAGCATGATCGGAAGATGTGGTGCGTGTTCGGGAACTGTGTGCATTTACGTAGTTAGGGAGGAGTTTTGTTGGCCAATTAGTTCTTAAGTGTGTTTGTTTAGGGCATTGTAATGGTCGCACCACCCATTGACTGCTTTTTCACGATCACATCTTCCGATCTTCTAGGAACTGTAATAACCAGGAAAAGTGTTTTTAGTTATGTAGGGGGTGTGCCCTCTTGTAAACATGCGGCCAGGAGAACAGTAACAGCAGTGTTGACTTCATTGCTTAGTAACCTTTCACTTTTGGCCTCGGATCCAAAGTTTTCGGTCAGAGCTGGACCTCTTTGATACATAATGAGATTTGCCAAGGTGCTAGGGCTTTCACTGTCATGACATCCATCATGATAATTATTCATTTAATTTTCCTCAACTTGCACGCCTGTCCCAAAATGAGGAGATTAAGTGGTCTGAACAAATAGGGGAGACCGATTTTATCATCATTACCACTAAGTGTTGAATTTGTGGTACAGTGATTTTGATCTAAGGCCACCACATACAGCTGTCTGTAGAAGTCATGCTTCTTTGCAATACAAGGAATACAATACATTTAGCTGAACTGAGTGTGTGGTTTGAATAAACTAATATAGGCCTACTATAAAAAACATTTGGATATGTATTGTTTACAATAGTATTTAGAGATGGAGATATAAGGTTATCTGAAGTGCAGGTCACTGTCCTGTAAGATTTTTTTCTGTTTTACCCACATGCTCAGACTTAAATTAAGGAAAATATTGTTACTGGTTCTTTATTATGGTATTTTATGTTCAGTGTTTAAAGTAGGTTAAAGTTTATCCAAAAAAGCTGGCACTGATTTGTTCTTTGCAGGGGGTTGTTCGATGAATTTATGCAATGCAACAGCAAGAAAATTATTATTGACCATGACACTTGTAGGCATCTGTAACGTTGTAACTTTAAATAAATGTGTTTAAACCTGGTTTTATGAGTTCTCATTTATACAACTAAGTAGCCATATACCATTCCATCAATCACCAAAGCAAAAAAAAATATTTCAACAGTAAAGAGAAGAATTTCCTTTATACATTTTAGAAGATTTAGGAATCTTGCTACTCTTATAAAATAAAGGTGCCACCATAATTGCTTTACATGGATGAAAATAATCCTTTTTACAAAGAACTATATAACTAAATGTCTTGTAAGATACATTCTTTTCCATCATTATAATAGCCCAAAAAAAAGTTATACTAAAGGAAGAAATTATAGTTCACCAATAGAAATATTTAAATTTTATTTTATATCCAAGTCATTTGGGTCACTGTTGAATTCCATAGTAGCCTTTGTCCTACTTTTATTTATAAGGACTTGATACAATCTTTCAATAAAATATCTTCACTTGTGTTTAGCACAATAAAGAAATGTAATCAGGTTCATAAAAATATTCTGGCAACATAACAACATAGGCTTGTTTATAACTTTATTTAATTAATTAAGACTGAAGACTGAGATGTTATATGTTCATAGGATTTATTTTACACATTAGGACGATTCCGCAAATGAATATAATAACCCTCCAAAATGTTACCTATAATGGATATTTTAGAAATAAAATAATTAAAACACTCCTGAGAATGCTCAATGAAGTAAAATTGTATGAATTGGAATATAATATGTGTTCTCAGAAAAGTTGTTTTTGGTTAGTGATGTCTTTTTTATAGAGAATACTCTTGGGCTCTACCCAAGTATTTCAAAAAATATCCATCCCCTCATAAATGCAAATGAACTGCATGGTTTTATTAGTTAACTTGCTTTTCCCTTGTTCATATTTTGCAATATTTATCAGAACATTTTACAGGCAAGGGCCAACAGGAATGAGTGTTTTCTTTGGCATGAGAAAGGGTCCAGTATAACTGTAGTGTTATGTTTGGGATTTTTTTGTTTCCTGGTGATTTCCATTTTAAAAGTATTGCTTTACATAGTATGTGTTTGCACAATCAACTCAGTCAAAATACAAAAATGTCTTATCAAGTCTAATATCTTGAAAACACAGACATTTCTTTCCTTGGATCCGAGCCTTAATGGGTTTGCCATGTGGAAAATACCAAAATTTAAGCTAGGATTATTATAAATTTGCATACTATATATCAATTTGCTACTATATTAACAATTTGCTCAGGAGTTTTATATGAGCCTGGTCTCTACGGTTGATGGAGGGTTATGAAAAGCTGTATATTAATGCAGACATATAACAAGACCACCTTCATGAGTCCTGTGAACCCAAGTTCTATTTATTAAGTTTAAGATTTCTCTGTAATGGAAGTTGAGGCTGGAGTACTGGGACTACAACCAGTTCTTATTGGTAACTGCAAGAATGACGCCTCCATGTTATACTCACTGAAGGCAAAATACCTCAGAATTGTATTGGACACACAATGTATTGTTACCCAGTCTATATTGTAAAGAATGCTGTAAAAACAACTATTTTTTTACTTTTTCTTGCAGACAGGTAAATATATCAATAGACGACCGCCTGCATCCTTGCTGTATGTCAGTTTTTTTACAAACCTTGATAAAATAATGATCACAATGACCCAGACACTGTAAATTGTACACAATACACAATGCAATACACACAATGCACAAATACCGAGGAACTTCTGTACTTAAAGGCCATTTTCTAAAGTTAATTCACACTGATCCACCAAATACCAACAATAACAAACTTCTTTATACGTCAACAACCAAAAGTCCTTTAAATGTCATTTTTTGAGAAATGGGCACAGCATTAAAACATCAGGATAGAAACGTTTAATCTATAAAGTCAAATGATTGCAAAAACCTTGAAGCTCAACATTGAAAACTCATCAGAATGCAGATAGAACCTTATATTTACAAAATGGCAATTTGTCATAATTTATCAAATATTTGTTTGTTTTCCTTCTGACCTATCTGATGTTATTCCACAGGGGTATTATTTAAAAATTATGTTTTTTCCCTTTTTTTAGGAGAGTAAATCATGAACATCCAATTAGATCAAAACATCCTTTAGAATGCAGTGAAGTGTGAATATCAGTACAACATCAGAGAGCAGCAGCAGTGCGGCCTTCCATTAAATTCTTCCCTACAGTGTTCCATTGCAGCGGGACACAACTCTAGTAATGATAACATGGCAAAAATTACTCAAGTGACCAATAAAGCTGCCCTGTGGTTGGCATAGCGATTTCTGACTTGAGAGTCCATTTGCCAAACCTGCTTTCCCCATAACTGCCCAATACTGTCCCAATACACTATACTATGCTATCTCAATAAAGGTGTTAAAACATAACAAAAAACGCTTTAAATAACATTGTATGAAATTCAGGACAAAAAATTTGCACCAATGTAACTTTAATGAATTAAAATCATACAAACCTTAAACATGATAGACTGTATAATGCATCTGAATGTTTCATTTATGCTGCAAAGGATGTGTAGTCACTTTATGGAAGTCGAACCACTTCCATGTTTGCAATGCCTCTGGGCAGCTAATTACATCATAAGACATCTACATTTTCATCTTTTTGAAAGATTGTAGGCCGATATTTCTAAAATAGCTGAAAAAAGTGATATTTCCGATCAATTAAAAATCGCTTGAGCTCCCACATTTGCGCACAGGATGGAAAGCTCTCAAGAGCCTGCTCTCGGAGAATCTCTGTCTTTATCTTTTGACGATATTATGTCTTCCCTGGAAAGCAGGAGTTTCTTTACTTGACAAATCATATTAAGCGTTGCGTTCTTCCCCGTTCATTGTAATGGGTGTGCCGCATCTTGTTAAAGTATAATATATATGGTGATCCACAGAATTATTAGGTGAAGCTTTAATAGCTGTTTTATTGTGAATAAAAACAGCGACTGAACCGAGGAACTGTTTTACAGCTGGGAACATGCCGGATGACAACAGAACTGATGGAAGAGGCGGTTATTATGGCTTAGAATTGCTGTATAAATGTATGTTGTGTAAATGTGGTATTATGGTGTATTCTTGGTGTAAAACAGCCAAACGATTGCACAATTGTGGTTTGAGAAAGACTCTTAGGTACAACATATTCTAAGAAATAGAGTTCTGTTCACTGCAAAACCTGTCAAACTCTATCAAACATTTCATTTTCTAATCTCACTCTTCATTTGGAGTTTGGTGTGTGATACCTTTAAACAGCGACGGTTGTTTTGGATGTCAGTACTGCTGGATGCTCTTGAGAAGCACTCAGAATTTCATGTTTACAACACCTTTCATTCATCAGGGTCACATTACCTAAATGGAACGTGTGCCAATATTTGTCATTTTCTTGAACCCGACTAAAAAACGATCCATCAGAGGTTAGTTTGCTCTACAGTATGCATTAGGTTTCTTCTGATATATTGTACACAGATGTTTCCCTACAAATCACATATGGAAAAACTACACAATGGCCCTGGGAATTAATTGGAATCAAATCCCATATGTGTATATCATGCTCAAGTAATACGTATCAAGTTACTCTCTCATGTTAGGAATAACAACATGTAAAAGTATTAAGCGATTGGGTCACACATGTAGCAGTTTAAGCATGTTAAAGGTTGAATGGCTAATGTTACATTTCATTAGTGGCATTAGCAGAAATAAGCTTGAGAATAATGGCCACTTCCACACTTAATTTTATGAGGCCTGTCAATTTACTTTACAGTCATGCATGTGTAGCAAGTGAAAGAAAGCGAGAGTTAATAAGCATCAGTGGCCACCGGTGGCTAAAGGATGTAATTGCAGGTACAATTCTCAACCAGATCAAGAAAACTGACATTATAGGCATATATCAATGTGGAATCTGACTCACTGTATTACACTCTGTTTTCCTTCTGTAAAAGCTGATGGCCTTCATTTTTCCATTCTCACATTACATTCTTGTGTTCCTTTTATGGAGCGCAAAACAGATTTTTATTGCCTACCTGTGTCATGAGGTTCACATTTCAGCAGCTCTGGATGATATACCGTTGCCCTGTAACACACAGTTTTTGCTGTTAAATTAAATATATTAAATCTATTCATTCGTCTGTTTCACACAAGATGATTTTTATTCTTCAGTTTAAACCCAAATGACTTTCTTTCCTCTGCAGTACACAAAAAGATATTTGGATGTATGTTTTAAGCAAATAGCAGTGGCACCTTGGACACAAAACCAGCAAAAAACTGGCAAAAATCTTTCCTTGTGTTTTGCAAAAGAAACTCATACAGGTATAAAATTACAAGAGGGTGAGAAAATTATTACATAATTTTTATTTTTTATTTTTTTTCAACCGTCAACATTTTGAGAGTTCTATTGCTTTAAATTAAAAAGTAAAACCTACCTGAAAAACAGCAATATTCTGGTATCTAAGGCCACTGAATTAAAAACTGTTATATATAGAGAAAGATCTCATCAATAAATTTAATTTAGCTCCTGGCCAACCCTTTATTTTACATCCCTTTACTGTCTCGCAGTAAGTTGTCTTTCAAACATTCAATTTTTGGGTTTAAATTTCTTTTTTAAAAATAAACTCATTGGAGGCCTCACATTGGCAAAGACTTCTTACAGTAAATCTTATATGAGCACCCAAACTTTGCCTTTAAAGCCCTTATGATGTTTAACTGTGATTTAGTTAATAACATCCTTGGTTTGACCAGACCCATATTTAAGCATAAAGGATGTGACAGAGATAATCTCCCTTTCTTTGGCAAGCGGATGTATGGTAAGGAGTGATTGGGTTCTCTAGAGTCAACAGCGTGACTATTATGCATTCTAATAAACATGAATGACATTCAGGCAGTTCAAACAACGAGGAGATTTGCTAATGTTAAAAACTCACAATTAATCACTGGAAACTTTTGTATTTCTGGCTTACTGTTATAAGGTACTCCCATCCTTGTTTCCTCTCCTGGTCCCTGGATTTCCTCACTTGACTCTCTGAACATCCCCCTGATGGTACAGAGACAGCGCATCCATCCTTCATCCCGTGTAGGAGAAGACAGAACAAACCAGAGCCAAGCACTGTAGGGGAGGTCAGGAAAGGAATAAAATGAAAACATATGCAATAAGATAGTAACATATGATTGATCATACACTTGAAAGACAACTTTAAAGAAAAGTGAAGGCTTCTTTGTTCTGTTCTCCGGGCCTGGTATTAGACCGTGTGAGTTTATGTTTAGCAGGATTGACGCAGTCTTTTAAGTGAAAATTTATTTATTGTGTTTGCTGGAACAGATTGTTTCTGTTACTTGAATGTTTTGTGAATGTCAAGTGGATTCAGTGAATTGAACTGTCAAAAAGGAACATTTAGATTTTGCCTTGATCACTACAGACATTTCCTCCTCGTCTTGAAGTTACACTACGTACTATTTAACTTTTAGGTCAGACACCCACAATAAGATCTTTCTATTGTGATGATCTTACTGTAAATTAACAGACAACATATGACATTACCCTATTTAACACATTCAATCTTTACTGTTAAATTTACAGTAGATTACCGTTATGAGATTCTGTGTGTATAGGATTATCTCTGTATCAAAGTTGTTAAAAGGCTACTGTAGAAAGGACGGTAAAAGTTTGGAACAATATAAAGTTAACCAAACGATAATGGCGTGAACTCTTTCTTTAAAGCGTTATCAGGCATGGCCTGATATCAATTACAAACTACGCTTAGAAACTTAACAACAGACGGTATCATCTGATGTGCGTCCGGCCCGAAGTTAACTTCTGGTCCGTGATTGATGATCGTTCTGGTAAGTATCTAACCATATAATTTTTTTAATATTTTTAATAATGATATGATTTGAATAATTGTGTATTGCAATATATTATTGGTTTGAATAACTATAATTTTATATCATTTTTTATAAAAAAAAATGGTTCAATGAGCTGTATTGTTAATCCAGATTAGTTTTGGGTAGACATACTTTAACTTGTTATTTCTTTGCTTGTCCTCACAAATAATCGACAGGGACTCCAATGTGTACTTGAAGTTAAATAGGACTACAAAAGTGTGTATAACGTATCATGCATTTACATTTAGTCATTTGGCAAAGGCTTTTATCCACAGCAACAAACAAATGAGGTGCATAAGAGCAATAATACTGGTCCTATAATACCCAACCACAGTGTTAGAAGCATTATGCGATTTTGTTTGTGACAAAATAGACAAAGAGGTTATCTATATATTAATGGGTCAGGTGTTGACTCGCGTACAACAGCAACGGGCAGATCATTCCAACACTGTGGAACAGATCCAGAGAAGGTTACTTTGTTGCTTCTCATCTGTTAAATGACTAATGCTTTGATTCTTTTACTTGCATTACAATTGCTCTTTGACAACACAGAAAGTTAATATATTCTTTTTCAACGTAGTTTGATTCACAGTGTTGTATTTTATATCTGGGGATCTGCATCTGATCATGTTTATTTGTTGTTACCAAATGGCTTTCATTGACTTTGATCAGCGGAACACAGCAGCATCATTATAATGTTTCCTGCCTTTCCTTTGTTAAAGAACACTTGAAGCCACACACATTCACAACCACCCAGTTTAACACTCCATTGTCATAAAAAGATAAAGGCGATGAGACTGAACACCGTGGGGCTATGACCAGATGGGTCATCTGGTGTTTGGAGGTAAGAAGCTGTTTGATCTAGTTTTTTTAGACCTAATAGAAATAAAATGAATATATATATATATTGTCAAAAGGTCAAAAGGTCAGCCTTGTCCTCTCAGTCACATAAATATGCTCACATCAGCATCTTTAAATAAGCTCATGATATTCACAAAGTTCAGCATTTTATGTTGTTAAATAGTTCTCGGACCTGGTGGTGGGCAGTTGATTGAGTCAGAGAAGATGCTAATGAAGCCAATACATTGTTTTAAAAGACTTATTTCCCATAAACCATCAGCTCGCCTCAGAGCCCGTGTGGAGTGTCTCTGAAAGCTGACAGCTGACCGAAGGTTGAAGAAGGGACAGAAGAGCCAATGTGACTCATTTATTCAGTGTGTGTGCTCCATGTTCCCTCTCTTGAGGAACTTTTTTAAACCACTAAACGGAAGCTGGAAGATCCTTTTGGCCTGAAGGAGAGGAAGACCAGAACATTAGGTGCTCCAGATGTGAGAAAATCACAAAATTAGACCACTAGACTATTGAGTCACTCACTGAAGTCTCTTTTCTTGAAAGCTTAGAGGGCCTCAGTATACATCATGTTAATGGTGTGTGAATATTCTTCGACCTGTCTGATGTGAGTATAAAATTATAGGACGTGAAACAAAGACTCAAAAAAAAAAAATTATTAAAGCTGGCATTGAACTGGACTAAGAAAACATGTTTAATCTCATCAGAGGCATTGGCATAGAGATGTGCCAGTTCTCATTTTGACTGAAGATTATACATGTGCATTACTAAAAAATTACCCACAGTAGGAAATCTATTTATAATGAACATTATTACAATATAAGAAATATTATGCTTATTTAAAGGAAACTTTGGGGGAATATTATCGTACACAATTGGGTTCAGCATTTTACTGGGTTAATATAGTGACCCCAAATGTAACAATAGGAATTTCTTTTAAAACAGAATAAAAACATTTACTGTTGTGAAACAATTGATGCTTAAAAAATAGTTCATTTTAAAGCTTTGAAACTAATTAAAAATACTGTTTGAGTAAATGTAAGTAAAAAATTAAGGAAATCTGCTTAAAACTTAAATATTTCAAAATTACTGGTGTATATTAGTATACGAATTTGAATAAATAAATAAGTTTGTTCATAAAAATATTAGTACATTTTGGAGTTGTTTTTAAAGAAAAGTTTTTATTATTACATTTAATAAGGTTAATATAACTGTTCATTAATCACTTATTAATACAATGTACTGTATATAAAATAATACATATTTAAAATAATACAACTACAAACTATTCACACACTGGCTATATGCAAAAATCTCTAAGTAATATCATTCATTCAGTTTTTCCTAAAAACTTCCCCAGCAGTGAATTCTGGAGTTACGGGTGTCTTAGTGAAACCAGCACTTGCAAACATAAACCGGCCTGGAAATCCATCAAAGCACGCTTTTAAAATAATAACAAGGCCTTTCAAGCAGGGCACTGGTAGGTTAACATGGAGCCAGAATGGTGCATAAGACCTAACAGATATGCATTATACTATGAAAAGGAACCGCGCGACATTAAGTAGTTCAAAACTGATGTTGAACATCTGTCAATTATGTTTCTCTCCATGAAATGATAAGGCTCCCAGTGATGGAACCCCCATGATCAGATCAACAGCACTTCTACCATGAAACTAAATTCTCAGTGAGTCACAGAAGCATGGGGCCTCAACTTTAATACATGGAGATCTCCTTTATATTACTCCAAACATGTGTGTTGATTTTTAAGTCTTCTCTGCATGTGGTCGCCTGTGAGATTGGCCAAGTTTTGCCCGTGCATCAGCCCTGCTCTGTGGTAACTGTTCAGAGAAAGCTATCACTACGGCTCTATCCAAACCACATGTGCTCGCAGTTTGCCCATATGGCTGGTGTTAGGTATAACCCAGGTAGTTTACACACAGGATTTAGGCTTTTTCGTCCAGTGGAGAATGATCTCCTGGTTGTAAGTCCAGAGGACATGAATCAATAATGCTTCGCCCTTTGAAAAACGTTGCAGTGTTTCTGCTATAGGCATTAAAGGTATCTTTATAATTAAATATATTTTGTTTCCAGCACACTCATTGTATTCTAATCGTGTTGTCACCAGGAACAGTAATCCAACGCTAAGCGTTTTCAGGAAAACATCTTGGACTCCCTCTCCAGGGGCTTGGCATTAACTCAGCGCCTCTTATTTGGTGTCTGTAAGAGCCTTTCCTTCTCTTCCCTCCAACTCTGATACGTATTTTTGGAACCCGGTGAAATTTAAGAGCCCTGTAACAGAACTGCCATTAGAATGCAGGGGTGCTGGTGCATTCAGAGATTAACTCGTAAAGCATTTATTCTCCATCTGACAAAGGTATAACAACAGCTGCATGACAGAATTCTGACCGCCTCTCTTTCATATAGGAACCCAGCAAGAATTATGGGCCTCGTTATACATCTCATTAAGCAATGTTAAACAAATATGTCTGTGAAAATGCATTATATAAATCATTTTATTTATGATAACATGAATGCCTGTTTTCAATGCTGGGATTAATTATACAAACATTTAAAGTCACTCGCTTTAATGGCGTCTACTCATTCTTTGAAGTGATTTGGCGAGAAACCAAAGGAGGCCCAGGAGAACTAACAATGGACTGGACAATTTAAGAGAAGCCTGCTACAAATGAGGAACAAGGTTTCTGACAAGATTTGTTCTAAGTGGTGAGGACTATAATGGTGAGAAAAGAAGGGATTTTTGCCTTAGAATAAAGGACAGTTTATTCATGAAGCAAAAGAACTGTACTTGAGAAAAAAAAAATCTATTTCTTTTTTCAAATAGAAATTTAAGTGACTTTGAAAATCTGAAAATCTTTGAAAAGTTTATAAGCATATTTTACATTGTCAATATTTCAAAATGACAATTGTGTAATTTACTCACCCTCTTGTTATTTAAAACAGTTTTAGTTTTTTCTGCAAAACCCAAAATAAAATATTTTAAATAGTATTAGTGACCAAAATCCATCAGTCCCTGTTGACTTCTACGGTATGGACACAAAACCAATGGTTTTCTATTACCACAACTTATAATTCCCACATAATATCTTATAATGTGCCCTGCAGAAGAAAGTCATACATGTTTGAAATGACAGGAAATTAAATGATGACATAATTTTCATATTGGGGTCAACTATCCCTTTAAGCTTTCGAACTAAAATAATTTCTACACTGTTAACCCAAACCAGTTGGGGAAACTCAAGAAATTTGACATAATCGGATAAATCTAAAACTTTACATTTTTAGTACGTAGAACTATTAAGCTTTTAGTTTGTTGAACTGATGTATGTTAAATATTCTTTTTTTGGAACTTTAGTAAAATAACTCTTTTTTATTTACGGTTAAATAAATGGTCTTATTAAGACAATTTACGTTGGTTTATTACTTGTCCATAAAGTGTAAACCCGAATGTTCCCAAACCTTATACCTGAGATGTGATCCACCTGTTCCCAGGCAGTTGTTTATGTCTAATGTAACCGACATTCCATAACAGGTCTCTGTAGATATATCCCTATCCTCTATGGAGGTTGCATTTTTCCAAAGGTTGCAGTAATCACATTGGTATACTTTTATACTATATGGGAAACAGAGCCTGAAGGGACACACAACTAAAACCATGAGAGATTTTTTAGATTTTTAGTCCGTCTGGTTTCTCCCACATTTATTCACTCTTTATTTATTTGGGTGGTTTTCTGAGTTGTGCAACTGCCGTTCAACATTTGGTTTGTAATCTTAGAATATCATTCCCAGGAAAGATACTTCATCAGGTCTATCTGTTTAAACATTACACAAGGGATGTAGGGGTTGACCAGTCAGACATAATTTTCACATTACTGTGACCATATAGAAATTTCATTCATGATGACATACAGACTTAGATACGGTCGTCAATTCACAGTTCACCGTGGTTTGGAAAGATGTTTCAAGATGTTTTAGCGTCTTGTATGAATTAAAGTGTCTCAAAAGGAAAGAATAGAAAAGGTCAAATATTTAGGAGAATAGTTCACAAAATGTCAATATTTACTCATCCTTATATTCCACATATCACTTTAGGAACATTAACTATAGGGTTTTATTAAAGTTAAAGGAGTGTTTTTTGTGGATTGATAACCATTTGTTAACCATATGGGTAGATGCATTAAAATGCAGTTAATGACATCAATCTAACAGTATCATATTTACTCATTTGATCATATGTATCAGCAGTTCAAGTCATAGATGTGCAAGGATACAGCCGAGATTCGGGCTGAAACAATATGTACACTGCTCTGTCAGGCCTCATTTTCACTTGTTAATTGAAACTCTGTGGAGGGTGATTGAATGGATGCTAATTTGCATATTCATGTCTGTAGGTTACACAGATGAAATCATCAACCTGACGTAAAGCGAGACCTTCACCCTAAAACAATCTCCTATGCAATTGTCAACAAAAGAAAATCATCACAGAAGTCAGGATAAAGGAGAGACCCTACTGAAATGGAAACATGTTAAGGAAATACCAAACTGTAATTTTCTTACATCTTCACATGCATAAAACATAAATCTTTTACTCTTCTGTATCTCCAGATCCAGTTCACAAAACTGATTCAAACAGTTCTTATAAGAATGGGACTGGTCTTGTTCTCAAGTCCAGATGATTGAATAATCCAGTAACAGCGGTTGAGTTCACTGGAAGAGAAGCGTAAATAATTCACATTTTGATGCGTTTCTCACTCAAAGCCAACACATTAGAACACTTTGAATACATCTCACAAGTCCTTTGAATCACATATGTGATACATTTGTGGATATTTCTCTGTATGTGGGTTAACATGTTTTTAGAGTATTTTCGTGCCTTGCAGGCTCTCGTGGTACATTCTATTCAAACATACTTCCACAATAAGAGTTCAACTAGTTGGAACACTAGCACAAGCCCTCTTTATGTGTTTCACAGAAGAAAGACCTTTGGGTCTGGAACAATACGAGGGGGAAATAAATGATGACAGAATTTTCACTTTTGAGTGTTTTTTTATGAAAAACTAGACCATTAAGTCTTACACAAGTGACATGAGAGTAACTTTTTTCTCCTTGACACAGAGCCTGGATTTAAAATCAGATTCTGATAGGAAAATAGCTCTTCTAGAAGACTAGAACTAAATTTAAATGTTTCTTTGAAATCATCTCCAGTTGGGCCAATAAAACATCCAAATAGGCCAAGAACCTTGCGCTACCAGAAAGCAAACAAACAACCGCCAGGCAACTTTGTAACGTTGTCAGATATGGTGTTAAAAATATCCACACAGAGGACCAAAGGGATATCTGGAGCTCAATAAATAAAAAATATAACAAGGGAAATATTTTCATGTCTTTTAGAAACATGATTTACCTTGAATTCATTTTGACTGTGGGAATATAATGCAGGATGTTCTACTGACATGTTTTAATAGCCTCCCGAGGAGCCGTTGGGTTCCTCCTCCTCTAAATGACGTCTTGAATTGCTTCCATGAGTCTGGGATGGAAAGTGCCAACACTGCTTGCCAGTAACACAGACGCCCTACTGACAGAGTGATCCACAGTCAGGAGTCAAAAATTTCTCTCTTTCATTCACTGAGAAAGTATCACTCTCTACTGGACTGATGGGGGAATAACATATTACAGGGACTGAAATGTAGTACTTAAGGATTTCCAAACCTTGGAAATAAAAAAGCCACACTTTAAGGTGATAGTTCAACCCAAAATTTTATTCTGCATCATTTATTTCACCCTTTGGACATTATAGACTTGTATGACTTTCTTACACAGAACACAAAATGAGATATTTTGAGAAACGTCCCGGTTTTTAACAATTTAAGTCAATGTGTCCCCTATGTTATCGAGGCCCCAATGTTTTTCAAAGTATCATTTTATGTTCTTCAGAGCAAAATAAAGTTTTGGTATAATTTGGTATCACCATCATCATGCTCCCAAATGGGATCCCCAGATCAGATGGTTTCCCTCATAAAATGGATCTGCATGATGTAAATTATTTACTGATGGTAAAATAAGTTATAGTCACCATTGCTTTTGTTTTTTAAGTGATTGGGGTATGCACATGGTGATTTCAAGTGCTTCTTCCTAACACTGTATATGACTGGATGAAACTCTTTATATTCTTCAACATTATATGACTATATTGATTTGCTTTGTGTGAAACTGCTGTGGTCTTCTGGGTTTCCCTTAGAGAGAAGGGATGTTTCTCTTAAAAAGTCAGTTTCACATTTGGGCACCAGAGGGATCAATGTTCACAAAACCATTAACCTCTTTATTGTCAAAAAATGGATCTGTGGTATAGAATGTTTGAAAAAAACAGAACCCAATACATCTGTTATAACCAAAAGGTACAAAATGTTGTGTTTTGTGTCAAAAGTGATAGTTTACCCAAACATAAAAGTTGTGTCATTTACTCACAATCTTTTCATTTTAAACCAGACGTTCGTACAAAGAACACAATAGAAGATATCTTCAAGAAAGTTGGTAACTGAACACCGGTGGCACCCATTCACTTCTATTCTAAGTACACAAAACTAACACAAGCGAATAGATGCAAGCTCCCAACATTCTTCAAAATATCTGCTTTTGGGATGAAGTATTCGGTCATACAGGTTTAAAATGACAAGAGAGGTATTTTTTTTATTTTTGTTTGAATTAGGTTACCACCCCTGGGCCTATGTAGCCATTGTCTCTTAAAAAGAGCAGATTCACACTTCCAGTTGTGTCTTGCTTTCACGTGTGTTCAGGATTTTTCTGCGCCCATGATTTATTCCACTCAAAGAACACTAGTACTTTAACAACTGAAACTTGTCTTTACAACTTTATTAATATTCACACTCAAAACGGTGCAATTCATTGGCCAAGCACCACACATTTGTATTTTCAATATAAACCGGGAATGTATCAATTAAAGATCATGAAAGTGCAAATACCATTTCAAGGATATGATGGTTAACAATATAAAATTTCTAACGGGTTACAAAAATGTGCTCCCCCCAAACAATAGCCTTGACACTTGAATTGCCTTTCGACAGGAAAACATGATCTATGTTTATTTTAATTACTGAATGCACAGCATACCTTCACAAACAACTTTTTATTCATTCATTTTTGTTATGTCTGGTCAGTTGTAAATCTAAATGAATCATTAAAACAGACATTTGCTTGACCCCCTCCTCTGCCCACATACATTACTTCAAAGAAATACTGCAATTTATTGAGTTGATTCTGATCACGCATACATACAGTAAAAATGTGTGAAATCTCCTTAATTGATGAATCTTCTGGAATGACTCCAAGCTGCAAAACACCACTTCAAAAACAACTTTGTCTTCATGTTGTAAAATTACCATTATGCAATGCAATATTGCATTAGGACAACAGTTTAGAATCAACATACATATTCCATCAAGCCCACAATAAACACGAGGTGCCCACAGCATTTCAGCAAAACTATGAACTCAAGTGGGTTTTTCAAGGCTGAAGTGTGAGCTAGTTTTGTGCAAATTTTCTTAAGTGCTTAAAAATTCAGTGCTGACTGATCTGAGAGTCTCATGTGAAGTTGGCCAGGTGTTTACAGTCGGAAGAAAGCTAATCAAAAAGGTGTACAATTGTTTAATTTGTTTAAAGGACTTTAAACAATTAATACAGCAGTCACTTTAAGTAATACGCACATTTTCAGAAGTGGCACTATTTATTACAGTTTTATACATACACAAAAATATATTTACGCTTTTGTTTATTTGTTAGATTTGCACCTTTACTTTAATTAATTTCATTAAAGAATGACATTCAAATTTAAATAAATAGAAAATTCACTTTCATAATTTTGTAGAGAAATACCAGTTACATTTATTCTTTTTTTTTTTTAATTCCTAATTACATTAAGAATTGAGCTTTATTATCTGTAGAAAGATCTACAGATTAAACAGCTGTTGGCGATCACATATATGTATATTCACCTGAATGTTTGACAACAGGTAAAAACAGATGCCCTTACAAGCAGTGCATCTTAAACCAGGGAAAACATATAGCAGTCACATCTATGGATTTCATCTGTTAAAGGGGTAGTTCACCAAAAACAAATGCTGTCGCCATTGACTCATACTCATGTTGTTTCAAAGTAAAACATGTTTATACTTCTGTATTATGTTCTCTGCTCTTTTTTTATACAATGAAAGTAAATGGGGACTCCCACTGTTCAAGCACCATCAAATGAATCCACATACAAACTACACACTTTTGACATATAGTCAGTTGACAGCTTTGTGTATCACAAAAATAAATTTCAAGAAATAGTTTCTTAGACATTTTTTGATAGACACAAAGAAATACATTTGGAAGAATTACATTTTTTCAACCCCGTTGACAACCCTAGTCGGAAAAATTAAAATAGTAGTCAAAATTACCCCAGAACCTTCTTATATTCTTCAAAATATTTAATTTTGTATTCAACACAACAAAAAATTATAAAGGATTTTCCTATTGTGGTATTCATTAGGATTCAATTACTGCTTGGTTATTAGCATTCTTCCAAATATCTTTCTCTATATTCATCAGAATAAAGGAATTTATGGATTGTAAATAGTTGAAATGGTTTGTTTTCTCGTTCTTAAAACACCTGATCAGTATTCACTTTCATTGTATGCACAAAAAGCAACACTATTCAAAAAGAGAGAAAACACTGAAATGCATTTTAATTATTAGGTGAATTATCCCTTTAAAGTTTAGATTTATATACTGTTTATCAATGTCGCAGACATTCTGCATATTTTCTCTTTTACACATAATCAATATCTCCACATTCAATATACTTTAGATGGATGCTAGTGTCCATGTATTTCATTCTTTCTTTAGTTTTCAAACACTTGCTTTAAAAAACTCGGAGGAAACGGACTGAAACGTGCTAAAGGGCAAATTAACATTTATAAAAAAAAATGTAAAAAACATTGAGCTCAGAAGCCGTTTGCTTAATTGCCACCTGAAAGTACAGCGGCGAGTATAGGAACGTGCCCCATTCTGGGCTCTGAGAGTGGGTATAAATAAAGAAAAAGTGTCACAGAAAAGGCACCGTGATAAGTTGCAAAGAGAAACCAGAGCCAGTGCGGCACTCCTGAAACCAGTCAAACCTCACTGAAACTCCCCCTCAAATATACCATTGAATCATTACAGTGATTACGATTGACCCGAAAAGGAAAAAGTAGACTGCGACTACAATCACAATTCCTCTTTCGTTTCTGTGATCCTGTGCATCACAGAACAGGCCCACTCCTCTGTATACTAACACAACAGGTCGAGTTTAAAGGAAGGATAGGGCGATGGAGCCCTTCAGCAGCAGGCACAGTTGGCACACCGTCCACCTGGCACTAGTGAACTGTGTGTACTAGCCAGTGTTTTTGGCACCTTTTTAATCCTTGAAGATTCAGAGGATAAACACAGGACTTCTGAACACTGTCCCGTTCCATACAGTAGATTTTTTCTCATCCTCTTTTAAGAAAGAGCCATTCAGCTTTAGCCACTTGATTTTTTGTGATAACCTCACATACTTTTCTCTCTTGGATTACATACTGTTGTCTGGTTCACTTTCTGACTATATAAAAGTGTTCACACTTTATAACTAAAAAGTGTTTTTGGTGAGCAAAGAACACGTGCCTCAAAAGGAGGCCTATAACACACCAGCCAGCTTTGATTTTTACATATCTGACAATACATACGCATTTCTTATCATGATTGATCGTCGGGTTCAAACCCGCTGGCTACTTCGCATCATAAAGTGGCTTAGCGAGTTGAAGCAGTCATTATTTCATACGAGGTGCACCTGACCCTCCCATTCCGAGGAGCTACTGCTTGGCTGGTCAGGGTCTGAGTCACATTTGGGGGTATCGGAGTGACACGGGTTTGGAGTTTCCCCTAACTCGACAGACGCGGGAGGTATCACAGACACATCGAGACCCACCAGGTCAAGCTGCGTGGGCCTAACAGGCTCACGTTCCTCTGCAGTGAACTCCCGCTCTTGCCCTGTATCGCACTCTGCTGTCCACTGTGGAACGGGGCACTCCTCCTCCAATGTCATCCTCACAGACTGTGCGGCGAATTCTTGAAGTGCTGCACCGGCTGAGGGAACCAAACCGATATTCTGAGGGTTCATGTCATGAAACCAAGCCATGATGTTGCCAAGAAGGTTAGAGCCATCTGAGCCGAATTCAGAGGGCTCTGTGCATCCAGGAGGAGCTTGGAAGGGACCATCAGCGGACTCGCGGGTATTAAGATTGTCAAAACGCGAAGGTAAGTTCTGGCCACTGATGTTTCCTAGCTTTTTTAAGCTGTCACCCACCTCTAACAGCTCGGAGCTGCTCAGGGCGGCGCGGGGCACATCGATACCGCACATCACCGGATCCAGCCGCGTGGGAAGGGAGGTTCCGATGGCCCCCAGAGACGCTTCGTTGGCAAGCATTTCTTGAGTGTCAACGCCAGCACCGCCCGTTGCCAGACCAGACTCCTGCAGAGAGAGCTGGATGGCCAGGAGGATATTTGGATCATCTTCGTCCAGGGAACTGCGAGGCTGTAGGGCAAAAGATTATATGTCAGCTTTGGAACTATGTTAAAAGAATGCACACAATGATCTCAACTCACCATTGGCAGCCCCTGCCTTTGACCAACACCAATTCCTTGCGTGTCTGTCAAATGAAGACAAAAACACTGTTTGGTAAGTGTAATTTTAACAGGGAATATAAATCTTAGAGTACCAATAAGTCATCTGGATTCAGTTGAAAATACTGATGAGAAAATGCTGTTTTTGTGTCTCAACAATTCTTTCTACATTTACATTTTTTACATTTAGCAGACGCTTTTATCCAAAGCGACTTACAATAGTCGAGGAGACAAGTCTTCTAAGAGACATCTTTTCTCTTACAACAAATAAAAACTGCAAATGCTAATAAATGTCCATATCACAAAAGACTGTAAACAAAACAGTTACATTACATTTTCTGCTGAGCTCAGCATGCAACATATTTTAAGAATAACCTCAACGTCTCAATCACTACACACTGTTTTCACATGCAGGGTCATGATTCACTAAAGAAGCACGATATGTAAAAGAGGTTTAACATACAGGGGAAAAATGGTCTTGCACACCAAAAAACAATTTCCGTTTCTTTGATATTGTAGTCTTTTCTATGTAAGGAAAACTGTGTATATACAAACAGCACCTACATACAGTCCTTTTTAATTGATTTAACTGCTTCCTTACTTCGCTTCCTCTGTAAGTTACTCTGGATAAAAGTGTCAAATGAATAATTAAATTTAAATTTAAATTTCCCTCCAAACCTAAAGTGATGTGGTTTGGGTCATCGGGGTCAGGCGTGTTACTGCGGAGGCTGGCCATGTCTCCACGTCTGCGTTGTCTGTGTCTGCGTCTATACTGAAACTCTGCATACTCCTACAACACAAAAATACACACGACACTGCTTTAGAGAGGACTTAAGACATGCTAGCATAATTCTCCACTGGCTCTGTGGATAAAAATCCAACTCTTAGATGAACATAGATAACTATTGAAACTGTCAAAGCTCATGGACATTGGTTTTGATGTGTCAGAATAACAGATGTTTTCAGTTGAAATGTTGAGTGGTTAATCGCAGAATAAACCTCTTCAGCAGAGGATTCTATTTATTTCAAGGATACACTAATAAAACATAAATGGACAAAACGTTTTGATTTGACTTTTTTTATGATGCTAGAAGAAAATAAGCTTGGAATAAAATGTTGTGTATTATTCTTCGAGTAATAGCCATGTATGTCATTTGGTCAGAGGTTTGACTACGTTTACATTTTAATAAAAAGATATTGCAGAAATGTAACTCTTGCATAATTTTACAGAAGAATTAGGAAACAATTACAGAAATAGAGAAACAAATACAATAAATTGTCTAAGTGATAACCTTGAGAGTGAGAGCCTTGATTTGATATATGTCTCATTTCAACCAAGTCAGATATGAAATTGAATATTATGTGTGTGATTTGCACTTCTGGGAAGTCAAATTTAGAACAAATATACGCTGAGGTTCTAATCATTTAAAATATTCTATATATATCAAGTTACGTTCCATTTTTGATGATGCAATGTTTGCCCCACGGTTGGGTCGAATGAATGGCATAGTTTAAGATAGTTTTGGGCAAAAGATCAAGCTCAAGACCAATACAAAACTGTTCCTCAGAGCCATGTTAAAACTACAGGTTACTCTGCAATAATGATTGGTCTATACTGAGATGGTTTCAACTTTAAAAACAATTTTCGATAATAAAAATTTCAAATCTAACTCAAGCTAAAGCTGCATGCAATAAGCATGCAACATTTAGAGAAAACTCAATGAAAACATACACAGGAAAAAGATTCTTAAACTGCTCAAGCATCAATAGAATCTTGAACAAATGTCTTTCATTCCTTTTTCCTTAAGCCATAAATCCATGAAAATAACCTGCATTCAGGAATAAAAAAAGAAGCGGCCTGTTCCTCAGAAAGTCTCTAGAAACACATCATTCATGACCCCTACAGTATTGCCAAAGCAAAAGAGAAAAAACAGCCTTTTGAATACTAAAAGGTTTATTAAGGAGGACCTTCTCATTGCATTAATGTGACTTTTCAATGATGGCTAAAGAGCATCAGAAGAAAAATCCCGTCGTGCACAGCACCTTTTGAAAGAAATGAATGAAGGCAACGAAAAAGAAACATGCGACCAAATGAAAAAGGGATGGGATTGTACATGACAGGTGCCATTCTGCCGATCGATCAGCTGGTCTTGAGAAGGGGGATTTATTAATACCTGTGGATGGCTTCCTGTATACTGAAACTGCTCTCTCGGATCAATTCCCCCGAGAAAGGCTTGATTCCTCTGGATCTTAAGATCAGAACAGAACAGCGGCACACTGTTTATCAGCACAATTCACAACTGCTGCAACTCGGCCTTTCAAACTTTCAAGTGCTGTACAAGTATAGAATACCAAACAAAACGTGTTACCTCTGGGGAGGCGAAACCTAAGTATTCCCAGTCCCACGTTCCACCAGCAAAACTGTAAAACATACAACAAGTGTAATCAATTACTTGAACTATATATCCATATACTTGAATTTTTAAAGGCTTCTTTTCCACCCAAAATATGTCACATTACGGAAGAAAAATAGGTTTTGAATGCAGTTTTATTTTGACAGCCAACTAGATGACAGCAGCCTATTATCCACACAAGGGTCGTACCTGCGTTGAGGGGCTTCGGGTGAGTCATTGGGTGCAACGCCTCTTGCCACAGAGGCCAAAAACTCCTGACGTTTCTGTTGCACCAAGCAGGCGGCACGGATGATCTTATGACGTGGGGTACGGAGATATGGTCGGTTGACCTTCTGAGCAAGGTCTTCAGTCACCATTTCCAAGTCAGTCTAATGAGACAAATAACAGTGTCATCGCCGATTCTGGCTTACAAACGCATGTAAGAACTAGCACCTGTGTTATTGACCTGCATAAGCTCAAATATTTCCTTTTTTGTACTCTTGGGCTCCAGAAAGAAGCCATAAGGGTAAGAGCACTTGAGAATGCGGCGAGTCTTGAGTAGTTCGTGTACTGCATCTTCAATGAAAGTAGTGTCTGGTGGGCCTCCCTCTCCTGTTACAATACATGAAAATATTTAAGTCTGAAAGTCAATATACTGATGAATATATAGATAAGCAGGTTTAGAGCTATTGTACATGCAGTACTACCAATCTATACATTTCAACGAAGGATCTTTACATAATCTCTGTAAAAGTGCATCTTACTTCCACTCAGAACTTTGCTCAGCTGTTCCATTTTGTCTTTGGCCGTCTTAAGGAGACGCTCCTCAAGCTGTACATGGAAACAGTAAATTTAGAATTTTCAGAGTTAACTAAGTTGTGTTTACAGTTCCAGCTCTGTGACATGATGTTTGAAGCCTACTATACCTGGAAGCTGTGCTCGTGGTTCTTAAAGCGTGTGTAATAGTGCATGAAGCGATCCAGCTCTTGAAAGTTTTTGTGTTTCTTCTCAGCCTGCGTGTTAGAAAGAAGTTTGTATTATGTTTTTGTTACCTTAGCTAATTCTATCAATGGAACAAGTTCCCAAAATACGCTATCTCTGGAAACGTTATATCATCTTTGTCCTCTGATAGTCTCCGTAATGATTTGAAGAGGAGAACAGATTGAACCGCTGGTTGCAATTCCCAACCTCAATGCTCATTCTGCTATTTATCTATGTCTAGTCCTTCTAATCTTTTTTTTTTTAATTAAGTGTAATCAAATAATTTTTTGTCAATGTTAAATAAAGAAAGAAATGTAGAGAACTGTATAAAGACCATGTGAATTCATAAGCAAAACTAGGCAGATATGTGAATTTCATGCTTCCAGGAAACCTGATATTAAATGATTCATTCTGCACAAAATTTTTAATAAACTGAAGTGTCGTTTAAGTAAGTATGCAATTAAGCGTGTGAACTTATTTACCTCAACGGTCATCTCCTTGGACTGTTCCTCCACCTGCTGGATGACCTCATAACGTGTACATCTGTAGTATCCACCTGTGGATGAACTGTGTTTCTTCCACTCCTCCAGACAGATCCAGCAGAAATCATACTTGCACTGTACATATAAAAAAACACAACATTACCAAAACTGAAACAAGACTATTAGCTCACCTTTACTGTGTCACTAGCTATATGATTTTAGTCCTGGCAGTACACTGGGAGAAGAGTGATTCTAACAGAAAGGATTATCTTTGTTGCTAGGATACAATCTCTCTTGCTCATATTTTTGGAGCACTGGTATTTGTCATGTCCTTTTATGTTAAGTAACCTTGTGGTGGGATTATAAAAATTATCCATACTGTAAAAAGGAACTGTATAATGTTTCTCTGGAAAACAGACCGCAATACATCTCAACAAAGACATCCAAACATTTTTGTATACCATGTCATCACTGTTGTCAATTCAGCCTTAAGGAAGGATCAAACCAAATGAGGTTTCTGCAGTTAGACAAGCCTCTTTTTTTGACGGAGCTCACTAAACTCATTTAAAAAGAAAGTTTGTTGGAAAAAAGTCAACTCAGGGAAAAGCGCTTGACGTCTTGAGGAGGTGCTGAGCTCCCAATGTGGTGACAGAACTTTACAGTTGCTTACAGTGTCTGGAGACTGCAGTAGTGGAGGAGAAACTTGTTTTGGCTCTTGATGGTTAGTCGAGCAAGATCAAAACAAGAACCCTCAGCTTGAACATTTTTAATGTTTCTGTAAATATGACAGTTAACAACAACCAAAGTGCTCATGCTATAACTCTTCACTCTTCAGAGGACAGTGTATTCAGTTGTTGCCTAGCAAAATAAAAATAAAAAATGCAGCGCAACTTTTTTCAAACAGTCAACAAATAAGCAGCTTGGCAAGTGTCGTGTTTCCGAACGTTAAAATCGCGTTTGGTATGATCGGACACTTAAGCTGCACAAACAACTAGGAAAACATTATCTTAACTAAACCTGTGAAAACCTTGTCTTACTTTTAAGATTCATGATTTACTATTCTTAAAAAATATATATATATATATATATAGCACTCGATGCATCCCCTGAGGTTTCAGATCTCTGCTTGCACCTTTTTATAAACTACATCATAGTATCACTGATATGTAAGTTCAAATTCTTAAACCAAAATCATTCATTCTAGTGTACAACTTTAAATTAAACATTCATATCATGTTTTCAACTTTCCTTTTTGAACTCAAACGTTTTATCAAACCTGAATTCCTATGCACAATTCACACACCCTGGTATAAAAATAAACCTTTTATTATTATGTTTTTACGCAAATAACCTTGGCACATTGCATGTGGTTACAGCCCTCATTCTTCTGAATGGGAGATTTGCAGTTGGCACAGGATTTAGAGTTGGTGAGTAACCACAGGCAGTTGGCAGCATCTTCATACGCCTCACTTACACCTGCCACTAAAATAGAAAAGACAGAAATACACATCCTTGTGGTTCGGTAAATTTTCAACCAGATCCTAATAGTATTTCAAGGCTAATCGAAATTATCCAGAGCAGTATTGGTTACAGCAGAACAAAAGTCATTCTCACGTTCTTCTGGTTTCATATCAGTGACCTTCTGAAGCCACATCTTCCATGTTTGGCAGTCACAGGGCTCATGGGCTTCTCCTTGACATTCCCTGTGGAGAGAAACATCAGCGTGATGTCAGGACTCAGCATGGAGAAAATTCAGTCGACAAGATATAATCTTTGCATTTCAGGCATAGGATTTTGGAGGACAAAGCATGCGATTTGAATGTCATAGGCTTTTAGCATCTGGAAACACATAGGCAGACTGTTAAGCACAGACAGTCTTCAGTCTGGGAAAAGTCCTTCCATTTTAGAATCAATCCATATTTAGTCAGACAGAATAAATGTTTGCGTGTGTGACAGGGCAAGGGGAGGCAGGGTGTACTGAGTGATATGTAATGTTCAGACCTGGCACAGGCAGTGAGGAGATATGTGCCCAACTGTGTGGGTGAGTATATGTCTATGTGTTTGTGTGATGGGGACAGAAGGCCCAGAGCTGTAGGAAACAGATCTGCCAGAGACCACTGTGAGCAAAACATGCAAACAGATTATTTGTTCTTTTCTATACATTAAACATAAAAATTATCTTGTTGCAAGTGACAGCACTGAAATTGTAAATAAAATGGAATACTACGGAAAAAAAATGAAAAATAACTTTGGTCCGCCTGATGCTTATAGGGATATTTCACAACCCCCAAAAAATATATACGATGAATTATTTACTCTCTAGTGTTTCTAAATCTTCATAATTTTTATTTGTTTGAAAGTAGAGAAAGAATACCAAAAAAATACAATGGTAGTCAAAAGAACCCTGGAACTTTTGGTTGCCTTAAATTCTTCAAAATATCTTATTTTGTACTCAACAGAACAAAATTTACTATTATCTTAGTCAATGCGGTCCAAGAACCGCTTGGTCATGAGCATGCTTTCAAATATATTTCGCTCAAAGGTGAGTACATCAAATAGTGTATGTGAAAGTCAGGGGAAGAATAAAAGAATAACTTGAGTTTAGGTGAAATATTGGCCCCTATGATTGGCACTGACCAGCAGAAGAGATGGCCCTTCCCACAGTCCACTGCAGGAGCCTGAAGGAGAGGGAAGCTGAGCGGGTCAGAGGTGCTGGCACCGGGCCCTTGTCCAGCCAAACGCACCGCTCTATCACAGCCAGCCCGCGGGCACCACCGGATGGCCGAATTATTCTCAACAAATGCCTGACAGAGAGGAAAGATGGAATGAAGTGATAGAGAGCTATTACTGTTGCCTTATGAAAGTTAATCTTAAACTAGAGAAATGAACTTCAGCTATTGTACTTAAACATTGAGTGGTTGTTTAAGTAATAAACTACCAATGAAAATAGCATAGGAAATATTAATATGAGGGAATGCAAGTATATATTGTAAATATTGTTACATATTCAAGTTTAAAATGTTGTTTATATGTTGGTTAATATGCTTTAAGGCAAAGCATGTGCAGATCTATGATTTTAAACCATTGCTAAATATTCCTTAATATATTTCCTTAAACATAATGAAGCATAGGAATAGAGTTAAATTCAAGCAATTTAAAACAAGATATTAATTTTGATTTTGAAATATGTCACATTAAATTAGATCTAATGGGTAAAATAATCATCCTCGAGGGTCATTTAAATTAGTGGTGAATAAACTAAAAAAAAATAACTATGTGAAGCCCTCCCCAGTTCATGTTATCTGCTGATTCTTGTTATGATGAAGGTTAAATTCACCAGGACCTCCAAAGGTCTGTTCATACACTGAAAACGGCTGGAACACAATTCTGACACCCCTGAGAAAGATTTAACATCAACATAGAAGCATAATAAAAAGCTTGGGACTCTATAGCGTGAGAAGTGTCATTATCAGACATTCCCTGATTACTCCTGCCATTGTTACAGTCACTTGAACCCTGTCAATGCTTCAAAATAAATACCAAACCCAGAGTTTGCAGATGCTTCATCAGTGAAGACTCCAAAACTAACAACAAAGACAGATTCACTAAAGTAAAATACAAACATCTTGTGCCTGAGGAAGAGACACCACATTATGTAACTTAATCTGATCACAGGACTATACCTTGATGTCAAACTGCAGATAACGTTTGTCCATCTCTCTAGACACAATGCTCTCAATGACTTCGACAGGAACCAGCTGGAAGCAGTCATAGGCCGGACAAAAGATGTTATGGGCCTCCCCCTCCTGGATCTTTAGATTCAAAAAGCTGCAAGGAGCATCACATAAGTGACCAAAGTAGCACCATAAGAGAAACAGTCAGTGGAATATACATATGATTGAAGTAAAATAATGGAAGTCTTAACTTAATAAATCCTACCTTTCCCAGCATCCCCTGCAGAACTCATGTCCACATGGAATATCCACAGGCTCTTCAAACATGGAGGCAGCACACATACAGATCCCACACTGACAAAAAAGAACAAAACACCCACAGTAAGACATCTTAAATTTCTTCAAAAGATATTCTTCTATTGCATTAAGAAATTCACATAATTCAAACACAACCAGATATAAAATAATTTCAATACACATGAAGCAATATTAAGAGGATCAGAAGTCATTCTTTTATTAAATCATTTTTAAGATCTTGGATAAAAATGGATTATGCTTTAAGCAAATAAAACCATATTCAAGTGATTCAAGATTATTTGTGATCTTACTGAAGCTGTTCTGAACACTAATGAAGCGAGCCCACAAAAAGAAAAGGACTATGGGGCAAATGAGTTTTCTCAGCACACTAGATGAAGTAAGTGTATTGTAAAAAGCAGACAATACTGGGTAACATGTGGGTTTTAGATTTAGAAAGTAAGTGTCAGTATACATTTTATCACCATTAATTCTCTGCCCTTTTGTCTTTTCAACGCTAAATGACTTCTTTTCTTCCACACAAAAGAAGATATTTTAAAGAAATTTGGCAACCAAAAAGCAGTTGCACCTATATTTATATTGCTTGGACAGACAGAAAACTAATGCAAGTGAATGAGCGCATGTTATCAACATTCTTCAAAATATCTTCTTTTGTGTTCTGCGAATGACTAAATGACAGAATTTTCATTTTTGTGGAAAGGAAGTTTCTAGGAAGCAGTGTGACATACTTTTGTAAATGTTCAAATAATACATGCTGTTTCTTCATAAATACAAGGGCATGAAATGCATGCATAATCGTCTTAAACGAATTAAAAATGCAGTTTAAAATAGAAGTTTGTACGTCAATTGCCTGAAACCTGCGATACTAGACCATTTCAACATGACACTTTAACATTTAAAGTGTTTCAACTGTACCACATGACTGCACACATTTTTGTCATGCAAATAATGAAGCAACACATCTGATAACAGATGAATAGCTCAAAATATCAATATAACTCGGCATGTATAATCCCTCACCAAAGAGCGATCATCATCAGCAGGGGTAAGGCTGATCTCGTCCGGTGACGTGATGGATGAGCGGGTGGTGCGGGGTGTACGGGGAGAGGGCAGGGTGTCCCACGTGTTGTAGCCTTTGGGTGGAGGAGTTGGCATCTGAACACCAGAGCGCTGGCAGCAGTCTTCAGCGTTAGACATCCATGCCTCCAGGAGCTTTTCTCTGTCCCAGTCTACAAGTCAAATGAGGAAATGTAAGATTTTTTGTTGTTGTGTCTAAAACACAGTCTTTCACCTTAAAAATACTTGAATCAGCCAGCAAAAGAACTTGGCTCTAAGCAAGGTCGCTTCTCAAAAGGAAAAATTCTGTTAACCAAATCCAAAGACGTTTTACCCCCACAGTATATGAAAACAGATGGTGGGATACTCCTAAACTGAATATATTGTGATAAATTCAAAAAGACTTCTGTAAAACCATCAGTGAAGGGCAATTGGGTATATGAGATGAGATAAAGAACATACAAGACATAAACCAAAAAATAACTAAAAACCATTTCCACAGAAAGGAACACGTATTCCCGTTACAGCTTCATGAAGGTCTAAAATGCATAACACCTGCTTGCCCAACTGTTTGTACTCTTCTGTGTTTAATATAATATTTTAGAAGTGAATCAAAGGTGTGTGTATGGGATTTAAAATAAAGAAGATGAGTCTGCAAATTTGAGCTCGGGCTACAGATCTCCAGAGAGGCAGTGGCAATAATAGCAGCACATATGATTCGAGCTCTGCCCCTCTCCTCCCATGGGATCTAGTGATGCGGAACCAGGCCTGCTCAACAGCCTGCTCTCATAATTGAAGATTATTAAAGAAAGCACTGATCCAATTATGAGGCTTGTGCCAGAGAATTTATCAACTCCATAGATGAGTTCTCTTGGAGAAAGAAATCCTCACTGTGGCTATTTTCCCTCTTTAATTTTCAAGTAGACAAAAGCTTCTGAGATATGATAGAAGGGAAACACCTTGAATATTATTGATCTAAAAACTGTGCACACTTGAATGCTAAATCATGGTCTCTTCGAGCATGATTCAAGCATACCGTGAGCCCGGAGGAGAGCTTCAGCGGTGAAGAGAGGAGCCTGCAGCATGTCTGCTGTTTCCACTATCAGCATGTCCTTCAGTCTTCTGAGATCCTGAACTCGCAAACCTTCATAAAACTGAGACACAGGTAGAGATGCTCTTAAATTTGTGTGTAAATTATGACAGAACATGACCTTTAGTAAATGTTTGTGTAAACTTTATTGCATTGATCTGTTAACCTCAGTTGGTCTTTGGAGTTGTTTTTAATAGTCTACAACAAAAGGTTTACTGACATATTCAGATTATTAAAATGTTTGTACATTTATGTATTAAACTGTAGTAATTGTATAGATATTTTGAAGAATGTTGGTACAAAACAACATGGGTCCCCACTGACTTTGTCCATACATTCGAAGTCAAAAGGGACAAATAAAGTTTAAGTTACCAACATTATTTGAAATAATGCAGGTTTAATATCAAAAAAGGAATTGTAGATATTGACAGAGTGTCGCTTTCAGTAAGTTTGTTAGCTGCTTTGGATAAAAGCACTTGTTCAATAAATCAAATAAATTCTAAATGTATATCCAACACAAGATGATAAATAAAACACTATTCCTTTTTAATTGTTCTTGGAGTAATTCAAGGTTTAAAGTAAACAGTTAGACTACACCCCCTTTATTTGCATACTGACGTTACTCATTTACATTTTTATAGCCATGGTAATATTGAGACCCATTTTAAACTTAGATTTTTTTATTGATCTAAAATCACACAGGTAAGAATCTTTAGCATCTGAACACAAGGCCCTGAGGTCAACGTCCTGGTGTCGCAAGAAATGCTAGAGTTTTTTTGGAGAGCTTACCTCCCTGCGGTCTAAGGCGGCGTACTCTGCCTCGATAACCTCAGCGTGGGGGTCGGTAGAGAAGACCATCTGAGACTCCAGACTAAGAGCAAGCTCTTTATGGTGCTGCCTCTCGGCACAGTCACACGGGGTCTCCTTGTTCTCATTTTCCGCAAACAGATCAGCGCCACGCTTCACCAGAAACTGCAAGGAGAGTAGAATAGTGTTGATAGACAAAAGAAAAATCAATAGCCTGAAGGGTCATGACATCAGAGAGCAAATTTACCTAAAAAGTTAATTTTACGATACAAACTTGCTACATTTTCCAACCTCGTAACTTTCTTGCCAGTGGAAAAAGGTTGTTAGCCTTCTAACAAAACCAATATCTCTTTGTAAAATCCACAGAATCCCAGTGTTAGGAAAGTGTGGTTTTCGTTTATTTTTTAACAAAGTGCCTGATCATGTAAGTGTGGGATTATGTTTGTTCCGCGCATTTCAGTGTGATAAGGGCCAACAACAGACAACAAACTCACAACAACCTAAAATTACCCAAATGAATAGATGAAACATTAGAATGTTAACGGTAATGTATGGATAATGGTGCGCAAGCCTAAACATATGAAGTCATTTTTATAAAACACATAATGACTGACTTAAAAAAAATATAAAAATATGAAAGAATTTCTTAGGGTTATAAACAGGTGGTTGTAACCACAATATAAACAGACATGCCATTTCATAGATTTTAAGACGTTCCAGATGTTCTCTTCTCAAAATACAATCATTTAAACAATCTTTTATTCTGTGATATTGAAATAACCTTGGTAATTGAACAGCAGTGGCACCTATTAAGTTCCATTGTATGGAAACAAAACCAATGCACGTCAACGGATGACAGTTCGAAGCATTTTTGAAAATATGTTCTTTGTTCTGTTAAGCATAAGAAAGTCATGCAGGTTTGGAAATGACGAGAGAATAAGTAAAAAAAAGTGAACTATAATTTTGTGCAGGGTCTGTACCTCTACGCAAGTCCTCATCCCTGAGGCAGCGGCATAGTGTAGTGATGTATTCTTCTTGTTATCGGTGGCGCAGACGTCTGCACTTTCATACTCGCCACGGTCCAATTTGGCGCCGGTCCACTTTAGAATCATCTGTAGGCACTCAGCACGCCTCCGCTCATCTTCATAGGGTCGGGCCAGGCGTGGCTGCAGGGCCCCCTCGGACAGGAGGATGTGAGGTCCCATGCACAAAACATGCAGCGCTGTCTCATTGTGCACGTTACGTTTGTTGGGGTTCCCATCCTTGCTGAAGAGGAAGGACCTGTGCAGAGCAATAATACAACACAAATTTTTGCAACATGAAACTTGAAACCTCTATAATGTAACCTTTTGTTACTTCATTCCTAAAGTGGCCGTTCATATCACCATGGGAGTCACACCTGAATGCAAGTTTGCTAAACAAGTGCTTTAAAATGTATCTGGCTGTCGGATCGCATTATCCAAAAGCATGTGACAAGTAGAAGAATAGGGGAAAAATACATTTTTAGAGGAAGAGTAAATTATCATGTTTTGATTACAAGAGAAACAAAATAATTGAGATAAGTTCTACTGTACACAAGATGATCCGTAACATGCATTAACACTTTTAACATTGTTTATTTTGATTTCTTATTTACATCAAGAATACTGCTCAAGGGCACAATGGGGAAAGCCCAAAGCCTCACCCGCCCAAATCTTTTATTACAACAATGTATTAACCTCAGAACATTTTTTTTATTTATTTGCCCTTTTTTCCCAACTAAAACAGAAAGAAACACTGACTTGATATCATTAAAATCTTCAGTACAACATACATTTGCAGTTACAACAGCTGTTCTGATTTTAAAAGCTTTGTGTCCAAAATTCCTCACCCCACCAGGCCAAGGAGTTTCACACTGGGCAGGAAGAACAGCAGAAGACTAATTGTACATGATGTGTAAAGCTTAAAATAAGTATTAGCCTCCACGGAAGACAAACGAAGATATTTTGAAGAAAGTTGAAAACCGAAGAAAAGAGGCACCCATTCACTTCTAATTAATGGACACAAAACCAATGCAAGTAAATGGTAGCCGGTTACCAACATTCTTCGAAATTTTGTATTGAACATCAACAGGCATGACAACAGGGTGAGTGAATCATTGACACATTTTTTATTTTCTGGTAAACTATAATTCAATAACTATTCTGTTACAGGATGTGAACATTAGGATTTTACATGTGGGTAAATAATGAGAATGAGAGATAAAAAATACTAAATGTAATTTTAAAAACCCTTGGTTTACCTGAGTATGCGTGTCATGGCATGTCTGGCAGCGTAATGGAGCGGGGTGTTATGTTGATATGGTTCGCCATATGAGGTGTTGGGGTCTAGTGACTCTTTGAACTGAGGGTTGCCTTCATACAGCTGATAGGCCAGAACCTCATCTCCACTGACCAGTGCCTTGCGGAACTTTGTGGCCGTGTTTCCCATTGCTCCGTCCCCAGCACTCCCAACAGCTCAGACCTCTTCAGCCTTTGGGCCTGCAGACAGCCAACATGACGGACTTCCTGGAGACATTAATAAAGCAAAGAATGTGTCTGCATTGTTTGGATGACATGCATGATTGACCATCCGCGTAAAAAAAATCATTAATTCATGTTATTTTAACAAGTTTGACTTTCTTCTCCACAACAGAAAAACATTGAGGAACCAAACAGCACCCACTTGAAAAACACAAAACCAGCAAAATTTCTTGTAACCCGCCTAAAAAAGGGTTAAACAGTTAATTGTAATTAATTATTATCATTAATTACTCATAATTTACTTTATGAGTAATGGGGCTTTTATTTTGAAAAATACAATTTTTTGCGGAAAACCGGAAGTAGCGCACTTAAAACTTCCGTTCGCGTAACACCGCTAAAATCAGATGGAGCGCTGTTTCGGGTTCTCCCACGAGTTGAGAACACAAACTTTGAAGAAAAGTTTGAGAGCCATCCAGAAATCGTTTTAATCTGTCCTGGTTTCTCATATTGAAGATCCTCTCTTGGTAAGCTAAAGTGTTAAATGATTGTATGTGTGGATAAAACCACGAGGTGGTCAAACTACCTCCAATTAGTGATTATTCAACATTTTCTGTTGTTTTGAAGGGATGTAACATGATAAAGACATTTATTTCATGGTTAAGGAGAAATGTAAACTAAATTGGCATGTATTACAAAAATATGCTTTTGTTACATTCTTACTTTGATAAATGGTTTCAATTTAAAAATGTAATTCATTTATTTAACTCAGAATCTATAAATCCTATGTAAAAAGGGATTAAAAGCAGAGAGAAAAGTTCATTAGTACAATGTGTTCCTACAATTACATTTCATTGTAATGACATAAGGTTAAAATGGTATATTCTGACTTTAAAAAGTTATTATAAATAGCTATTGTTTTCTTCATGTAAACTTTGCTATGATGTTTTCTGAACAGTAATATAATGTTGTACAACACCTAAAGAACAGTTGATATCATTGATTCTGGACTGAACCTGTTCTATATACAGGTCGGGTCTTTTTCTTTTTTCATGGACGAGCAGAAGTTCCAGAAGCTCCAGTCCTTGAATCATATTAAGGAACCATTGATCCATAGATGGCGAGCCTTCCCAATGAGCCCTGAACATCTACCACAGCATTCCGGAAGCCTGTGGTAGGATTGTGTCAGTTCCCCGAACCGGCACCAACGAGATTTTCCCTTTCGAGTGTTTACCCTTGATTTTTCCCTTTTACTTACTGATTTAAACCCTGGATTGAACTCTGAAATTCCTAAGGACGATTTCCAAGGAACATTTTCAAGAAGGACATTTTATTTTATTTTATTCAAAATGTTATTTTGGGCCCATAGGTGTTGTGTACACAATTTTTGTAAAGTGTTGAAATAATATGTTGAACTAAAGAGTTATACATTCAAAACATTACACTGGTGTTGCTTGGTTATTACTGTACTTCTCAGCTCTTACGAACCTAGGGTGTACATACTCAGAAGTGGGTTACACGGTAAAACTTGGCGAGCCAGCCAGGAGCTGTGAGTAAGTAATAACCAGGTGTAAGTTTTTGTTTTTTTGTTTCGCAAATGGATGTGATTAAGAACGAAGGTATTAAGGTCCCGAATACCGTCATTGTATCAGGTCTGACCAATACTGATTTAGACGAAGAGATTTATGAAGATTTAAAGCAATTTGGGTCTGTTAACAGAATTGTCAAGGTTTTAGACAAAACCTCTGAGTTCTATGGTAAAGCCTTTGTAGAATATGCATCTGGTGCATCTGTGGAGACACTTGAGAAAGATTTACCCCTTGATAGAACCAGTGATATAGATGACAATGTTGTCTTCCACGTTGAAGCTTTATCCAGTTTATACTCAAGTGAAAAAGGTACCGATCTTACCAAAACATTTCTGTCTGACCTCCAAAATATTGCAAAACTAAGTGGAAAATCTTTTGAAAATCTGCTACATGACGAGTTAGCACGAATTACTGGATTACTAAATGAGCGAGAGGAGTCTGGCAGAGCCCAGGGTACAGTTGTGGCACCTGCTGAAACAGCCACATATTCCGTTTCCCCTGATGAAACACCAATGGATTCATGCAATAGTGAGCAACGTCCTCTTGACTCCCTTAGCCCTCCTTTCAGACCTATGGCAAATGCTATGCCCAATCAGTTGCCAGTATCTTCCTTCTTGCAAACTACTGAACAATTTACTCCACCTGAGGTGCAGCGTGTAGTGGTTGAACACATCGTCAAAAGTTCTGACCTCTCATCGCAAATACACGCATCAGTAAAAGTTACACCTTTTTCCGGCAAGGTTCCTTGCCCGAGCTTTGAAGTCGATTATGATACTTGGAGGAACAGTATTGAATGTCACTTGGCTGATCCTACCGTTTCCAGTGCACAGCTGGTAAGACGCATTGTTGATAGTTTGCTTCCTCCTGCTGCTTTGGTTGTCAAATCACTTGGTTACCAAGCAAATCCAAAAGTTTTCCTCGATCTGCTTGACTCAGCTTATGCCACAGTGGAAGATGGGGACGAACTTTTCGCCCAGTTTTTAAATGTTAACCAGAACTCAGGCGAGAAACCTTCCAACTATCTCCAGAGATTGCATACCCTTTTGAATAGAATCGTGAAAATGAAAACCATTTTGCCTCAAGATTCAGATAAGCAGCTCTTAAAGCAGTTCTGTAGAGGCTGCTGGAGCAATGTGCTGATTAATAACCTTCAGCTTGAGCAACGCAAAAAGAATCCACCCACTTTTCCAGAGTTTTTACTCCTTTTACGCACAGAAGAGGACAAACAAACTGCAAAAGCAAACAGGATGAAGCAACATCTGGGATTTCAAAAACCAAAAGCTCAAGCTGGAGTGCAAGTGCATGAAGCATATATGGGAGACACATATGATCTGCCTCAGTCTTTCTCTTCTGAACCACCAGCTATGAAAAGACTTCAAAAACAAATTGTTGAATTGCAGGCTCAAATTTCTGCCTTATTGAGTTCTAAACAACAGATGTCACCTACAAACGAATCTGTTAAGAAAAAGGAAAAGGAGAAACGACATGAGAAACCTTTTAATAAAAAGACATCAACATCAAAACTGACTTCAGAAACCACATCCGCAACAGTTAGATCAAAACCAAAGCCATGGTATTGTTTCAGTTGTGGCGAGGATGGACATATTGCCACAAACTGTGATGAGCCTCCCAACCCCACTTTAGTGTCTGCAAAAAGAACTCTATTAAAAGAGAAACAACAAGCTTGGGAAAAAGACCATCCAATCTCCGATAAACATTTAAACTGAACAGTGTTTCTATTGAGGGACAAATGGAAACAAATCAACCTGAAAGTCCCATAATTGAATCAAAAACCAAATTGAAAGTCAAGTTAAGACAGCACAAAGTGACAAAAACCAGAACCTTACCAAAAGGGCTAGTTGGTTGCAAGAGCACCGCTAACGTTAAAGTTAATGGGCTTGAATGCAATTCACTACTTGATACTGGGTCTCAGGTAACAACTATGTCAGTGTCGTTTTACAACCGTTATCTTTCAGATCAGACTATTCACCCAGTAGCTGACCTTTTAGAGATTGAAGGGGCGAATGGTCAATCAGTGCCTTACCTGGGGTATGTTAAAGTTACACTCCAGTTTCCCAAAGAGTTCATTGTTAGTCAGCCTGAATTAGAGACACTTGCCCTCATAGTGCCAGATGTTAGGTCCAACAGTCATACCCCGTTGTTAATTGGAACTAACACACTTGATCCACTGTACGAACAGTTTTGTGATGACAATACATTTCGAAAGTGTGCTTATTGTGGTTACCACCAAGTCCTGAGAACTTTACAAATCAGACACAATTATAGTTTAAATGGCGGACTAGGTCTAGTCAGCTTGAGAAATAACGAGCCAAGTGTAATCCATGCTGGTGAAAGGATAGTGCTAGAGGGATATGCAAATATTGACAATGTAAACAATGAAAGATGCCTCTTACTTGAGCAACCTACTGTGTCATCCTTACCTGGCGGAATTTTTGTTGAATGTTGTCTCATTAATGTCCCAAGAGAAACTCCATACAAGGTATCTGTAGTGGTAAGGAATGAAACTGATCGAAACATTTGCCTTCCAGTTAGGTGTATCATTGGTGAACTTAGTGCTGTTAAGGAGATTGTTACGACTCAGAACACCACTAATTGCAGTAGCTACCGGTGTTCCACTAGCCTAACAAGCAAGCAGCCAAGTTCAAACTTAAACTTCGACTTTGGAGAATCACTTCCAGAGGAGTGGAAAGCTCGTATGACAAACAAGTTAAACACATTCTCAGACGTTTTCTCTCATCACGATCTCGACTACGGACATGCAACAAAAGTAAAGCATTCAATCAAACTCAAGGATGAGACACCTTTCAAGCAACGCCCACGTCCTATTCATCCTCAGGATTTTGAAGCAGTGAGGCGTCACCTGCAGTCTCTCCTTGAAGCAGGGATCATACGCGAATCACAGTCTCCTTTTGCATCTCCAATAGTCGTAGTCAAAAAGAAGAACGGTGATGTCAGATTATGTGTAGACTACCGGCGATTAAATATGCAAACAATTAAAGATGCGTATGCATTACCAAATCTTGAGGAATCCTTCTCAGCCCTGAGCGGATCTCAGTGGTTTTCAGTGATGGACCTGAAAAGCGGCTATTACCAGATTGAGATGACTGAGAGTGACAAAGACAAGACTGCGTTCGTGTGCCCTCTGGGGTTTTGGGAGTGGAATCGCATGCCACAGGGGATCACAAATGCACCCAGCACTTTTCAGCGTTTAATGGAAAAGTGCATGGGGGACATCAATTTGCGCGAGGTGCTCGTGTTCTTAGACGATATTATTGTCTTTTCCCAAACACTAGAGGAGCATGAAACCCGTCTCATGAACGTCCTGTCCCGCTTGCGAGAAAATGGTTTAAAGTTATCTCCTGAAAAGTGCCGTTTCTTTAAAACTTCGGTTCGTTACTTGGGCCATATAGTATCACGTGACGGAGTTGAAACTGACCCTCAAAAGACAGAAGCACTTAAGACCTGGCCAAGACCTCAGAACTTAAAAGACCTCAGGTCCTTTCTTGGGTTCTCCGGGTACTATAGAAGGTTCGTGGAGGGGTATTCTAAATTAGTGAAGCCCTTAACCAATCTAACAGCTGGCTACCCTCCCGTGCGTAAAGGCACCAAGATAACCAAAGTAGCCGCCAAGTACCATAATCCCAAAGAACCTTTCGGAGAAAGGTGGACCCAATCTTGCCAAGACGCTTTTGATCAGATCATTGAAAAATTAACATCCGCGCCTGTCTTAGGGTATGCAAATCCAAGATTACCTTATGTTGTTCATACTGATGCGAGCACAACAGGTTTGGGCGCAGCATTATATCAAGAACAGGACGGCCAGACCCGCGTCATTGCGTATGCGAGTCGGGGTCTTTCGCAGTGTGAAGCCCGCTATCCAGCCCACAAGCTGGAATTTTTAGCTTTAAAGTGGGCCATTACCGAAAAATTTCATGACTATTTATATGGAAACGAGTTCACAGTCATTACTGACAACAACCCTTTGCGGTACGTTCTAACTAAAGCCAAACTAGATGCTACCAGTTATCGATGGTTGGCAGCATTGTCTACGTTTACTTTTGACATCAAATATCGTGCCGGCAATCAAAATCAAGATGCCGATGGCCTATCAAGGAGGCCACATGGTGAACTAATCTGTGACGGTACATCTCAAGAAGAGAGTCAAAGAATACATGATTTTAGCTCATACCATCTTGCACCTGTGAACGTTGTCCAAGCCACATGTCAATTCCACACTATTTTTCAAAATGACCCTGAACTGTCTCCATGTTACATTGAATCACTTGCCGTGCATCCAGATGCTATTCCTTCAGCATTTTCTGACGATGATAATCTTAGTGGTCTTTCAACCATCCCTAAGTACAATGAGGCTGAGATATCTGAGTTGCAACGAGCTGATCCAGTAATCAGTGTAATCATACAGTTATGTGAGTCAGCAGAACCTGTCCCTGATGGTAATAACTGTGCTGAACTCCAACTCATGCTCAAAGAAATTAGTCGATTTGAAATAAGAGACAGCCTGTTATATCGGAAAAGACAGTGTGACAACAAAACCAGTTACCAGCTTGTTTTACCCAAAATATTGAGAAACCCCGTGCTCTACAGCTTACATGATGAAATGGGCCATTTAGGAGCCGAAAGAACTCTTGAGCTAACTAGATCCCGGTTTTATTGGCCAAAAATGTCTCTCGATGTTGAGTCTAAGATTAAAAGCTGTCCAAGGTGCGTTAAAAGGAAGAGCCAACCCGACAAAGCTGCACCATTAGTCAACATACAGGCAAGTCGGCCGATGGAACTGGTCTGTATGGACTTTTTGTCCATTGAACCTGACAGTCATAATTACAAGGACATTCTAGTCATAACTGACCACTATACAAAATATGCAACTGCTATTCCGACTCGAGATCAAAAAGCCCTAACGGTAGCCAAATGCCTTTGGGAACAGTTCTTTGTCCATTACGGGTTTCCTGAACGTCTTCACAGCGACCAAGGCCGCGACTTCGAGTCACAGGTTGTCAAAGAGTTGTGTGTTTTGGTCGGTACTAAAAAGGTGAGAACGAGTCCCTACCATCCTCGTGGAAACCCTGTCGAGCGATATAACCGCACGTTGCTTAGCATGTTGGGTACACTCAAGGACAAAGAGAAAACTAGGTGGCGCGAATACGTCCGACCTCTTACTCATGCATACAATTGCACGAGGAATGACGTTACCGGGTTTTCGCCCTATGAGTTAATGTTCGGGCGTCAGCCTAGACTGCCCATAGACATTGCGTTCGGTTTACCAGTTAAGAACAATCCGAGCATGTCTCACTCACAGTATGTGAAAAACCTTAAGACATACTTGAAAGAAAGTTATCAGTTAGCATCCGCTAATGCAAAGAAAATTGCTGACAGAAACAAACGCAGATTTGACATGAGAGTGAGGGAGTCAACACTCGACACAGGCGATAGAGTTCTAGTGCGAAATCTCCGTTTTCGCGGCAAACATAAACTCGCCGATCGGTGGGAGTCCACTATTTATGTTGTACAAAAGAAAGCTGGAGATATGCCTGTGTATGTGGTCTGTCCTGAAGGTGAGGAAGGACCTTTGCGCACACTCCACCGTGATTTACTGCTCCCTTGCGGATTTCTATCTGAAGAGGATGAGAAAATGCCAAAACAAGCCTCAAAACCCAAAACAAGGCAAAGTTCCGTCTCTCCAGAGGAAAATACCCTTGATTTTGACAGTGATGATGGCTATATTCAGAGTTATTACCCCACAACAATTAGGACAACCACAAGGGTTATTCAACCAAACAATGTTAACCCCAACACGCATGATACCCAGGAGAATCTCTCCAATGTTGAGGAATCTGAAAACTTACCTATGGACTTACCTTCCGGAATCCTGGATCAACCTGTGGAAAAACAGAGGACAAGCCAAAATGAAAACCTAGTGGAAGTGACACAAAATGAACTGGAACCTGTAAATGAACAAGGGAGTGGACTAACTGAAATGGAACATGACCTACTGGACAATTACTCTCATACCGAAACTTCTGAGAAAGTCGAACAGTCCAAAGATATTGAACAGAGACAATCTTCTGAAATGGACAAAGCTGAACAAGATGCCAGTTCTTTTGAACTAGCAGATCTTGATGCTCCAAACAACCAGACTGCTGACCAAATACGCAGATCTGAACGGTTGAGAAAGCCAACTGTTAAGTTTACTTATCCACAGCTTGGTAAACCTTTGATTTCATTTGCACAAACTATATTAGATGGGTTTAATAGAGTTTTGGTTGAAACATTTGAAGGTGCTCCTGTCCTTGCACGAACATGAAGGGACTCATGTTAATTAAGAGGAGGAGGATGTAACCCGCCTAAAAAAGGGTTAAACAGTTAATTGTAATTAATTATTATCATTAATTACTCATAATTTACTTTATGAGTAATGGGGCTTTTATTTTGAAAAATACAATTTTTTGCGGAAAACCGGAAGTAGCGCACTTAAAACTTCCGTTCGCGTAACACCGCTAAAATCAGATGGAGCGCTGTTTCGGGTTCTCCCACGAGTTGAGAACACAAACTTTGAAGAAAAGTTTGAGAGCCATCCAGAAATCGTTTTAATCTGTCCTGGTTTCTCATATTGAAGATCCTCTCTTGGTAAGCTAAAGTGTTAAATGATTGTATGTGTGGATAAAACCACGAGGTGGTCAAACTACCTCCAATTAGTGATTATTCAACATT
>CM065668.1:18794724-18849724 GCA_033220385.1 Triplophysa yarkandensis
AAAACATGCTCCTTCATCTTATATAAATGCCTTTCTTTAATTTCATTTTCCCAATTTTTTCTAGCATTTCTTTTCAACTTCTATATGCACATACATGTATTTTTTTTTATTTGCATATCACCTTGTGGTTGTTCCAAGGTCTTTACAAGCTGATCAACTATCTTGTGTCCTCTACTCCAACATGAGCTGCCACCACAGAAAATTAAAGATGTATTCTGATAAACACAAAGAAATATTTAGAAGAATGCTTGTTCACCAACAGTTCTTGAACCCGATTGACTGCCATGGGAAAATAACTTTATATATTCTATGTTCACAAAATGCGATATTTTAAATGATTTTGGATAACACATAAAGTTTTGCATTTTACTTTTCCAGCCATAGTAGTCAATGCAGTCCACAAAACATCCCAATATCTTTCTCTGGGTTCAGCGGAACAGTAAAATCTATACATCACTATAATATATGGTCAATATAAACTCTTTTAATGAATTTTAGGGCACACACTCTTTTCATATTTAAATTTCAGACAACATATGTTTATTTTTAACATATATGTAACACCAGCACAGTTGATGGGCCTAAAAAGGTAGATTCTTTTATCAATCAGATCTTACTTTTAATTGAAATTTAAATGGGAAAATAAAGTCAGTGTTAGGTTATATAAGTATTTTCTTGTACAAGGCATTTCTTATCATTTACCATGCAGAATGATTTTACCAAGCTAAAGTTTTTGGCAGTTTTACTAAACAAAATTTAACACAAGGTGACAGGGTTGAAAGAAAATAAAAATTTGGAGAAACATATGAAACATATTATATCATGAACATAAAATATGGTGATGGTTCAAGAAGTTCCCATCAGATCTTAAAAGTGAATGCTTAATGTCTCAAAGTATCCTTCAATTCACCGTCTATCTGCTTTTATATATGACAGATATACAGTGCCTGCTTAATAATTGTTCAGATTGAGCATTTTATAACCAACTTCTTGCTATAGGGATGCAGATTTCCACAAATTAAATTAGAAGCTAATGGAAAGATTTAAAGGAGGTAGTAATGCTGGGAAACAATGGGCTATTGAAATTGTGACAGGGTTACACCCTCACAACTCAAATCTGTCTCATGACCTTAAAGCTTACGTTGTTCCATATAACTTCTATCTGGGGCCTTACAGAAAAACTGTGCTCTCATGTGAAATAAAAGTTATTATTATTGTGTAATAATCTTACATTACCTTACGGTGCCTTTATCTGTTTACAATATGATGTGATCATTTTAGGGCATATCTGCTGATTTTGGTTAAGCTATCTTCCTTATGGGGTTTATCTTGTTTTATTATGTTATTCTCAATAGTGTGAAACTCTCTTTAACACAATATGTTTTAATATAATTGCATTATAGCAGTAATGTAAGGGCCACAAAAGGGAATGTATAGCTGAAAGAGTTGGCAAGGAACTCCTGCTCAGCCTCTCAGCTCACTTAACTTCACTCCAGCTGCTAAAGTAATGTTAATCCTGGAGGAATTGAGGTTACTGGTCTCAGGAAACTATTGTGAAGTGAAGCCGGGATTACAGCATCACATGTTCACTGGCCAGTGGGAGGTGGTGGCGAACAGCGTTCAGACTATATTGTTTTATGATTGCTGTTGGAGGCCAAGCATCTTCCCATGCTGTATTATTTCATAAGAATGCTAGAATTAAAATGTTGTCATCATTTACACATTCTCTTGTCATTTTTGACACATACGTTTTTCTTTCTCTGTAGAGTACAAAATGAGGTATATTTTAAAGAATATTCATGAAAGAAAATCCTTGGTCCCCATGGACTTGGTTTTGTGTTCATAAATAAAAGTGAATGGGGACCAACTGTGTTCGGTTACCACATTCTTTAAAATATCTTTTGTATTTTGCAGAAGAAAGAAACGTGTACAGGTTTAAAATGACATGTAGTGGGTAAATCATAACAGAATTATCCTTTTTTGGGTGTTTTAACACAGGTATGTAATCGTGTATTATTACTTTTCTCCCCTGCCCAGTCATGCATTTTTTGTGCACCACTTTTTTCAACCCACTGCATATTTGCAAGGGATTTAAGTCTAGATATTTAATCAAGATGAGCTGCAGGAAGCACTGGGGTACTATGAGATGAATTGGGAATTCCGCAGAGAATTGTACTTCACTGCATGTATCAGTTTCATCACATTTTGATTGTAATGTGGTAAGGCCAAAAGAATAAAAACACTTTTATACCCAGTATAGACTACAAATGATTGTTTTATTTTTATTGTATTTAGAAGGTTACAAAAAATATTTTTGCCAACAAAACAATGTATGTTAGATATAGCATTAAGAGGCATTTTAATTATAGTACATCCATATTAAAGTAAAGGTGTTTTAATGCAGGGGGTCAGGCATCTCTTTCATATGTCCTAACAGCGACCACATCATTCATAGTACACGTCTGTAGGGATCAATAAAATGGAATTTAATGAAATAGTTAGAGAGTAGAAAAACTTTTAACAAGTTTGAATAAAATCAAATAATAAAAAATGAAAGCTGCACATGGCTTGTATACATTTAAGCACATACCGCAATCATTTTGGAATCTTGCAGCTCTCTTTCAATTGTTGTGGTATTGCCCTCCCACGTCTGTTTTTGGATAAGTTTGTTATCCACAAAGCTCAGAGTGGTCTGAAAGGATTTGAAAGAAAACCTTCAACATATCAAATCTGTAAATGAATAAAAGTAAGAATTTGGAAAACAAATGCCCTTACCCTCACTTTCCTGTCATCTGCAGTTGTCTCATCGAATTCTTCATCCAGTTTAAATTTGATTTCAAGGGTCTTAAATGTAGTGACAGCTTTCATGGAAATGAACCCCTGGTCATCCACAGTTATTGTCAGACTGGGTTTTGCCAGGTTTGCCATCTGTCGAGCGGCAAACCCAGCACCTGTGTACACATGCACATTTACTTGACCTACAGGTTTGGTTCTAACAAAGATCCTTTTCTGTCAAAGTGACGTGATCATCAAACAGAAGGAAACACAAAAGTGAACACATTTAACCTCATAAGATTGTATTTAGTTTTTGTCTTACCCACAGCCTTCATGTATTCATCAAAGTTTTCACTGGAAGTCATTTTCCATTTACCAACAAACTGATCAACCATTGTTTCTGATTCATCAAATTCAAACAAATAATTGGAATAAAGTTGTTCAAAAGCAAGAAAGTTTTGTTTGCATGGATCTTGATTGTTGTAAAGGGGCAGACCAGAAGACAAGTGAATTTAAAGAGTCCAAGAAATGGGGTCAGCTTCCCTGACCAATCAGTAATGTGGGGTGTAATGTTAAAAATGGGATGGTTTTGGGATTCTTAAAAAGGAAAGTGTCTGATAGGACTTTTCAGATGTCTGAGGCAGTGAAACAAGAAATGAGACAAAATCTTTACATTAATAATATAAAGCAGAAAATATATATAACTACATGCAACTGCATTAAATACATCAAATATTATACTGTTTGTTCAAAAAAAATGAACTAGTATATAAGAAGAATATAAGAACACCATAAAAGTTGATTTTGTTAAAATTGTTACCTTTGTCAATTGAATAAGTTGCTTTTACAGAACATAAATGCTGTCCTCTACTGATGCTTAATGGTAAAGCAACATTTCACAGTCCTGACATTTAACAACAGGATAGTGAGACAAAGAGCTGATGCTACCGGTTTCTGTGGTCATTCATCTGGAATCAAAGCTGGAGAAGACTACACTGCGGTGACCAGTCAGACAAAATGGTTTAGCTGACATCATTAAAAAATAATCACTTCTATTCAATTTGCATACAGTAAGCGTATACACCATCTAAGAAATCATGCCCGTTTTGTTAACACATACAATTATGAGTAGAGTACCATTAAAGCCACAAACAAGTAATACACTTTTAACACTTTGCTTGTCACGACAAAGCTGCATGACATCGAGTTAAACAATATAAAGAGAAAGAAAGTGCACATTACCTTTAAACAACTTCTAAACCAATGGAGTTGTTTAAATAATTAAAGCCATAATTGAAATAAAACAAAAAAATGGTTTTGAAATCAAATGTACTTCCAACAGATAAAATACACAGTTATCATGATACACATTGGTATATAAATCGATCTATTTTTGTATCATAAAGGCCTAGTAAAAGCTCAGTGATAGATTGTGTCTTTGTTTCTTTGACATCATGACTGTTGTTTGTGTGTTCTGGCGTGGACCTCACAGAATATTAATATAATAATAAAAGACAGACATCTTAGCACTTCAATCTCTGACCAACCAAAAGCTCTTAGGAAATCAAACATAGACAAGGTTTTTATGTGCTTATGTATTGTGTCCACACATTCTCCAGGTTATTCTAGATGAAAACTCAAATTGCTCTCCTCACAAACATTTAGCACAATATCGAGATCCTACTGAGGTTTTTATAATAAAGTGTGGACATATGGAAGGAAATAAACCACAAAAGTGGGCGCACACAATTTAACACCAGATCCGTTGGTGTAAAGATTTTTTTGCTATGGAAAAGGATTCTAATAAATCTGTAAAGAGTTAAAAGAGTACAAAAAATAATGTATGTTGAGTTACATTAGTACAGTTTTCTTTTAAAGAAGAAATGTTTTTCCTCAAAGGCTACCGAGACACAGCACAGTCATAAGCGTGACAGACAATGAAAACTGATTTTTTAAATTTTTTTATGACATGCTAATGGTCCAATATCATAACAAGGCTATGCCGTGATATGTTCAAATACCTTTGAGAATTATAGTTTTTATATTAATTTCTTTACTCTAGTTAGCTGAAGTAGATAAACAAGAAGAGATTTATTTCCTTATGAATAGTTCCATTATGAGAAACACAGGGCAAAAGCCTCTCTTAGGAAAACACTGTCTGTGGGAATGTTCATATTCCTTTGGGAGATCAGCCACTTTATACACTTTACTGTGAAGTTTTATGTGTCTTGAGTGGGCATTTGTTTGCACACATATTTTAAATTCAAAGACAGCAATTAAGATTTCTTGTTGTTTCTTGTTTTTGCAATTGATGGCCTTTTAGAATTTCTGCCATCTTGTGGTTTACTTCTCACAGTTTTTGTTTAAGAGCAGAAGCATATTTTGACTTATCTTTAAGGCTTCCAGTGAAAGTACTCCTTTGAATCTTACAATAATTTCAAATGTTGTAATATTAAAAATTTAGCTGCATATTTTAACATCCAGACCTATTTTAATGTTAATTTTATGTTATTATGAGATTAAATATTGTTGATTCCTTTTATGCATAATCAGTTTGAATAATTTCTATAGTGTTTAAAGTAGGAAATTCGACTCATAAAAACCATTCCACCTGCTTGGGCTTCACATAATGCGTCATAGAAAAAATTAAACAAAGCATTTCATCGTTTACAGAACCCCAAACCTTTATTTTCACCAAAGATTGCACACAGAGAAATGAGAGGGGGAAAAGACAATTTGGCAGCCGAAGACGCTTCTAGCATATTTATAGAAGAGACATTGATTTAAAGAAAAAATATATAATCATTCAGTGCATATTCTGCGAATGCCACTTCCAGAAAGAAAGGACACAAATGCTGAGTCAACCTAACATGGACACACACTCACACACGCTCGTTCATCCCATCTCACATAAAGAAGGTAAAAATGAGTTACACATCAAAGGCTGCAGGGAGTATAGGATGATACATTCAGCTGGTAAAGATGTTACCTGTTTTATCAAGCCAGACAGATGACAAAACATTCAAGGAGGAAAACTCCCTTAATGCTCTGCAGAATGAACAATGATGTCTATTCCTGCTAGTGAGAGATGACAAGCAACAGCCTTATAATTGCCAAAGGCCGGAATCAATGTTAGGGGTCATGATCTTACTCTTAAAGAGCAAAACAACAGGAAACCGGGACTTCTTATCTTTTTTACATATGACGCAGGCTGTGTCAATCCAATTCAGGAAATGACCAGAACCGCCGCAGTGCTTCCAAACATTAGCCAATGAAAAGGTTTGCAGACAGCAACATGCAGATGTACATAACATTTCAAGAAAGTGATATTTATTTGTACAGAGAATATTAAACAAAACTCATACATCCAGACATACATTCAGATTCATTTAATTTATCAATGAAACATTATCAATGTGTTTGAATTCTTTCTGTACTCTTATTTCAAGCTATTTGTTAAAAAAAAGGAGCCTGCTTTGATCATGCTGTATATAAACTGAAGTGCAATATATATGTATGAATCGATATGGATGCATGTTTGTTTTGAAAAGGTAGACCTGTGTTAAACTGGGGCCTGAGCACTGAAGCTTTTTGCATTCTTAACAAATACACAAAACTTTACATCATTTAACACCGCAAAGGTAAGCAAGCAGCTTACTCACAACACCAAAACCTTTCACATGATCAAACCCGATGTGCCTGAACCAATGATCTGACAAATAATGATAAACATCATCAAATAATTACATAAAGGACTGTATCGTGTAGATTTGATACATTTGATTTGATTTGTAATCATTCAATCTGATGGGTGAATAGATGATAGATGGATAGTTGATAGATGGATAGATAGATGGATAGATAGATAGATAGATAGATAGATAGATAGATAGATAGATAGATAGATAGATAGATAGATAGATAGATAGATAGATAGATAGATAGATAGATAGATAGATAGATAGATAGATAGATAGATAGATAGATAGATAGATAGAGATAGATGGATGGATAGATGGATGGATAAAAAAAGATGTATATACAAAATAATACTTGTGTCTTTCCATAACTCATTGAAATCAAGCAAGACCGTTCAAACTGTTTACAAGTGTGATACTAGTTGTTTTGACTATTTGTTTACCAGCGTTTGTGTGTGAGTGTGCGTGAGCAGGATAGGATGACAGGTTGGCTGATGAAGGGTGTGAGGAGCTTGAGGAACTTCACGCTACCAGCTCTTCCCTCATCTCCTTGTTCCTGCGGACGACTTCAGCGTGTCGCTCCTAAGGGAATAAAAACATTTACATAAAACAATAGTTAAAAAGCAAAAACCTTACAATATCCTTTGACAATCCTTCAAATGGTTTTTGAAGATGATGTAAGGAGAAAATAAATTTTTTTAGGTCCACTTATTTAGGGACATCTAGTGGTGAGGCTATTATTTGCAATCCATCTTTGGAAGCATTAAGGTGCCTGACACAGGACAAAAGTGCCGTCATGTGATTTCATTTTATATTTGTAAAAATGTCAAACCCCTTCCCTCGACTAATAGGTTTAGCTTTGGTTTGTGGAACCTGGCAACTTGTTGTAGCACCTATAAGTCTATTGTTGTCTTTGCATTTTATCGCCTTGTTGTTGTCCTCTATCCTTAGAAACACAGCGATGATTCCATTCAAGAGGACCCGCGCTGTATGTTCATATAAATAGCTTATTCTAAAGATAATAAAAACATATCACTATATTATGTAAGGTATAGTTGTATATACCACATTGCAGTTCTGTGAATTAATCCCCATAAATATTACACATTGCACCTTTAAAATGTCTAAATACCAGCCATCATTCAGTTCTTTGTAGTTGACAGTACTGCATTTAGTTTCTTCAATTTTCACCTTCTCGTGCAGACGGTCCATCAGAGCTGCAAGCTGAGCCTCACGGTTCTCCTTGATCTGCTCCATCTTCAGAATCAGCTTTTCCTCTGCCATCTTGCTGAAGTTGCTGTTCTCCTCCATGGCTTTGAGCAGCACGTCCCTCTCGTGCTCGCGTTTCTCAGCCAGAGTTTTCAGCACTTGAGCTTCCTGGGACTGTCAATGTTCCAAACATAAAGGCAATATTTCATTTAGGTGAAATGGATTTTATTGCAGGCTGGTACATCCTTTCATCAAGTACATTAGTATATATTTCATCATATGCTTGTGATTACTGCCACATAAGTTTTAATCAAGTTAGCCATCCACACACCCTCCTGCGGTCTTCAGCGGCCTCCAGCTTCTTCTGGATGTCCTCCAGCGAGACATCCCTCTTCTTTGGAGGGGAGGTGATGCTGTGAGCCACGTCGGACACTGGCGAAGGTGGTTTTAAGATCACCTCGAAGGCCTGGCCTGAAGCCCTTTTATTGATGGGCTTTACCTCCATATCTGCGAAGTAAAAATAGACGGTCGTAGTTTTTAAGATTAGGGTTATTTCATTTCAATTTATGTTTTAAACGAAGAGTGGCATTGAATAAGTTCCTAGTCAAACAACATTGAGATTTTTAATACTTCTGTTATATTTAAATATTGACAAATATCTGTATTGCAGTTCTTTGATTTACCTTCAAATTCACAGACAATGTTGTTGCGCGTCTGTGGGCTGAAGCAGGAGCAAATGAGGGAGAGCATGGACAGCTCCTTCATCTTCTCTTTGTATGCTGGAAATAGAGTAAATTGGCCTCTATAAGTTACATGAACACAACTTATCGTGCACAAATATGCTGAAGTTAACAGGGCCCTGTATATCGCAGAATCTGTATATAATGTATCATAGACTCCTATTCAGAGGCTATCTGGAATCATATGGAGTATTCATCAATCTATTGTAGCATCTTAGTTTAAAAATATAAGCATATTTTTAGTTTGCAACTGCATTGATATTTACTAAAACTCCTGCAATTCAAAAGATTTTGTATAGGATTTTAATGTCCTATTTGCACTCTTTTTAAGAATTGGTGAACCTGATGATTGATTTACACTTTTAATAAATACTATTTAATAAATATTTTACTAAATGGGCTTGATGCACACAGTCAATTAAGAAAGAGAGCACTTTTATATTTTTCTATAGTATTGGATAGGTACCCCGTATCATAAGCAAAAAAGGCAGAGCATCTGAAAAAAAAAATGGATTTAAATGTATATTAAGTTATATTTATATAGCTATTAAATTACTTATTAGTTACACATACGACAATGGTAAACAACCAGAACATTTTGAGAAATTTCCCATCATGATCACAGTATTTAGTTCTGGATAGCAGATTAAATGCGTAACACACTGAACCATCTGGAATGAAACGGAGCAAATCCCTGAAAACCTTTACATACAACCATACAAATGGAGCTTGCAGTCTCATGAAAAATGCACGAGAAACACTAATGACACTTCCTATTTCCTGCCGTTTGTAGCGTTGTATAGATTACAAACCCATGCTCAACAGCCCATTAGCTAGAAAATGAGAACCAGACACTATTCACACAAGTCGATCCTGCATAATACTAAAAACTCCTAATCTAACCAAGCCAGCAATTCCCATGCAGGTGTAATTTATCACAAGGGCTCTGTATGCAAATATCTACCAGTGTCCACATACTGTCAATACTTATTTGTCCAGTGCCGTAAAGGTCACCATGTGCAGCATCCCATTGCTGCAGGGCTGGCCTGACTCCCAATGTGCATCCTCTAGCCATTCTCTGCGATATCAACAACCAGGCCCAAAGCACGGAAGCCTTAGACCGAGATCAATAAATCCAGACAGAACGGGCCCATGAAAGATTCTGAGCTGTGATTCAATAGCGTCTGTAATTTCACAGGCCGTTCTGGGAAAAAACGCAGTAAAATGTTGTCATGCCGCCCATCCCCATCAGCCATGACTCGAGAACAAATCTAAGACTGTGGGAACAACACACAAAAGCTCATCAACTGTTCTGCGTGTTAGGGTTTATCACACATGTTATTTAATAAAAAATACATGTTATTATTTTCCTGACGCTGTTATGTTTATTGACATGTCTCGACCTGAATATAAATTAAATTAGTGTGATCTAAGAGCATGTTTTATTACTTGTTTTAAAATGAGGTTTATTGTAAATGTATAATCTGTCACCTTGATAACATCCCATGACAGCAGCATTCAGATTTATGACATTCCTTATATAAATATTGTGTCATTTCACAAACATGTGCATGAAATGATGAATCCCATGTTGAAAGTGGGATGAATGTGGTGATATTTGCAGAGGTTTGCCAGGCTGCATGTGGGCAGTATTAAGATGCCAGTTTCTTGGGTGCGGTCTTTCTGCATTATGATGCGCGCCAGTAAGAGCAGGTGCGCCATCGCCGAGCATCCCACAAAAATGACATTTTACATCCAAACACACATATATACATATGCAATTTAGTGCAATTTAATAACAATCAATTCAAGACACATATTATTAAAGACTAAAATAATGCAAAACGCCCTTCTGTATCATACCATTAAATCGAATACATCAATGATATACGATCATTTATACATAAGGTCCTATAATAAAAGCACTCTCATTTTTAAATGGCTTTACTTTAAATAATCATTGGTGTGGCATGGCTCGTTTCAAAGCAATGGAGAAATGCGCAATACTCACCGATAGCTGTTTTGGCCATTGTCTCTTTTCCTGTGTTCGTGGTTATTTCCACAATGGTGTTGGTTTGTGCCAGTGGCTTTGTGAGCAGAGGATGCTTAAGGCACTGAGTCAGCAGAGCACAATGAGGAGAGAGAAGAGATGCGAGGAGGGAGCGGCTGAGTTATGATTCTCTCTCTCCGCGCAGCAGCAGATTGGCCACCGGCACCTTTACACTGACGTGTGCACAGGAGGAGAAAAAACCGGCCTGCATCCTCCTCACACTCCATCACTATGGGCTGTTCAGTGTGTCGGTCCATGCATGCTGTTTAAAAGGACATGCACGTGGATTAAGATGGGGTTTTGCTGCTTTGGGCATCACACGTGTAGACACATTTTGCCCATAAAGTGATGATTCACCTGCAAAGCTAAAAACAAGATTGTGTCATCATAAACTCATCCTCTGGACATTTCAAACCTGTTTGATTTCTTCTGCGGAATGCAAAAGAAGATATTTTGAAGAATGTAGGGGCCTGGCATTCACTCGCTTGTATGTAGGAGTGGAATGGTGCCCCTGTCATACAGGATTGAAAATGAAGTACATGAAGACTGAATACTGGTAGGTTATAATTTTGTGTTATTTCATTATTTATTTACGTTGCATGGCTGATGTAAGAGTGACGTATATTTATTTTTTACATTTACATTTCATTTATTCATTTGGCAGATGCTTAGCGGCTTACAAGTATTGTGCAGCAGGCAATTATCACTGCAGATGTCTTGCTCCTTATCCACTTGTCTGCTGGCACTGGGATTCAAACCCACAACCATTTGCTTACAAGTCCAACTCTCTAACCAACAGAGCACGACTTTAAGCATTTATATTATATAATCTGAATGATAATCACATAGACAAAAATTCATTAAATGACATTTTATTTTTCTTCTTGTTATAATGTTTTATAAACATTAACTCATAGGATTAAAATAAGATTTTGCATGTTTACAATTCTACAAACTGTAAAGGAAAACCTATTTAAGACATATGTCATTGTACAGTACAATTACACAAACAGTATGGTTGTAAAAAACAACAAAATACGTAATACAGACTTAGCAAGTGCTACAACACGTTAAACATTAGACCATAATGTAACTAGTGCTTGAAATTTAAAACGGAAATCTGCTGTATCCCTTTGTTAATAACTCTATCAGGCATAGTGAGAAGACAGCCGTTTTTAAAAACAATACCTATATAAATACCCTATATTTAAGACAGTACAGAACAAAATGTTGCATAAAATGTCTAATCATTTAACATATTACATTAAAAACATGAGTGTGCATGAGTATAGCACATAAGTGACTGCAATAACAAACCGTAGTAAAAAGGAAACTATTTCTTTTGTTGTGGTCAGATTTGATCAAACCAGTAACTTGCACTTGTTCCCATATATTAAGAATTTTCCCTATTTTCACAAAAGTGTTCCCTCTCTTCAGTGGATGACAAGTGTGTATGAAAACCTAGCCTAGCTAGCAGAAAACTAGCTTTTCTTACAGGCGTTCAGCTTCTTTTTGATGTAATGTCCCACTAACATCTGAGGCCGCTGTTGGTAGTTATTCAGTACATCATGGGAGCTGGTAAGCTGGTCTCCCTTCTGCCTGTCCAATAGTGTCACACACACAACCGCCGCTAAAAAAACAAAGAGTTGTCATATAAGCACATGACTTTGAGCAATAAAATCCATAACCTAAACAAATAACAGGCTTAATATGTAACAAATTCTAAGAGGTCAGCATACTGATCATACAGTAAAACATTTCTATCACTCCAATAAAAAGATTAACATTGAGCATTGGTGTGACACACATGATCCCTGCAATTCAGTTAAAGTGAAGGAATTTAACCAGCCAACAGAAGTACAAAATTGTGCAAAACACACCAAGTTATTTAAGTGTTGTTGAATGTTCGTCTGAAATTATGAAAGATGGCATACTAGAGAAAAGGGTTTATACAAGGATTATTCATTAACAATTGCCTTAAACATTTGCATACCTCGAAGATTACTCAGTTTGCACATAGCCGCAAAAACAGATGACTCCATCTCGATGTTACGAACCCCAGCAGCATAAGCTTCAGCAAGATAGCTCTGTTTATCTTCCTCAGTGTATGAGCAAAAAGCTCCATCCAGCCGAGCTTGACCTGTATCAAAACAATGCTTTTAAATGAGTACATGCTGCACAAAAAGCAGCGCTTGCATCAGAGAGTTGCCTTTTTGAGTTCTTACATAATTTGAAAATGAAACTAACAAGTGTTTAAGGTCAAATTTAATCGTACCTTCGTAAAAGTCTAGCGTGCACATTGTGTTACCAATGACAGTCTCAAACTCTCCAAGGTCATCTCCACATTTGAGCAGCTCCTCTGCAAGTTTGGCATTAAGTTCTGTGCTCCTGAAGACTGGTTTTCCAAGGATGATTTGCTCAAACCGGGGCTGGAACATAGCATCAACTGACTGCTTGGTAACCACCACAGTGCCTGGCTTTAAACCTGATAAAATGCCAGACAAAAGAAGGCTGAGAGACAATCATTTGCCTCAACACAGTATGCGTAATGAATCATTTGTCAGGTTTGGAAAATGGCTTTCTGTAACAAGGGTTACAGTAATAAACAGCTGATCACAATGTGTTTGCATTTAATAAGTGTAAACAAAACTGATTTATGTGAATGTAATGCTTATTGTTAAAAAGTGTAATCAACACAAGTGATGGGTTGGAAACATTTCGGAAAGCACAGATGTTTAATGTTAAACGCAACCTGCATGCTGTACCTATACCACCTGATGTTCCGATGCGCACTACTGTGACATCAGTGCATTGAGCGTGATGGAGAAGCTTGATAAGCTCATGCAACATTATGGAGATTGACGGGATGCCCATGCCATGCTAAAACACAGAGAAATATAGCATTAATATCAACAGACAAACTCAAACATGAATGCCCGATACACAAAACATTTGAGCTCACTCACACTGACAGACAGCACAGGGCCAATTTTGTACATGGCGTAGCGATCGGTCCCTTCACATATATTAGGGTACTCCGTCTTAGGGCCCGCAAGCCCCAATTCCTTTGCAATGTATTCAGTGAAAGACTTCATCCTCCATGGACTTCCCCCTACACATACAAACTAAAGATATATACGTGAAACACAATGCGTTTGTCATCACATATACAACATTGAAACGAATGAATTATGTTGGTCTGTACACAAAACTACAGAACGTAAGAGATGATTTGACATTACTTTGACATCTCCAAACATCGCTGGTAGGTCATGAGTGGATGTTCCAAGGTTGAAGTGGTAAAGGATGTCATCTTTCATTGAATCCAGATGAGGATTGTTCACGTATATGGAGCTAAGGAAAGAATATAAAAGTGTGAGACATAATAGAGGTTCTAGATCACAGTAGAGAGGTTTAAAGTGAGACTTTAACAGCACATTATCAATGTACAGTAGGACAACAGTACTTAGGGGTCATGATAAGGGCAGACATTCTCAGAGTTGAGGAATCTTAACATGTCACATAAATGTTTTGATGTCATGCACACGTGTCAATGCATAACAAATACGTCATGCTTTCATCACGTCAATCATTGGACAGACGTGATGGCAGGCACACTGAAAATAATGAAAGACAAGAAAAACCTTTCGCATGTCCCGTTCTTCTCTTCACCCAGAGGCATTCTTCCTGTAATGTGAATCATCATATATCAATGTTTGATATAACCTTCCAAACTCATCCAAATCATACATGCTTAATACATTCAACATCCTAAAGATACGTGTCTCAATACATGAAACTGTGTGTATTACCTTTAATCCGTCAATTGAGTTGTCCACTGTCAAGGTCAAGCTGTATCAAATAAACTCACTGCAACATCCGGATGAGTGTACGTGCAATCATCGCGCAGGCTTTGACACATGAGCTGTCAAACCCGAAACCCCGCCTTTAAATACAGTGTGGGCGTGGTACAGCGCTTCCGAGCAATCTGATTGGGGGGTTGACGTGCCAATCACAGCACTATCGGTATAAAGGCGGGATCTCGATTCTAGGGGCTGGTTTAGTGGCTCACGCCACACATATTCTACACCCTTCTCGTCTTACATTTACTAAACAAAGGGAAGTTTTACACACAAAACTGTTTCTTATGCTGTCTGTTTGCTTGAGGGCAATGAAACAATTAGGCAAGGCATCAAGTAAAATAAACTTTTCTTTACTGAATGTTAATTGTGTGGTTTGGGAGGAAATGAATTGTCATTGAAGACAAATGAGCTCAGTTTACAATGGGATACAATTTAACAGACATGTGCTTCCATCCACTGCAGTCACTTACAAAAACATTTAAATAAACAAAACTACTGACTTATTGTGTATTACTTGAATGGGTTTTTAAAGGCTCCAATATTATGCTTGACATGTGTTTGGTGCCCACTCATTGAATCCAACATCATATACTTATTGTCTAGTGTTAGTACAGCTTATATCGTTCACAAAGTCAAACTATTCGGACATCTAACTCTGGCAAATAAAAAAAACCCTCAATCAGTATCACCTAAGGTGCACAACTTACATCAGGCACTTCAAATCCAAATATTAGCAAACCTCAGATCGTAAAACTAGTGCAACACCATCAGCCCTTAAGCCTGAGTTAGAAATCACAGTTGTTTGATGATGTAAAAAAGTTTGATGAAGGAAGGACAAAGAGTGAGCTTAAAATGTACGATTACAGAAAAACCAAGATATGAGGATTGCATGTATGGTTAATATTCTGCAAAAAACTGTCCTGCACAATTCTTGGCACTATTTATCTAAAACATTGTAACACCTACGCAGAATAAAAATGGAGTGTTCAGCCTGAAATGAGAGCAATTAAATATTTTGTGTCAAGACCTGTCTTTCCATGTGGTTTGTCTTCATTTTAAGACAAAAAAAAGAGAAATGCTATTTATTTATCCTTGTCTGTGTGAAGTACACACTTGTGAAAGACTACCGTTTTCATAACTTAAAAAAACACTCTTGTTAACCATTTCACCTGGGCTCCCTTGTAGTGCCGTTTTAGACCCTCATTTTTAAACAATACAAAAAAGATGTTCAATTCTCCACATTAGGCAACCCTATGAAAAGAAATGTAAACAGGTGAACAGTGAATCATCCTTTCAACAGCATGTGTTGTGATATCAGCACTCACATGTCTTCTTTCATATAGTAGTTGGCACTACTTGTACTGATATTTGGCACAATGCGAGTCCTCTAGATTGGATCAAACATAAAAAACAACACTTTAACATCATTTGCATATGCTTTTATGTTCATGTTTGATAGATTGTAAAATCTGTCTTGCATAAAAGCAAGATTATCTATATTGTTTGACTATAGAAAGCCCTTTTCACATGAACAAATTATTTGATGAAGTTACAAAAATCCAGATGAACGTAATCACAAACTCACTCCATTTTCCAAAACTACCGGATGGTCTGGCAAAAAGTCAGGTTTCTTCTTAGCCATTGGACAGTTTGCCATCTTGATGAGGAATTCCCTAGTGTAGCATATTCTTTCTGTCTCAATAAAAACAAAAACACATTCAGTGTTGACTCCACATTTGTTTCATTGATGTACAGAAGTTTTCCCATGTTATATTTAAATCATAATTCTACATTTCTTCTCCTAAATCTTTAACCTTAGATTTTTTGCTAAGGAGGACACCTGCCTTTCTTTTTTGGCTGGGCACTGGTGCTTTGAAGCTGAAGGATTTGGTACAACTGCTCCACATTAATACTGTTGTCCTGTCCATCGTGAACACAGTTATTGGAAATAGAGAAAGACACTGCATTATCAACAATTATATTATATAGAGCATAATTTTATTTTAGTATAACAAACTTGGTCTTACAGTCGCTTGCACTGGCTTTTCAAATGGCTTGAACACAACATTGCTTTGCATTACTATGGGTGACATCCAACATAGCATAGAAAACACATAGAAAAACACATAAACATTATAATCAAAAAGGACCTTAGAACATTCACATTGTTAAAGGGGAAGTATCTAATGTTTAACACTATCAAGGTAAGATCAGATGAGCACAAGCAACCATGCAATTCAACCCTTCTGGTTCTAAAGATGATCATGAGAGTGGCAGAAACAACGTGTGACACTTCTCCGTTAAGGTTTTGACTCTTGTGAATACTGCAACCAATGTACCTTGATTGATGTTGAGGCGACGCAGTGGTCTCGCTGGTTCCAGATTCCTGACAATTCTTTTTGACACCTCCATTTTTCTCCTGCACAGCTCCAATAAAAATGTGATAATTGAAACATATGATGTGTGTGTGTTACATGTAATATTTTAAAATGAATGAATCGCATTTAAGTGAGAGCCGTGTATTTAGTATAGACATTATGTCAATAAACAATGAATTATGGCTACTTAAAGGAATAGTTCTCCCAAATTAATAAAAGTCTGTGATCGTTTCTTCACCTTTGAGTTGTTCCAATCCTGAATACAAGTCACTGTTCTGATGAACACGGAGGAAGATATTTGGAAGAAAATGTATAACCAAACAGGTCTTGGACCTCACTTAATCACATAGAAGCAAGAAGTAAACAAAAAAGGTATTTTGAAGAATGTACAACAGAAAGAAGATACTCTTGACTGTATTTATCCTCCTAAAAGGGTCTAAGAACAGTCGGTTACAAGCATTCTCTCAAATATCTTCTGTGTTTAAGCAAATATAAATGTAAACAAATATGAAACAAGTAAAGAGTGACTTGTTAAGTGGTTATTTTTGGATGCACTATCCCTTTAATACAGTCTGAATGTCATGAGCAATGATTTGTCAGTTGGTAACACTTTCTAACCTGTTGCACAAGTATGCAGCAACATCAAACTAGTGAATAAAAGTTTTAAATACATGTCAGTTATTGACAAATACAAAAAAATAAGAGTTTTTCAATTAGTACACGCTCCAATGAACAATAAACACAAATCATGTTGGACATTTGAGTGAAATAAATTCGACAAGTGCTAAAGATCGAACATTGTGTGAAAATGAACTTTATATCCTGTGAATCCATCAACATCACCTGTTTCTGCTAACTTAGCTGGCTAGCCATGCTGACTACAAACTCATCTCTGAATGATCAAGTTTGCACAGCGTGACATGCTGACGACAAAAAACGTGTTAGTGTAGATGTGGTGACACAATCACACAAGAATAAAGAATAAATGAAAGTAATCTTACAAATATTTACAGCCGATGCGTCCAGTTTCAGCTAAATCCCAAACCCACAGGTCATGACTCATCATCTGCTCACTGGAGTCTCACACAAACACATTCCTGGGAAAGAGAAATAAACATCACTTTATTCGTTTTCAGTCTAAAATCAGTTTCTTATTAACTTAGGACATTTTAATCATGCATAACGCATCGAAACTTTAATAATAAGGGACATTTGTTAAGATTTTAGTAACATTAAATGTATCAATTGTCTGTTGTCATGGCAACAGACGGTTACTTTTTTTTTTGATAAGATCATAAAAAGGAAAATTACTCTTGTTTGTGTTGTTTGTATTGTGTTTCAATGTTATATTGCAATATTAGGTACATTTCCACAGGGAACAAGTGTGTGTTGTGTAATTCAAATGTGTAAATAGGAAAGTGTGTAACACAAACTCCTTTATTAACATACACCAATAATTCTGTTTAACAAATATTAGACAGACAATATCATTTTCCTAATTAAAATTGTGTTTAAAATCCCTCTTCACTTCATGATATGTTCTGCCTCATATTTAAATGGTAAGCAATATTTCAGTTATAAGGTATTTAATCTCTAATGATTGTAGTTAATTTAATATTACAGTCTTAACTGTCTACAGAAAGTACTTTTGCAGGTGAATACATGTTTTAAATGGTGAACTATTCAGTTAAGCAAGCAATACTAAACTTAATTTCCTACTTAATACTTCCTTTCCATGAATTGCTGCTTCTGATATGATCCATAATTATGTTTAATTTAGCTGAAATCACTTAATAATACTTTAACTACTTAAAATCCACACCTCCTCACATTGAGAGATCCCAGGGTCCAGGACTCATTGTACTGCAGTGGCATCTAGTGACATCTCTCAGGAAGTGATGTCACTTTATTCTATAGTAGTCAACATTTGAAGTCTATCAAAGAATTTTATAAGTTACACCTACATTTTGAACAATACCCCTTCTTGACTTTTAATATTGACAACTGGGACAAACTTATAATTACGGAAAAGCACTTCCTTAATTTTTATTCACTTATGTCAATAAATTCATATAGTGAGTGTTAAAACCATTACATCTTTAATTATCGTATAAACGCTCAGCTTGATTATTTTAGGAGAAAAATACATTTTTATATACATACAGAATTAAAAATCTTTTTTCTATTTGTCATGTAACTGTATTTTTAATGGTAAGAAAACTGTTCAAATATAGTTACTGAAGATTTTCAGAAACAGGTCACCTGGTCAGTCACCTTTAATATCCCATCAACAATGTATTACATATTAACCTTTAAAAACTAAATCATGCCAAAAAAGAAAAGGGTATTACTTTAAATAAACAATTTGTGAACATTAGAAAAGCAGACAAAGTCAGTTTGTGAATAAGGAACGTTTTATAAAGAATTCACACATAAATATCATTTAATCACATTTACTTCAATATAAGAATGTTAACTGGATAATACCAAATTCCTTATCAAAATATTGAAATAAAAGGAAGCCATAATGACAAAACTAATGAAAAAAACGATACATTTCACAAAGTTTCACAGGGACATATTATCAAGAAATCACCATAAATCTATTCTTATTTAGAAAGCTTATACTTTCAACTTATATCTTCCAACATGGGTATAGTAAAAACTAAATAAAACATTAGTTTAAAGTGAATCAAACACAAATTGAGCTTAGATACCGAAATTGGCCAACTTCCAAAAAAACGAATGATCTGGAATCGGATGCGTTTTAAGTAATAGTTGCAATGTAATGTATTTCTATAAAGCAAAGCAGTACTTTATCAGCAAATTCAGGAGTCTGACAAAAAATATAAAAGAAAATATGCTTGTACTTGCACATGCTTTAAAACAACAGGTTTTTCGATTTCTTTGACTTGGGAAAACCAGGGTGCATGGCACAAGTCCCATTGATACCCTATTCTCAGTTCTATTCAAATATAACCTGGATTTTCCTGGTACCAATTGGTCTTCCATTTAATTCCTGAAGAGCAGTGAGTGCTTCTCTGTGGGTTTCAAACACTACAGTCGCACAACGTCTTGGTGTTCCGTTTCTGTCGTACAGCAATGAGGCAGATCCTGGGATCACTCTGTATCCATAGCAGAAGTCATAAATCTCATCAATTCTTATCTGCGAGGGTAGATTAAGCAATTTAATACACGTCGGCCCTTCAAACTGTTGGTCGGGTGTTCCTAACCGATGACGGCCATTACCATCTGGTCCGGGTCTAAATGCATTATTACAGTCAAAACTAGGCTCAAAGCAATCACCTCCAAAACCCTGTTGCATGACAGGCTGCATATTACAATCATCTGGATGCATCTGGTTGTTAGGAAAACAAGGACCATCATTGAAAACTTCTTGTGGTCTCGAGAAGTTCTGTCCTTGCGGGCCAGCCATTGAGTTGTCATTCACACCAAATTCCCTCATCTGAGCCATTGTAATGCACTTAAGCATGACTTGTGATCCAAGAAACCTCCGTCCATTTAGGGACTGTGCCGCCGAAGCTGCCTCCTCCGACTGAAAGATCACCAAAGCCTCACCAAGCCCAGCTCCTCTTTCATCATGCAATAAAATTACCCTATCCTCAGAGAGCGGATATCCATGGAAGAAGTCCATGATCTCCACTTTCCGAACATCAAAGGGTAGGTTACGTACATAGAGGCACTTCATCTCCGAGTCCTGGGCAATTTTTTGAGCCTGGGGTGTGCCAGCGGATCGCCTCAACCCTTTCCTGTTGTTCTGTTCATCAACAGATGATTCCAACATGGCAACCATTTTTTCCTTGGAGATGGGTGACACATAGACAACACGATGCAGCAACATGTCCTTATGATGGGCCAAGCCAGCACAATAATCCGTAAGATTCCTAAAAACCACGATGGCCGACTTGGTCCTATCATCCTGCTTTTGGGCGAAGATAATAATTTGGTCATCCTTCAAAGCAATCGGGTTAAGTAGTGCCCTCAAATCCCTCTTCTCAATACTAATAGCCAAGTTTTCAAACAAGACACAGTATTCATCGTGGGAGGGGGACCGAGAACGTGACCTGTAGGAAGAAGGAGAACGAGATCTTGTACGATCTAAGGATTGTCTTTTCGGACCGTCTGGTCTAACAACACCCCCAGCCTTCAGCCAAAGCTCTTCTGAGGAGTTTGTTACTTGTATGTACCGTGGTCCCATATATAGCCGATCTCTCTTCAGGCCTTCTACGGCATCTTCGATTGTAACAAATCGCACAAAAGCCTGTCCGTTGAATGTTCCTCGATGGTTCTTCAAAAAAAGAATGTCGTCAATTTGTAGACCATCAAAAAAGCTACGGACATTTTCTTTTGTCGCAGAGTACGGCATCCCATTCAACTTGAGATAAAAAGCATCCCTCGTAGCCACAGCCCCTTCCCTCTGGCTTCGTGTTTCACCGAAGGAATTCGGAGATGGCCTGTTCCTCAGCTCTTGATCTACCCTTCGCACATCCCCTCTCAGGTCTTTATTGAACTGCGGAGGACCCGTTTCAATCCCCCTGCCTTTCACCTCAGACCTTCTAGTGCTCTCCTCAAGAACCTTCTGCATTTCAGACTTGCTACTCAAAAGCAAGTTAACCGGGGAGCCCTTAATGCAGCCCCCTGAGCGCGTCATGGCCCGTCTCGCATCTTCGTCAGATGCAAATATTATGAAAGCTTCCTCAAGCTCCCCACCAATTATATGAACCCCACCATCAGGGATTTTGAGGCCAGTGAAGAAATTGCGAATGTCCTCAGAACCAGCCGTGATTCTGAGCCCCTGTAATCGGATGACCACAGCCATGATGGAGCACACACAACAGCACCTGCAGACAGAAGGGGCAGATATAATAGCATTATAGCCGACACAAACGTTCCCTGCAAATCAGAACATTGAAAACAGCTCCAACTACAGTTTGACAACCAAACCTTGTGGCGAAACACAACCTTAGAATATATAGCATATGTGAAACCAGTGACAACCTCTAGCCGTAATACCTTGTTCCAGAAAAACCTCTTTTTTTACTTTAGAGAATAACAGGAAAGACTAGTCTCGCACATTTTTAGCTTGTGCATGCATTGGCCACACGTGTACAAAAAACACAATACACAACTGACACTTATAAGTTGACACCACTGTCAAATGAGACATCCTTAGAAAAGTTTATCCTACCACATATCTTGCTACCTGAAATCTTTTATACTTTACACAACTTGACTTCAAAAAGAATACAAATCTCTTCTCCCAACGCCACATGTTTACAACAAGTGACCTAGTCTAGATATACAACATGACCTACAGAACATGAAGAGTAAAGCCATACCTTGGTATTTTAACACTATATTTTCACATGATCAGCACAAAATGAGTCCATGATGACTTGACATAGAGAGACTTTCTTAGAAAACCTTCATTCTTGGGCATTTTTCAAAATGCACTTCAATTTCTAAACACAATGATAGAATAAAAGTCCCCCATTACCCAATCAAATGTCAATTCGTTTATAATTAAATTTAAATGGATTTTCCCTTTCTAGCATTGTCATTTCAAAAGATTATCATCACTTTTTTCATGAAACACACTTATATGATAAACTGTGAAATACAGAAACAAATGTGCTTCATAAATACTCCAATCACAATCCTGTCTGATAAAAACATATCCAGATACAACGAGACAACAATCCACAGTGAGAAACACACTCGTGTGTTACACACTTAACAACCACAAACCTTAAAAATAATAAATGTTAAAAGACAATCGTTGTCCAGCATCATTCACACAAGAATAGGCCCAGAATGTGACACGAACAACATTCACCAACTTACACAAACAAAGTAAATGACACTCTCCTCCAAATATAAACCAATGCGAAATGGTTGATATATATATTTATTATGTCGTCTGTCTGGTTTCCACAACTACTTTATTAATGCGACCCCGGCTAAAACAGCAACAACTTAACCTATTCGCATCACTAACCACACCATCAGTGGAACTACGGAAGCCTGAAGGCCCCAAAGTATTATTGGCGTTTGGAAAATGTGTTAAGCTGTAGGAGCGCCCCCAAATGGATTGGAGTGTGAACTATGAAGTTTGCAAAGAAACATGTAATCACATCTATGTATGTATAATAGAAATTATATCTCTATCAATATATGTTTGTTTTTACATAATAAATGTCTGTGCATATTCCTATTTAATTTATTAATACAAAGAAATATTCATATTATGATTATATATATTACATAAATATATTATGTATATAATATATGTAAATTACATATATATAATATACATATTATGACTAGTAGAAGAAGTTTTAATATAAATGTTTAATAATTTGTATATTTGATATTTTTTATAAATATATGTGTGTGGGGGGGGGGGGGGGGATTGCATGTGTGAGCTTGTGCTTTCGGTCGTGTGTGTTTATATATACAAAATTAATATGCACAGTACACAGTTTTTATGTAAGCGCAAACTTTGCTCTGTAAGAGATTTTTGCATTTGATGGCCCTGATGAATATATTTACATACATATATATGTATGGCACTACAATGCCAAAAGTATTGGCTCACCGATCCAAATAATCAAAATCAGGTGTTTCAATCGCTCTCTCTCTCTCTCTCTGAATGCTTCACCAATACATTTTGGAAAATTCCACGCTCCCAACTTGTTGGGAACAGTTTGGATCGGATCCCTTCCTCTTCCAACATGACTGTGAACCAGTGCACAAAGAAAGATCCATAAAGACATGGATGACAGAGTCTGGTGTGGATGAACTTGACCGGCCTGCACAGAGTCCTGACCTACACCTGATAGAACACCTTTAGGATGAATGAGAGCGGAGACTGAGAGTCAGGCCTTCTCATCCAACATCAGTGTGTGACCTCACAAATGACTTAAAATAGTTAAATGTAATAATGTATTTGCCGCAGGATTATAGCATTGTGGCAATGTGAAGGATTACCTTCATTGTTCTGCCGTAAGCCACGCCCACTCTCAAGGTATCAATACGTGTGTGTGTGTGTGTGTGTGTGTGTGTGTGTGTGTGTGTGTGTGTGTGTGTGTGTGTGTGTATGCATGGTTAATATTCAAATTGTTCATGTTGTTCAAACTTCTAATATGAATATGTTATAGATATATATACACATACACAAGTTAAAGTAAATCCAGCAACTATGGAAACTGATGACAGACGATGTCGTAACACAACAAAGAACCCAAATAATCGGTCCTTATGGGCAGCAGGGCATGTCGAGAGAGAGAGAGAGAGAGAGAGAGAGAGAGAGAGAGAGAGAGAGAGAGAGAGAAAGAGAGAGAGAGAGAGAGAGACGGAGAGGGAGAGGGAGAGAGAGAGAGAGAGAGAGAGAGAGAGAGAGAGAGAGAGAGAGAGAGAGAGAGAGAGACAGAGGGGGAGAGAGGGAGAGAAAGAGAGAGAGAGAGAGAGAGAGAGAGAGGGGGAGAGAAAGAGAGAGAGAGAGAGAGAGTGAGAGAGAGACAGAGGGGGAGAGAAAGAGAGAGAGAGAGAGAGAGAGAGAGAGAGAGTGAGAGAGTGAGAGAGAGAGAGAGAGAGAGAGAGAAAGAGAGAGAGAGAGAGACGGAGAGGGAGAGGGAGAGAGAGAGAGAGAGAGAGAGAGAGAGAGAGAGAGAGACAGAGGGGGAGAGAGGGAGAGAAAGAGAGAAGAGAGAGAGAGAGAGAGAGAGAGAGAGAGAGAGAGAGAGAGAGAGAGAGAGAGAGAGAGAGAGAGGGGAGGAGTCTCGACCGGTGCATACGGACACTAGCGGTTAATCTGCTGCTCCTCTGATTGTCTGCTGCTCCGCACCATGAAAACAAACTGATGTCTTCTCTGCCGGCTCGCTTTGTTCTGCTGAAACATAGCAGAGGATTCTTCTGATGGGTCTGCAGTTCCACACCGTGGACCGAACATTCACGACACACGAGAGCGTTTGAATCTGCCCGCAGGCTATCTAACATCGGGCAGATTGTGTCGTCGAGAGCAGTTTGTTGCCCCGTGTGGATGTGACGTGTATGTGTGCCGCTGGAGGTTTTGGGGAAACCAGCAGACAAGAGAGCCGTCGTTGTCCTCGAAGATGGACAGCTTAAGCGAGCAGGAGAAGTTTACAGAGTGAGTGTTTTGTGTTCCTTTACCCTAGCAAACATCAACAACAGCTAGCATGCACTGCCGACATGAGCCAGCTAGCCATCGAGCTAGTTAGTTAGTCCTAGTGTTGCTAACCGACGTTGACCCTCATACTTTATTTAACAGATATAAAGCCCAGGTCAAACTCTAGTGTGAGTTTGCTATTAATAATTATTTAATGTCAATAAAGAAATCAGTTTATAAAGACGAGTAGCAGAGACTTAGTTCATCATAGCGACAGTTCACCCTGTGACTAGCCAGCAAGCTGTGAGGAAACTACATGACGGTCAATAACACACTTAATAAATACAATTACACTTTATTCAGGGCAGTTGTTATGTAGTTGTGCTTCTAAAATAGAATTTTCGACTACAGGGATATCTGAGTGCTTTGCAGTGGAAACACGAGTGAAAGGAGATCCAGCGCGGCCTCCGTGTTAGGCCTCGGATCCGCGGGCTCGATTTTGTGAGCTGCCCGCCGTTGAGCGCTGAAGGATCTCTGCTTTATGCAAGCAGACAGTCAGCATTGCAGCACCAATGTGCTTAAACTCCTGAGCTCTTATTTGAGTTATTAACATGGATATAATATCTGAACTGTTTAGTTGCAGGTCAAATCAAGCAATGTTGTGCTAACAAATGCCACCCAAATTGGCACAGATAAATCCTGCAGTAGGTTTAATTTACATTTACATTTAGGCATTTTGCAGACGCTTTTACCCAAATTCAGTTTTTGGTCTTGCTGAAACGTCAAATGACATATGAAAATATTATAACAAAGCAGGCCATGTGTTCATTGATATGTTGAATGAATAGCACACAATGTCTTACCTTTCACATTTAAGACAGAAGGCAGTTTGATGTGCTGAGACGGATCTTCCCTCCACTCCTGAGTACTGCAACAAGTACAATGTCACAGCTGACTGTTTCCCCTCTGTATGTTTTCTGTTTTTGCAGAGCACATCTAATTCTATGCCCTATCACTTGTTTTCCGGGTGCTATTTATGTGTTCTAGTTGCTTATATTTTAGTGAACTGGTTTATCGGTTAAAGTTTGATGTATTGAACTGTTATGACTTCTCTCAAAGCCGAGGTAACAATAACATCTTAAGCTTTGTGACAACAATCATTCAAAGGGGTTGTGTGTAGACTTTGTCAACATTTCACCCTAGATGTACTGGTGATGTACAGTGACTGAATGCGGTTGTGCTTTCTATCATCCATAGGTGTGACATCACACAAGAGAGAATACTACTCTGAATTGGGTTGCCCCGGAGTTGCAGCTTTCTGCAAGCTGCTCAGCCTCAGATCTGCAGCGAAATGGATGATTTGTTGAATCCCGAGCTCAGGTACTTCCTCAGGTGCAGCCTGACATGATATTGTTAAATTCTGTCATCATTTTAGGGCTGGGAGATTAATTGAAAAGAAGGTCTAATGGACAAAATGTTCCAATATCGGTTATTTCGATTACCTTTCCTCATCAAAATTTTTTTCGACTTCCGGACATAATACATTCATATGTAAAACATTATTAGAAAGCTCCCTAATTACGTGTGCATGCTCACAATGATTTTTATTTTGGGAAAAGAAGACTATGAACAAGGCGCTTTGTTAGTTCCCACTCCCCTAATTTAATTCTGAAATGCATTAATGATCGAAAACTCCTGAATACTTTTCACACAAACATAAAACCTGGGCAATTTCAAAGAAACCTTAAATCTCTTCTTTTAAAGACCTTTATTCACCTTTATTGAAAATGAAATATTCTGCTTTTATATTGTCAGGTGTTGAGAAACAAAGTAAACAAACTACAAAACGAAACGATCAGAGTCAATTTAAGCAAGTTAAGTTCATTTAATTCTGTTGAGAATAATAAAACATTGTTAAAAGAATCATTGAAGTCTGTATTTTTCATGTTTTGAAAAAGATGTTTACATCTTGCAACTTATGCTTGGGTTTCACATGCGGGGTCACAAATTGTCAGACACTAGTATAAAGAATTAAAGCATTAAGCCTTAATTCAGCAGTGTTTTACAAAGTTTTAAGGCTGCGACATTAAACTACCTAAAGGTCAGTAGTTATTTCCTCTGATAAAATTGCTTTCCTACGTATAATACATTTTTAAAAGTCCTTGTTCATCACATTATTATATATATATATATATATATATATATATATATATATTTTTTTTTTTTTTTTTATTCAAGCTCTAAAGCAATATCGAAGCAATGTAGGCTCTGTGAAAACTGTAAAATATTTTATTTTTTCGCTTGGTAATTTATCCAGCCACTGCTCAGAAGTAGGGCGACTGCCCCCTATTTCGTAAAGTTCTCTGTCGTCAAAGATTTCCACTAAGTCACGGCATTCTGTTCTCTATGATTCACATATGTATGTAATTTCCACATCTGTACCCCTAATTTCTTACTACACACGGTTTTGTAAGGGTTTTTATCTTTTCACCTTAAGTTTTAAGTTGTTATTTGTAAGTCTCTTTTTGTCAATACATTTTATTTCATTATATTATTGATAAACCCTTGTTTTTTACATCTATCATTTTTGGGATACTGTTAAAGCTGACCACAATAACAAATTTCAGAAACATTGATCAGTATAGGAACTAAATATTGAGATACATTTAGATACAGGATAAGTCTGGTAAAAGTGTAAAAACTGAAAAAATACTAAGTAAACAATAATTAAAATCTTAAAATTGGTATGGAATTATATCGCTCAGAACCAAATTCAAGATTATCTTTATGGTTAGCCCTAATGCCAAAATATCTTAAGCTTACTATGTCAACAAACAGAATGCAGGAATGTTAAGCCATACTTCACTTCAGTATTAATCCTGCTTCTCCAGTTTCAGTCTAAATTTGGTTCTGCAACATCAATGGAATTTGATTATGGGGTTCTTGAATGTAAAATTTTTCTGTAATTTTATTTCTGTAGATAATGTGTTTTGGGAGATAAATGGATTTTTTAAAGAGATGCAGTTACAAACATAATAGTCAAAACATTTTAACGTACATTGACTGCATTAAACCTTTACCAAAAAGCTGATGTTTATGTAGCTAAAGTTATAGTGCCACCCCAAATTAGTATTCTGTCATCATTTATTCACCCTCTTGTATTTCTAAACTTTATTGACCTCTGTGGAATACAAAAGAAGAAAAATATTCTCAGTTTACATTATTTACAAACCGTATAGCAGTAGGATCAGAGTAATGCATGATGGGCCGAGATCATGGATGGATAAAAGCGTCAGCCAAATGAGTAATTGTAAATTGTAATTGTAAGTTTGCTTACATGAAAAGTTTGGTGCCCGTATATACACATATACACTTTAATCCCCAAGAGAGAAATCTTATACTGTAAGATATGTCTTGTAATTGAATTATTTTCCACAATTGCATGCAGGAAGTTTTCAAGAAAAAATAAAAATCAAAAAGTAATGGGGGAGTCCTGTGCCCCAGTAGAGCTTAATGCCTTACTACGCCCCTGTCCTTTGTGTTTTTTAAAAGAAAGAAAGTTGTACAGTTTCAAAGGTTTTGACAATTAAAAGGGTTGTTATAATGGACATTGCTTTTGTTTTACTTGTCTGGCAAGTTTATTTTACCTGGCACAAAAATTCAGTGTTCTACTTTTCTTGATATTCTAGATATTTGAGCTTAATTTTGTTGTCATCTTTATGGAAATAACTTGGTGTATTGCTGTCACATGACACTGTTTTGAAGTATGGCTTATACTGTTTTGGAAAATACACCTCATAGTATCTCATATTTGTAAGATAATCCAGGTTGTCATAGATTTAAAATATTGCTTAAAGATTTGACAGATATGAGTGGTGCAGAATAATGTGAAGGATCTCCCATTTACTGCTACTGTCATTATGAGGTGAATCTGTTATGAAGGTCAAAGGCAAAAAAGAGTCTCAGTGGAACATGTGACCCAGTCTTTGGCTGAGGTGTGTGAATTGTGTATAATATGAACCAAATTAAGGAAAAAAGCTGTATAATGTTTATATACCAGTCCCAACAAGCACAATGGCTATTTGTAATGGAGTAACTGGTAATCTGTTTTACATTTGAAGTAAACTCCTTCTGTTTCTTTTTTCCCCCATGCTGTTCATTTCTGACAACAGGGAGGATGTAAAAGATTGTTTGGTAGGTCCTTAACACACCCAGTTCACATAATTGACGCATAGATAATTTAAACAGTTTTAAATTGCAATACTGACCAAATATGGTTGTCACTGTGTTTTACTAACTCACTTTTTTACTCAACTAGATCAAGGTTGAAAACCTCCCGAAGCAAGTGATATTCAAAGGTCTTGCTCCAAGGGTTGTATTGACAAACCATCTCCTGCCCAAAGGGACCAAGTCAAAAGTAAACCTTGAGGACCATGGTCGTCAGAAGGTCTCCTTCAGCTTCACGCAGACCAAAAAAACACGTCAAAACGTATTTCTAGCCCCGCCAAGCCTGGAGGAAAGCGAGGAATCTACTCCAACACAAGCTGGGACTGTACCCACTACAGATCTTGAGGGATATGGTAATGAAATGAAGAATGTCAATTCTTCCGTTCTGGCTGCAGCCATAGTGGAGTCCCCGACACCAACTCCTCCAGTACCTTTCCCTCTCAAATCAAAACATGATCTTGGAAAGATTCATTTTAAAAAACAGATTATCAGTGTTGCTGTCGCTGAGGATAACTCTATCATAAGCACTGCACTGTCTGAGATTTCAGAGCCAGCAGTCCCTTCTGAATCAAACCAAATTAGATCTTCAATCAAGGTTGAACCTGAAACCTCATTGCAGCAGTCTCACAAAAACTCTGTCATTGATAGTTCCTCTGAAAAAGTTATCAAAGAGGAAAACCCTCAGGAGAAATTAGACTCATGCCTTAAGGGTTCTGTTTCTTCCCATATTGGGAAGGGAGATACAGAGTCTTCTGGTATTTCTGAGCAGGAAGAAAACAGAAAATCCCAGTCCCGATCTGACAGTACTGTTCCAGGTTCAGAATCTGACGGAGATTCAATCCGGACATCTTCTAGCCAAAAGTCTAGTGACCGCAAAAATTTAATAAAATCTGAATGCCACAGTAATGACTCAAAAATATCCTCTTATTCCAAATTAGAGGAGTCCGAAAAATCAAGGTCTGATAGGAAGGAAGATCAGGGGTCAAGTCGTTCGAAGTCTGAGCGTGATTCAAGGCACACGTCTTCAAGATCATCTCGTTCTGAAAGAGATAGAAGAAGAACCAAAAGTCGGTCACGGTCTAGATCTCGAGGTTGTCGGACTATTTCTTATTCCAGGTCTGAGAGGTTGAGGGGTGATAGACAGTCAAGGACGGATAGGTCCCATTACCATGACTCTGAGAGGAGATTTCATCGAAGTTCTCCTCATCATGAAAGGAGAAACTCGCATTCTCGAGTTGACGGCAGGTCGCGTGACAGCTCTGACTCTGAAGAGGACCACAGGCGGATGAGGACTCGAGGTAGTGACTCAGGTCGATCGTCAAATTACTCAAGCTTGCAAAAAGACTCCAAATCATCTACTCACTCCAGATCTTACAGGGACTCAAAATCCACTGATTGTTCTCGATATTCAGAATCTGACAAAAGAACACAGCATTCGAAATCGGAAAGATCTAACACAAAAAACACTGACTCTGAATCCAATAAAAAGAGCTCCTCCGAGGCAGAGGTGGGTCAAAGGAAATCTAGTGGCCAGTCAAAATCAGAGATTAATTCTAAAACCTCAAATTCCAACCCAGCTACCTCATCCCGAACATCTGATAGGAGAGCCCTGAAAAACAGTGGCAACTCTGACTCTGATGAAGAGCGTAGAAAAAAATCTCAGTCACAAGCATTAGACAGGACCACACGGAGTTCATCATCCAGAAAAACAGATTCAGCAGATCACAAGACTTCACATAACATTATTCTAACTGACAGACATTCTACAGACAGATTAAATAATAATAAGCAGCAGTCAGATTTAGTCCCCAGTCAAGTTCTTTCTCAGCGGGAATGCAGAGATTATGTTGAACATGTGAGTGAAGGCTCCATTCAGTCTAAACAAAATGCTCAACAAATGCATGAAGATACACTAAAAATAACCGATAAAATTGAGCATCAAAATCTAACTCAAGATCTTAGTGGCCTTGAAAATAGCACGGATATATCTGAGAGGCATAAGGATATTGACATATTAAAAGAATCAAATTTAACTAGCATCACAGTCGAAAGTTCCACTAGTTTTGACAGAATTGAGATTAAAGACGAGACTCCAATTCAAATTGAAACTTTGACACAAGAACAGACTGAACAAGTTGTCCACACTCCAGACAAGGATCCAGTTGGATCAGACCCTCTTTCTGTGAAAGGATCACCACCTGGAGGATGCTTGCAATTAAATACTAAATTGGACGGCTCATCATTAATATTTAGTAACACTAGTTTGTCTGCCACAGCAATTGTTTGTGAAAATGATTTTGAGCAGCTCAATATAAAGAATGAGCAACCTGACAGTGACAATGTTAAAAAGGATAATGGTGCCAAAAAATCAAGATGGGACATTGTTGGCCAAGACTTATTAGAATCTCAAAGCTCTAACAAAACAGTTCATCCAGAAATGGTTTTCCCTGTGATTAATATAATGTCAGTAAAGACAAGTGAGGTGAATAGTGAGAATTGCCCTGACGAATCTAAACTACTGTCAGATAAATCTTTAAAAGGGCTAATAAGAGATGTGGCTTCTCTTGAATCTTGTGAACAAGGAAGTGCTCAGTTATCTGAAAATGACACCCAGTGTACCTGTGATGAACATCTCCAACCTCTTGTAAATCAGGCTTTAGAAATTAGCTCTAAAAGTTCCCCCTTTGATGTTCCCCTTAATAGGGACTTTTCTGATACTGAAAAAGGTAACACGGACAAACCTCTATCAGAAACAACTCATTCTTTAAATCATGATTCTAAATGCAACAGCGAGGACAGTGAGAGTGAAGAATCAGACTCTGATTCAGATGATGGACAGGTCTCCTTGAAAAGACTTCACTCTGTGGTGGTTGTTCCAAAAAACTCAACCATTGCTCTTGAAGTTAAAGACTTGTCTGATTCATCTTCAGTACAACGACCTACTGATGCAATTGAACCCCTTAACAGGGACTTTGCTTATAATAACTCTCAATTAAGGCGTGAGGAATTAATGCCTTCACATTTTAAGACCATTGAGAATACTACCGTGGTAGGTCTAGATGTTAAATGTCAGTTTGCTAGTGCATCCTACCAATCGCAGAGCAACATGGTTGACAGCACCAGTCATTTAGAAGCCTCTAATCCTCCTGTTGACAAGAACTGGAGTGCCCACGGAAGTGCTTATGCCCAAATCAACCAGACTTCTCTTCAGAACTTTCAGATGTCTTGTAGGCAACTTGAATTGGGCCAAAATCAAAACCCCGATAGACCGGATAGCTGGAATGGGAGAAAGGGAGGAAAGCAGCTTTATGATGATTCTGATTTAAGTTGTGGGAAGGGTTATAGTTCCGCATGGGACTTTAACCATTTTGAACAGCCCAGCAGCACTTTTCAACAGCCGGACAGCAGTTACGGCAATGACCGTCTGCCACACCCTGGAATTCCTGCTGCATTTGATAGTGTTCACAGACAAGTTCTATGGGCTCAGCCTATTACCAGCAATTCAGTCAACACGCATGTGCCTTCTCAGTATCAAGATATAGTCAACCATATTCATCCAGATTCCCTGACCAATGATCATGATGAAGACATTGAGGGAAGCGTAGTGGGGTTTAACCAAGGCTCAGTCCAAACCGCTGATCATCCGGGTTCATCCCCATTTGTTCAAGCTCATGAGATAAGTAGTAATTGCACCTTTACCACAGAGGGGCAAAACAACTTGGAAACCCCTAAAGAAGACAACCAGAAACCGCATAGAGGTAGGGGTCCACCCAAGAAGAGACGTCAAGACTTTGAGTCAGAATCTGATAATGAGGCAGAGTCTGGGATGAGCGGCAAAAAGGAGTGCTTTGATGAAAGTTCAAGGGGTACGAAAGATGGCAAAGACATATTTGATAGAACACCGGAGGTTAAACGACCACTGCTCAGTCTTAAAGACTTTAGAGATCCAGCATATTGGAGAGATAAAGCAAAGCTGAAAAAGATGCCGCCTTACTTTGACCTTATTGAAGAGAACTTGTATCTGACAGAACGGTGAGTTCTTTGTTGTTAGTTTTTAAGAAATAAATGTTTTAATGTGGTACTGCCCTGAACATGCAATTACACTTAACTGTTTTGCATATAATTCAAAACACAATAGGTCAATGACTGTCTGTTTTTGTGATAGTTGTTCATGAATCTCTGGTTTGTCCCGATCCATAAACTGTCCACTGAAAATACTCAGGTTTTGCAGGTTTTGTCCAGCATATTCCACCAATTATTCTGCATATTTAGCCTAAACCGTTTCTCACAGAGGTAACATGATTTTCAAAACCATGTTTTACAATGTAGAGACTCATACACAACTTTTACAAAAGGTTTGGACATTGACTGATGCTCAAGAAACCAAGAAAAAAACAAGTGGCAGGTCTATTTAAACTTTCTGAGTATGATTTGTGTAAATTGTTATTAATATAATATACAGTGACTATAAAACTGCTATAGCAAATACAATAAGCATTTTCTAGCATTGACACATTTGCTTTATGTTCACATTACCATTCAAATAAGGGCATGTAAACTTATTTTAATTTGATCAAAATAGTCTGAAAGTCCTTGATTTATTTGTATTTAAAGAAATAGTTCCATAAAGCAATAAAAATATGATTTTTTTCCTGCACAGGAAGAAAAATAAGTCTCATCGTGACATCAAGAGAATGCAGTGTGAATGTGCAATCCTCTCAAGAGAAGAGCGAGCCCGGGGCATCATGGCATGTGGTGAAGACTGTCTCAATCGCCTGCTGATGATTGAGTGGTATATACTCTATTCTATAAACCAAATGATCTTGCTAGTAGAGAGCAAAATTTATTAAAGTAATGTCGATTGCTAGTCTTGTGTTGGTGCCAGCTTTGAAATCGTGAAATTGAAACCTTCATATTATCAACTGCAATTTCCTTCTCTTCTCTAAAGCTCTTCCCGGTGTTTAAATGGAGTATACTGCTCGAACCGTCGCTTCCAAATGAAACAGCATGCAGACTATGAGGTCATTTTGACTGAAAGCAAAGGCTGGGGTTTACGAGCTGCCAGAGACCTGCAAGCGTAAGTTATTTTCTGTTGTCTTACAAATTTTTTTTGTCCTTGTCAATAATAATACATTTCAAAAATCATGTCTTTCAGGAATACCTTTGTTCTAGAGTACTGTGGGGAAGTTTTAGACCACCGGGAATTTAAGACACGAGTGAAGGAGTACGCCAGAAACAAGAACATTCACTATTATTTTATGGCTTTGAAGAACAATGAGGTGAGATTTTGTGATTAATGCAAGGGCTGAGAAAAAGTTATTTAAGCCAAATGCTAAATTCCTATGTCTACGTATTATCTATAGATCATTGATGCTACACTGAAGGGAAACTGCTCCCGTTTCATGAACCACAGCTGCGAACCTAACTGTGAAACGCAGAAGGTAAGAGATTATTTTGGATTTGACTGCTAAAAGAACTGTCAAGTATTGTAAAGCCAGTAGTGTTGAGAAATGTATTGAATACTCCAGTTCGGCAATTCTGTTATCCTTAAATATCTTATATCTCTTTAGCATTAGGGGTTGGTTCTTTTCACTGTTTTCAAAATTTTGGTTCAGTTTGTCCATTGAACCCGTGCCCTTGGCTTAGCTAGCTTCATGCTTTAACAGCTGAACTTCCGGGTAAATGTATGTAAACTTTTCGTTTTCTATTCCTAATCCATTGCACTCTTTGCAGTGGACTGTGAATGGTCAGCTCAGAGTCGGCTTCTTCACCACCAAAGCTGTGGCAGCGGGGACAGAGCTCACATTTGACTACCAGTTCCAGAGATACGGGTACAAAAAAGTTACTATTCCTTTTAGTCGAAACAGCACTATATGAAAGCATTTTTATTCCATGCATTACTCTGTCCACCAGGAAAGAGGCACAGAAGTGTTTCTGTGGTGCTCCCAGCTGTCGAGGGTTAATTGGGGGAGAGACTCGAGTCAGTGTGCGTGCAGCAGGTGGAAAGAAACAGAGGGAACGCTCACGGAAGAAAGACACTGATAGTGCTCTTACCACGGTATGGAAGTCAGTTTGGTACTTCATGGACTGTTATTGCTGTTTAAAGTTTGAAGCATGAAGCCTTTTCATGTTATGACTGAGGTCTAAGAATGCCCTGAAATGTACACTGTATGCTTGACACTATGCAAGTCAATAAAAATTGACTTATGGTGTCAGCGCTGACCAGAGTAACTGCCTGACTGAAGTATTAGAACTGTCAGCTGCTCATACAGCTATAGGATATTGTACCATCAGCTAGTAATTAGTACAAATAAACATTTTAAAGGGAGATAAGGATTTTCATAATGTTTCATTTATTTAAGCACCAAACCAATAATTCCGCAAATAAATTGGGTCAGATTTCTTTTTTCTACAGGTTAATTGCTCTGAGACTTACAGGGGCTGTTCTAGTCCACAAATAACACAGCTCTTGTGCATCCATCATTTAAGTGTATGATTTATAGCTTGGACTTCGACTAGCACTCTTTATCTTTGGTAGGGCTGTACAAGTAATCGGAAAACTAATCGGGATTACAGTTTACAGTGGAAACAATTTAATAATTGCCAAAAGCCTCCATTACAGCTGTCCATTTGTGTTTCTGCTGTATGTCTGGGCATTATTTACAGTGGTGAATCACAGATCGAAAAATGTACAGCTTACTTGTCCTTAAGTTATTTGTTTTGAATGTTTTTAACCCCTTTCTTTTTGTATATTTATATCATAGTTAATTTTAAATGTTTATAATTTGCCATGCAGCGGCTTAACAGAAAGTTATAAAACATTGTAAAAGTTAAATGTATAATCTATTAATCGACAATAATAATTATAATATCAAGATGAATTATCAACAATTATGATTTCTGTCATTAAATCTGTGGTAGAGCACTTCTTAAAAATCTAAAACAAAGCAAAATTTTAAAACATATTTTTCGTAAATTAATTTGAGTTACCTGCAATTGAAAGTGAGCTTACAAAAAATTGTTCATCCTGCTATTCTGGTTTATGGTTAAATGTGTTGATGATCTACAGTTGGATGAAGAGCTGGAGGCTCTACAAGAGAACGGAGAAGGTTTATGTGGAGAGAAGGATGTGATCTCACTCTGTAGACTCATGGTTCGAGTAGAGACGATGGAGCAACGACTCACCTGCCTTAAACTGATCAAAGTAAGTTGTTGCACATGTAGGGCTTGAGTGCTCTTCTCATGTGTAAGTTGGGTTTTAAGGTTTTTATATCTTCTGTAAACCATTCCTAACTGAAGTTTGTTAATGCCTGTGCAGAATACCCAGAATCCTTTGTGCCTAAAGCAGTTTTTGGATCACCATGGCCTCTCTTTGCTGTGGATATTTATGGTTGAACTTTCAGAGGCAAAGACCAATTCTGTGAACAACATTAAACTACAGCTGGAGGTAAAAGTTTCACACACATACAATTCCAAATGCAAATGTAACTGTTCAAGGTAGATCTTTGCACTTCTGTTCTGCTCATTTATTTAAAAAGCAAGGAAACCTCATGCACACTCCAGATATCCCTATTGGCCTGATATTCTTGTAAATGTAAGATATATATAGTGTTTAATTTCCTGTAGATGTTAAGCTTGTAGATTTACAGTTAGTGTTTCCTTCACCGTCCTTAGATATTGAATGCGCTGGCAGTGCTGCCCATCTCAACGAAGAACATGCTGGAGGAAAGTCGCGTATTGCAGTTCATCCAGCGCTGGGCTCAGAGTCGGCCACCCATTCAACCCGCAGAACAAGACGGCTACTCCAGTGAAAGCAACTCACGTGCCCAGACGCCCCTCAACACCCCTGATGGACCGCCGGCAAAGACGGCCACAGAACTGGACGGAGACACCCCTAAGCGGGCAGTCTATCGGAGGCTGAAGATCATCAGTGAGAACAGTCTGGACAGTGCAGTTTCAGATGCTAGTAAGGCTTCTGATGGCAAAGAAGATGAGAATGAGGAGGAAGAAGAGATGGAAGACGAGCCTTCACAGTTGGAAACGGTGGAGAAGGTAGAAAGCATTGATGAGGATCAGGCTGAGGTAGAACTAGTACTGAAACAGGAAATTCCTGAGGGAACAGCTGACATAACACCATCACAACCAGAGGAAATGAGGACTGAGGAGGAGACCACGAAAGCCCAAGAACCAGAAGAGAAAACTTTCTGTGAGACTAAAGACCACCTGTCAGCTGAGGAGAATAAATCAGCCAATGAAGAAAATCTGGTAGATGAGACCAAGAGTGAGGAGCCATCTATCAATTCAGAATCCACGCCAGACGAAGATCCAACTACAGTCACAGACATCACTCCTACGGGGGATGTGGATGATAAAAGTTTAGAAACTCTTATAGCAGATGAACAGGTGGAGATTACACCTGAGCAGTGCAGCTCAGAGAGCAACGAGAGTTCTGTAGAGATTACACCCACACAACCCTCCGAAGTCACGGAAAGCGTCAACTCGGAAGTCACGGCTGTTATCATAGAGAGCACACCTACAGAATCTCCATCCGTCTCCGTAGAGCCTACTACACCTGCTTCTGGCACAGTTTCTTCAGCAGATGCATTATCTGAACCCTCTGTAGCAGTTGGTTCTGCCGATACTTTGACTCTGGGTGCTGTGGTGGTACAAGCAGAGGGCGCTGCAGTAGGAACCCCCTCACAGGATGAGGAGGAGGGGGTCAGTGATGTAGAGAGCGAGCGTAGTCAGGAGCCACAGGTGCGGGCTTCTGACATCAGTGACATGGCTGCCCGTTTGCTGGACAGTTGGAAAGACTTGAAGGCAAGTTTAAGACTTTATAAAACATTTATTCTATTTTTAGAGACTTTAATTTGGTAAATTTATATAATTGATAATTGAAACTGAAGTTTTCTCCCAAAGATGAAAATTGTGTCTCAGTTTACTCTCCCGCTTGTAACCCCTGACAAGATGTTTTTAAAGATGTTGGTAGCCAAATGGACCAGTCATTTACTTGAAGTGGTTTTGGATCCATAGAGTAAAAGAACATTTTTACCGCTGTTGTCTGGTTACCTACATTCTTCAAAATATAGTCCTTTGTGTTTTGTGGAAGAAAGTCAGTGATGTTAGAATACATTTTTTGGGTATTACTGTTATGTGTTTGTTAATAACATCAAGAGATTGTAGCTGTTGACTAAACTATCATAATATCAGATTTCTGGTGTACAATTTATTTTCGTATTATTCTTATAGGAGGTTTACAGGATACCAAAGAAGAGCCAGGTTGAAAAAGAGTCAAATGGTAAAAAAAAATGTTAACTACAATTACTTGTATTATTGCTTGACTAGCTCTAAATATTTACATCCTTAAATTTTTTCGCACAGATCGCAGTCGAAATCGGGAAGCGCTGATGACCCCTCGCACGCCCTCAAGCAGTCGAGAGAGAGAGAGAGAACGAGAACGTGAGAGAGAACGTGATCGTGACAGGGAACGAGAGAGAGATTGGGAGCGTGAGAGAGACTGGGATCGGGATCGTGAGCGGGATGGAGAGAGATCGACACTACGTAGTGCCGATCGGAAACGAAGGCGAGGCTCTACTTCCCCTCTGCCACCTTCAGCCTATGAGAGGGGCAGCCGCAGAAGTGATGACCGGTAAGATCTCTTAATTACAAAAACACTGCATCTAGACTATGTAAAGAACACTCAATCTGACATGCTCTTGTATTATCTTTAGTTATGAGCAGACCAGCAGCAGCAAGAAGACACTACACACCAAAGAGTCTCGTAACAAGCTTTCCACAGAGGAGCGACGGAAGCTATTCGAGCAAGAAGTTGCACAGCGTGAAGCCCAGAAACAACAACAACAACAACAACAGCAGCAGCAGCAGCAACTACAGACTCTCGCGTTCAACCCATTGGCCTTCGCCTCCAGTCCCAGCTTCATAACCTATCCACCTGGATACCCTATCCAGACCTTTGTAGATCCCACCAATCCCAATGTGGGAAAAGTTCTCCTTCCCACACCTCCTGTTGAGCCTCTTGGCGTCACAACAGCCGCTGGCACTGCAGTTACTTTTGAACAAGCTGTGACTCAGCCCATCATATCTGATCTTGGTTTGGCGTCACCTTCTTCCACCACCACCCAGGCTGGACCTGCTTCCAGCCTTGCACACATACCTGCCTCATTAGAACTGGTCTCAGGCACGCCGACTCAGCAGTTTGTCCAGCCCACTGTACCTGTGCAGGACCAAAGCATAGCTGTCTTGTCAGTGCCTGTGCAAACAGCTAGCACTCAGGTTCAGAGTCAACAGGGCTACACCACGCTCTGGGATCCCAATACACAGCAGGCACTCACAGTGCAGACCCAACCGACCCAGCAGTATTCCACCACAGCACAGCCTCAGACTGCCATCTACTATCAGGGTCAACCCTGCCAGACCATCTACAGCATTCCTGCAGGATACCCACAGACCAACACTCCTGTCATACAGGTGCAACGTCCTTTACACCTATTGACCACAATAAGAGTAAAAATGACTTGGATTTGTTTGGGATATTTTGAAAAATGTATGACGGCAAAAATTTCTGGGGTACTTTTGACTACCATTACATTTTCTTCCCATGGTAGGCAAAAGCATCCAAAAACTGTTTTCATTTTTGGATGAACTATCCCTTTAACATTATGTTATGAAGGAACTTTCTTGAATTGGACATGAAATGGAACCTGATGGTAAAATGAGAAAAGCTTATTAAAGGTAGTTTTTCTTGTCTTTGTGCAGACATACAGCGAACCAGCCGCCAGTTACCTGCACGGGCAGCAGGTGTACACGGGTCATCAGCAGGGTGTTGTCGTGCAACAGGGAGGCACTGTCACTACAATCCTCACATCTCAGACCGTTCAACAGGTATTTTATATTTTACCAAAAGAGGGCGCTGTTTTAAAAGAGTAGTTCATCCAATTGTTTTTTTTTTTCCATTTTTTAAATATGCTATCATGTATAAATTTTATACGATACAACAATATGCTGCTCTTTGCGACTCTCTATTGACATTGTAATTCATTAGGTTAAATTTGTTTTAATTACATTGAAATATCGTTGTTTTATTCCATTTAATTATGTTTGACCTTTTTATTCTTTCCCTCTTCTTTAATTTCATATTGTCTTAAACTATAATAAGTAATTATATTTCATCTCCAATTTTTAAGTCTCCTTTAAACCTTTACTCGGATTAGAATAAAGCTTTGTAGATTTGATTACCCACATTGTGAGCTACACACATGGTTTGATATGAATATCGAAGTGAAGTGAATTTAAAATCTAGACACATAGAGCTCTGGTTTCTTTTTGTACATTTGTCTTTGTTGTTTAATGCCTATAGTGCAGTACAATTATAATATCATTGAGAGTGTAACTTTCCCATGCTAACTAACCTCCACTGAACTGTGATTCACCACAGGAAATGATCCCCAACAGCATCATTGACCTTCCACCCCCCTCTCCGCCCAAACCTAAAACCATCATCCTACCTTCCACTTGGAAGGTGGCACGTGACCCTGAGGGCCGTATTTATTACTACCACATCATCACCAGGTATGAACATCCAGTATTAAAAAAACAGTCTGTACATGATAAAAAACACTAAGTTACTCAGTTGCATGTCAGCCACTAATCGTGTATATTTTGAATGAACACAAGCCTTAACACAAGCATTTATTTTGCTACCTGTTTTTTTGTTTTTAAACATGAAGTGTTCAACAACAACAAAGTTTTGGGATTGGTTTTTAATGACAGGATTTTCAACAGAGTCAAAACATGAAGCTGTGCGTATCTGTCATGAGAGTCTGATGTGTTTTTGCTATTCATATTGCAGGCAAACACAGTGGGATCCTCCCAGCTGGGATGGGACAACAGAGGAGGCTAACATAGAGCATGAGTCTGAGATGGACCTCGGGACGCCCACGTACGACGAAAATCCTTCAAAGGTATTAATCCAGGCACTATAATTTAATGTACCCTCTGGACAATTTCTAAGCCTTTAAACCTAAGCATGCCAGGTCCACACAGATTATTAAAACCTAATTATGATGTCTGGAAACAACAAGCATATTTACTATCCGCAAAACTCATAAATTATTTTGTTTTTTTACAAAACTCAAAATATTCTCAGTCAACATGTTGAGATTATTGTTTGATTTAACAAATCAAAAATACTAGGTTATGGAGATGCCACTAGTTCTTCAGAGTTCAGTTTAGTGCATGCTTGTGGAGTCTAAAACAGGCCCTGCCTTTCTGGATAATTGAAGATGATGTTGCAGGCATCTAAGATGGAATGGTTCACAGCTGTGGCTCATCCACATAGAGGAAAGCTATTTGTAGGAAGGAGGGAAACGCTTAGATTTGCTTGGGTGTTTTAGTCGTGGGTTAAGACTTGTAAGTCAAATCATCTGGTGCACATGAACACAAGGTAACACCAGGGTAAACCAAGCAAGAAAAACGAAGAAAGTTACAGCAAACATTTCTTTATAGACATTTAATCTCACAGGCAATAGCCATCTTATTCTCTCTCTCTCTCTCTCTCTCTCTCTCTCTCTCTCTCTCTCTCTCTCTCTCTCTCTCTCTCTCTCTCTCTCTCTCTCTCTCTCTCTCTCTCTCTCTCTCCTCTCTCTCTCTCTCTCTCTCTCTCTCTCTCTCTCTCTCTCTCTCTCTCTCTCTCTCTCTCTCTCTCTCTCTCTCTCTCTCTCTCTCTCTCTCCTCTCTCTCTCTCTCTCTCTCTCTCTCTCATGCTAATGAAACCCAGCTGTTGAAACTGCATTCATTTATGTGTGGTTTTTTGTTTTGGAGTGGAACCATGCAAAATCTCTTTTGTTTTCAGCGCTATGCATTTTCTTTTCCCTCTCTCTTTTATACTCCAAAATGTCTTGACTAAAAGACTGACATTTTAGGAAGCTCTTCTTTTCTGTATTTGTTTATGTCTATTTGCTGCCCTCTGGGATAGGAAGTGAGGTCACTTTTGGTGTTTATTCAGAAAGATTTTCTCTCTGTTCATATCTAAAAGCACTCTGGAAATTCCAGTGTTAAGTGTTAAAGGATTGAGTCTCCCTGCTTTGTGGAAGAGAGAGAGATAAGCCAGTGTTTGGATTAGATACAATTACCTAAAAGTGTCTGTGTTGTTATGTGTCAAATAAAGTGTAGGGGATTTATCTTTGGGTTTTTGTTTGACCCCTCTCTACAGTTTTCTACCAAGACAGCCGAAGCGGACACCTCTAGCGAGCTGGCCAAAAAAAGCAAAGAAGTCTTCCGCAAGGAGGTAAACTTGAGATTCTCTTTGGGTTTTACCAAATGATTATTGCAGCAGGTCGTGTGTGTCTAGCTCGTGTAACCCGTGCTGTTTCTCTTCTTCATCTCTTCAGATGTCCCAGTTTATTGTGCAATGCCTTAATCCATATCGCAAGCCAGACTGCAAGCTGGGCCGCATCAGTAACACGGAGGACTTCAAACATCTTGCTAGGAAGGTAATGTGTGTGGTTCTGTTTTGTAATAGATATCCCTGAAAAACCTTCTTCATAATGTGGGTCTACCGGCATATTTTTTTAATGGTTTGCAATTACGACCTTTCACCTAACATCGACAATTGTTTTTGTTTTTTTCGCTCATAACAGCTCACTCACGGCGTGATGAACAAGGAACTTAAATCCTGCAAGAACCCTGAAGATCTCGAATGCAATGAGAACGTCAAACACAAGACCAAGGAGTACATCAAGAAGTACATGCAGAAGTTCGGCACCGTGTACCGGCCAAAGGAAGACACAGAGCTGGACTAACCTGCCCGAAGCATAACCAGGAACCTCCTGGCAGCTCTTTTCAACCACTGGCTCTGAGCAGCTGGCCAAGACAGGACCAGAGCAAGTCCTGTAGTCTTTTTAACCATGTCCTAAATGCTGCTCTGGCCTGAGCTGTCCCGCAGAGGGACAGTGTTACAATGAGATTCGCCTGGCTGGAAATTGCTGTGCTGTGAATTCTAGAGGACACAACAAGGGTGCTACACAGACTCTCTCACAGATTTCATCATATTTTTAGTCTTCTTACAAACATGATCTCATTACATCTCATCGCAGTGGATGGAACGTCCTCTTAAACTTTTCCCGACCCCACACGTACCATGAAGTGGACCATCTAAACGCTTTCCCTCTAGTTTTTATAAAGGGCTTTTGGTAGTTTTCCAAAGCTGATGAAGAAAGAAGTACTGGCTTGACTGTCAAGACAAATGCCGAGGATAGCAGTCACTAAAGTGAGCTGTAGAGCATTTATTCATTTACTCAACCCACATTACTGTTGGTCTTCAGTGGCCACGGCTCAACCTGTTTTAATGGTTTTTAAACTATGGCATAGATTTACATTGAAGCGTGCAGGTCTGTGATCTAACCCCATTTGGTCTCGTCTTGTTGGTCCTCTCGACCGGGGGAGAAGGTTATGTAGCAATGATATTTTATCAAGGTCTTTCACACTGTTTTTACATTAACATTTTTATTCAATGTCGCAGGGGCAAATGTGAAGCTCTCCGGGCAGTTCCTAGCTTGTTTTTGTGGCACTCATGTAAGGATCAGGTTTACTCTCCAATAAACCCTGGCCACTATCAGCTCACACAACATTAGTCAACATGCATTAAACATGTTTCCAAAACGTGTATTATATTGCTTTATATGTGAATATATTGAGAGCTAGTTTTTGAGACCATTAGCATAGACTTTGTAAAAAAGACTGTGGGTGTCCACAATTTCTCCTGTAAATATGTATAATTATACTGACCCGGATTAATGGGATAAGAAGGATTTGCATAGCGTCCTCCGTCCTGTCAGCGTGACTCCGACGTTCCTACATAAAGCAGAATTCCTCGCTCTCCCACTGCTCAGTATGTTGGGTGGTGTTTTAACGGTAGGGGTGTCAGTAATTTTTCTTTTTTCTTTGCTTTCTCTGATGAAAGACTTGGGATTTTGTTTTTTTAAGGACAAATGGGAGTCTCACCCCACTCCACTGTAAGTACTGTGCAAGCACATTGTCATACTGAGTGTAAAAACATTTTAAGATAAAATAAACCATTTTCTAAAAATAAGTCTTGTTTAGTGTCTTTCTCCTCTGTGTGGCAGAAAAAACTGCACATCCACCAATAGCATTACATGACTTATTGTAAACACAAAAAGTTGACCCATGTGTACTGTTTTACCCGTTTTATCTGAGAACAAGACTCAATTTTAAATATACAACTAGTGGTAAACAATATATATAACACCATTATATTTATAACACTGGGAGCTTCCCATTTTAAACATTGCTTTGCTTACTCTAGAGAAAAATACTATCTGAAAATGTTTCACTCCTTAAACATCTCCATATATGAGATCTATTGCGATTTATATTTTCATCTTAACATTTGCTATTATTGGCATAGGCTTTATTGCACAACAGCTGTTTACTACTGTGCTAACTACTGGCAAGATTTTTGAAAAGCTGCATTTCCAAAAGCTTGCTATGCAAGAGTGCTGCAAGGATGATCTAATTTTAGACCTAATTAGAATGATCTCCCTCAAGAAAACACCTAATGGAAATGTTTGATACGGATTACTGTATTGTCCTTATTAGACCCTAACTTTCTGACGATCAAATCTATAGAAAGTGCAAATACATTTACCTTAGAAAAAAATTATATGACATTGTATTGTATGCATTGTAAATAAACTGTAGTAAATACTGGTAAAATGTACCAGCAATCACCTTTTGAAAAAAACTATTGCACACTATAAAAATTAACATGGTTGTCAATTTAAAAAAAACAGATTTTTTTTTAACATGGTATTAAAATTATATTCTTGCAATCTGACTACCACAGATTAAAACACTATGAATCTCCATCCACATTTTATTTTTTGGCCCCTTACTAAATTTTGAGACTTATGTATGATGACATTTAGTAAGTCCCTAGGCCACTGAGAGATAGTTGCAAAACATGCCCGGGCATCTTGTGACGCGTATAGACTTCAGAGAGTTCCAGGAAGTTTGGGTTACTCTATTAAATGTTTAAATGTAAAGCCTTTTTGAGGACTTGAAACATAAAGCTGAAGAACTGACTGAAAGAGATACATTTTCATGTAATTTCCAGGAATGACTGATGAAACATCATTGGGTTGACTCGATGCTGCAATGCTTTTATTAGACAGTCTTTCAGGCCTAATAGTCATCTCATCTGAGTTCTGTTCTCTCGCCTCTCCCTGCCCCTTCTCTAAACTGAGCAGAGCTCTCAGGGCCAGGGCATTCCTCCGGGCTGCTCCAGACCGCAGTTAACCAGCTCCGTCTGGAGTACGTGACGGCATGTAGAGCCGCCCAAGTCCCTGCAAACCCTCTGCTTTTACTTAACAGAGCAGTCACAGAAATCATTAGTTTCGTAGTTAGATAGAGAGAGGATGAAGAGAGGATACAAGGAAATACAAGGACACAACTGATCTCCAAACATTCTGTGCAGTGATTTTTTCCACCAGTGTGATTGCAAGGTTTCTTTAGCTTCTGAGTCTATGTGACATTGCTACTTTACCTTGGTTTTATTTGAAGTTCAGACTCACTTCTTGTTCTTTTAAAGGGATAGTTTAAACAAAAATGAAAATGCTGTCATCGTTACTCATCCTATCATTTCAAACATATATGACTCTGTAAAACACTAAAGAAGAAAAATATCTATTCTTCAAATGATCATCTTTTTGTGTTCTTTGGAGGGATGAAAGTTATACAACCTGAAGAAATGGGTTGTTAAAGGCATTTAATTCTATCATATACATTGCTTTCACATGATTAAATTAATTTCTTAAACATGATTTTTTTTTAATTAAAAATCAATGTCCAAACAATTCAAATTAATTATTTAAATCCACACTCCATTTAACAGTGCAGGTTTAAAAATGACAAGCGGGTACATTATTCTGTAAAATATCCCTTTAAGTGCATTTACTGATATTTTTACAAGGCTAAAGACTAATTCACAAATTCACTTTTACAAACGTTTATCCTATTAACTTTCATCCTGACCAAAGGAGGTTGTACAGGTGACTGTGTTCATGCACACAAAGCACACTATTGTGATTACTTTTCATAGCATAAGTTCATTCAGACTGCCAAGAAGCTGACAGTTTTGAATGGCATTAATGTGATGTTATTTGGGTTCATATTTGCATCACATCTCACTCTTGCCAAGTTCAGCAGCAAGCTTCAAAAGGCATTCATCAGCTTGTGGCTCAACAGCCACACTGTTTTTTACAAACATTTTCTTCTTCAATGCACAGCAATGGCAAAAACACACATCAAAATGTCATCAAACGTCTCCTAAAAGAAACCTTATCCAATGACTTCTGCTTTGACAATCCTGGTTAATTATGTGAATAAAAAACTATTTAAAATGATAAAAACTAATTTAAATAAACAGTTAATTTAAAAAGGTTCATCTTGTTGTTTATTTACTCATCAGGCCTGTAGTACGTACAGACGTACAGTAAAGAAGACATCACAGACATTGTAAATAAATAAGGCCTAGTTTACTTAAGGATCATAAAAAAAACGACTACTTTGCTCAAACAATGTGTTATTTATTTTTTAAAAATACAAAGATAATTATAAACATTTATGAATAAAAGAACAAAAATAAGTGATAGATGTTATGACCATGAAAAGGCATCTTGACACAGAAACCACCCACAACTCCCAGCACTAAAAACTTACCTACAAATACATACAATGAGGCGTAAACCAGCAAAGCACAAACCTGAGCATTTAAAGTTAAGGCACCAGAGAGGTTTTCCCTTTAGTAACTCAGAGGAACATAAGCTGGGTGGGCTTCTGTTGCTTTAGGTTGCATTGTTGGTTAAAGTGCAAACCAGGCACTTGTGTCTATATACAGTATTCAAACACTTTAGGTCTGAATGTTATCGCATTAGATAACAAAACATCAAACTGAGTGTAATCTGCTATGCTATGCTATTTTTTATCTCAGAACATTTTAAATAATGCCACGTGATTTGATGTCGAGTTATAAATGCAATGCATCTTTGACTTCTCAAACAGGACCCACAAACACCATCCTTAAGACAACATGAGCATGTATCTGAGAATTTTATAATATCTATGTCTCTTGTATTTCTCACTTAGGGGTTTTCCTCTCTGGAAATGATCACTTCTCTTTGAAAAGTCCCTATTGAAGACACTTTATCCAACTCACAAGAAGCGCTCAAATATAAATACATGACCGCATCACACATTTTGCACTGCGATGCTGTGCCACAAAAAACGGAAATTCCTCCTCATGAGCTTGTGAGTGTTCTTTGATATAGAGCACAGAAACCACAACATGATGAAAGTTTTCTGCATGGAGTTTGTTTGGATATCACAAAGCAGATATTTTAAAACATGAAGTGTCTTTGAATAGTAGAGGAAACCTTTCGGTAGCGTGAAGAAGTATTGGGGTGAAGGAAAGTCTGCAGAAAGGAAATTCTTAAGTGAGATGTTATGACGAATAAAAACTTTGCGGTCCTGTTCTTCGAAGTCCTGTCGATCCAACACTCTTCATTTGTATCGGCACAGTGTCTTTTTTATCATCATGAAGAGGTTATAAACAGATTCAAGTTCAGACCACTGACATTCCTTGTGTGGGGGCGGCGAGTATGGCGATGATGTCCGGACGCTCGATGCGTGTGAGAGCAGAGCACAGAAGGCCCAGTGTGGAGCCCTCCTGCTGGGCCCAGTCAGTCAAGAGAGTGTGGATGGGATCCTGGCCCCGTCCGAAGACGTCCATGCGGTCCTGTTCATAACCGAGCGTAGCAGCCAGCTGCCTCCAGCTCCGACTTCCCCCCTCTGCGAGAACCCGCTCTACCTCTTCTTTCCTGTGAGGAGGAAGATTCACGTAGAGCCGCGTGTCCTGTTTGCTGTCCCGTTTGCTGCCTGCCAAGAATGAAAGAAAATTAATCAGTCTGATGTAAAGTTTGACGTCGAAGAAATGCAAAATACTTCTGCTAGGTATTTTTCTGGTACCTTTGCTGGGCTGGCTGTCCTGCAGGCTGTGAGAGTCCAGGAACACACCACTGTCACTGTGCAATTTCTCTCCTTCCCCGGCATTATTCAGCTCTCCGACTCGTGCCTTCACAAGCGCTTGCTTCTGTTGACAGGACCTCCAGCTGGGAACACATATACACAGAATTTAGCATAGCATCCATACTGCAATAATGACATTTTAAACATTCTATGATGTTTCGTATCTCAAGGTTCTTATTCGAAGAACAAATGCATTTGGACATTGGTCATTTTAGCCTGTCATTCAAAAACATTTCATTACCAAGATATAAAGTAACTATAAAATATTGATCAGGACATTAATGGCCAAATAACGTCTAGCTTCTTACATTGACTTTTATAAGCTTGACAATCTTACCATTTATAGGCGACGTAGACCAAGAGGCCGAGCACAACAGCAGCCAATACAGATACGTAGACCAGAATGTTGTTGCTTCCACCTAAGTCCTGTGGTGTGAGTCGAGGAACCCCGGAGTCTGGAGTTGCGCTGCTTCTGTTATCTGCGTCCTCGCTCATATTCGGCCATCGAGGGAAATCCCGTGGGTCATCCGAACCGGACGGCCGGGACAGGATGTTAAGATCTTTTACTGATGTAAGGGATTAAACAAGTCATTAATTGTTTATAACTGCCTTGTTACACAATGACTAGAAAATTTGATTTTAATATTTGTTACTGTTATTACTACTATAACAGATGATTACTCCCAAATAATCTGAGCTATGCTATCCACATTCATCTTAAACTCTTACTCCCTATCTGCTATTGTCTAATTTGTTCCTACATTTATATCGCCTTAGGAATTTTAACAGTTTTTTTTAATTGACATTCAACTCATTAAACTCATTAGTCATCTATGACATTTGAAGTACCCATGCTAAAGCACTTAAAACACTACCGCTGAGAAAAACACACACTTCCTCCTGCCTTAATCTGAAAGCCACATCTGACATGCATCTGCTGCATGGTTGATTAACACATCATCAATGGGCACCGGACGGCTGACAGACTAAAGCGGCACATCGTAATGCTGAAATGGGATGGAGACTACATGCCCCGCACCCTTCGTCCTGTTATAGATCCTGCTCATCATCCCATACATTGTCACAGAGATTCACTTGTGCTGACCACTCTCTCCCACACACACAGTTACAGTCTGCCCACACAGATCAAACGCTCTCTGTGGCTGATATGACCTCTGCAGGTCGAGTGACCCGACTGGTGACTACACCCTGCCGTGTGGAGGATATGCGACCCACTGGCCAGTTGGTTAACCTCTAAATCTAGGGTTTAACACGCTTGTATAATTAATTTGGACACTAGAGTTGGCGTGAAGATAGAATGTGAGATAGTGAGATTAATGATTTTTTTTTGAAGGAACTAAACATGAAACATGTCTCGTTAAAGTAACCGCAATCTACACAATTGTCTGTGTAAGTTCTAAAACGTAAAAAGGTTTAAAGGGATACTTGAACGCATAGTTTAGACATGAATAAAAAATTCTGCCATCATTTATTCACCCTCTCGTCATTTCAAACCTCTAGTTTTTTTCATCCGAACACAAAAGAAGATATTTTGAACAATGTTGGTAGCCAAACAAAAGGGGAGTTGACTTGCATTGTAAAAATAAAACACATGATTAACTACAATCAAATACCCTGAGCAATAAAAGAGCATCTTCTGAGCAATAGCATCTCTTCTCTAGGTATGGTCTAACACGCAGTAAACCAGTTTGAAAACTTGAATTTTAATTTTTATAAAAATTAAGAAACATGCAGCTGAAACTTAAGGACACTGCAAAACTAAACTTATGGAAGAATTTATCTTCCGATGGATTATGGAGATCTGGTCACCATGCTAGACTGTTGCATTCAAGACCAGGAAGAACATCTAAAGCTAAAGTAAGTGCAGTATTTTGTCACATGCAGTAAAACTTGAGAACTGTGTTTGTTTAAGCACGTTGGCTCTTTCTGGTCGAACACAGGTGTGTGCCACATGTTAATCATGTAACCCCACACATACATACATGGATACATTCCCGTATGTAGCTTTACATGGCAAAATTTTTATACTGCATAGCCTCTTCTTATGCAAGAAAATATATTTTTCTACATATTAGAGATTGTCAATATATTGAATATTTTCTTGTAGAATATTTATTAAATAAAAATTTTCTCATGTATTATTTATTTTACATTACATTATAGTTTCCAGCAATAATTCCCATTAATTTTTGTTTTATAAGCATGAAAATATAGTTGTTAAGAGTTCCTGTAACAATAACAGGACATATTGTTTTTTAGATTCTCATGGAAGTGGAATGTGTAATGTATTCTGGCTTTTATAAAGAGGAATAAATGTGTCCCTTTAACCTTCATCCATCCCCAAAATAAGCAATAAAATATGCAGATTTTACTCACCCATACAGACAGTGTCAGAGTCCGGCTGACAGGCTCTGATCTCCACCTCATCGGCACTACAGCGTGAACAGGGTATGCAGGGTTTCCTGTCGCTTCTCTCTTTTGAGTAGGTCCCCGGTTTGCACTGCTCGCATACTGTATTCCCCAGTGGGCCACAGGGCCGAACCACTCCGCTTCCCTTACCGCAGAGAGAGCAGGCTGCGCATAGGCTGCTCGTGCTGTTGTCATCCCGCCACAGAAAAAAATGCTCACCGCAGTCACATTGGGTATCCTGTGTGGGCGTGCAGTGTGCCAATTCAGGAATGCCCATAGGACAGCGGGCGCACGGACGGCAAGCAGAAAGACCCTCAGAGTTGGAGAATGAAACACCTGTAAGACATTTCCAGTGATGTTTGTCAGTAATAAATACATAAGGGTTGGCAACCATTTAAGCAGGAAACACATTCAGAACTTTATAAAAAAAAAAGGTCTGGATATGCCCACCATCTTGACATGGCTGGCATTTGGTGTCTTCATGACCACAGCTGCTTGCCATGCCAGTGCCCGTAGGACATAAGCTACAACATTCTCCTGTGTTTTTGAACTGCTCACTGGCACAAGCCTCACCGAAAGCCACCTGAAAAAACAAGACATTAATGCAAGATTCAAAGTAACATACCAAAGATAGCAAAGTACAGTTTGTAATTAACAGCTGCATAAAAAAAACTTAAACCAGCTATGTTGTGGTATTATGTATAAGATGTATGCTATAAAAAGCATGGAACATAGCAGTATGACATGCCAAGGATAAGAATGTCCAACAAACATTTCAGATTATTCCAGCAACTTCAACATTTTTCAATTGGGTCAGTTTATATTTTATTAATGCGATCAGTTGTGGCGATGGAGAAAAGAAAATTTTGAGTCAGAGAAGAAAGATTTTTCATATGTGAATATGTGCTGCTTTTTACGGAGGCCTGAAAGAGACATTGTGATAAAAAAAATCAGACTGAAGAGAAAGATATATTTCAAAGCTTCCCCCATAAACAGTTTTTGTTCTCCTTAGAATATATTGTGTTATACTGTTTGCAAGAGAAAGCAAAATGATCTCAGGGGAAATCAAAAATATTCATCTCTCAAATTGCCAGCTTCTTCCGGTGCTTCGTAGCTTTTCCTCTTGACTCAAATTTTTTTACAATTGTGTTATTTTTAGCCTAATCTTCATGATCTTCAACCAGAGAGCTGCATAAAAAAACAAGACCTGTTTGCAATATATACACGGTTTATAAAGATTACAGATAAACAAATACCTGAAAGATTACACTTTCTGGATTCAAGTCAAGAGCTCCTTGAAAATCCTGACCTTTACTTTGAATGATAGCTTGTCATATCCTATAATTTTCAAATTGTTGCAGGGACATTGAGTTCTTTTCCTGTACAACACACGCACACATGCACAACTCTTTATGATTTTGCATTAAACTGATCTCAGGCATTTTAATTGTGCAGTGTTTCCTGTGAGAGCCAGGGGCGAGATTAACTTGTGATTTTCACACCGCAGTTTGAATTGTAATGTATACAGGCATCAACTGAGTGTCAAATACACACAAAACTATCTCCAAATAAAGACAGAAAGTCACAAGAGAATTTTGAAAAGCCTTTTTCATTCATGCCAATCACACATTATGTGTATATGCAGTGTGGTGGGAAGACCACTTTAGTTGGAGACCTCAGGGGAGGGTGTGATGGGGTAGGGCTGGTGTGTGTGTGTGTGTGTGTGTGTCTGTTTGGTTAAGAGAGAAGTCTTTGATGCCCCCCCTCGCCCTGCTCTGCAGGTGTGATAAAGGAGGTCAGTTCAGCGGCATCTTAAACATGCATATGTTTGGGAAAATTGCCCCACACACACCCCCTCTACTTCACAACTGCCCCCTGGGGCTCTGACAAGAGCCAACAGATGCCTGTACATGTAAACCTCCTCAAAAGAGCGAAAGCAAACCCATTCAACCACTCTGATGTCTTTTTGATCTCTCTTAGGACGAGAGCGCATGTGTTAACCTGTCGAGCGAGCACACAAATTTATAAGCTCATAAAAACACAAATACACATTTGTACACACCTGCCCACAGGGTTTTTTCAACCACAACAGACACGCTGAGATAAGATTTGAAATACAGCAATAATGATTTTAATCTGCTATTAAAAATATCTGTTGATTTATAAAATCATTTTAATACATTAGTATATATTTTGACCACAAGATAAATTCGTTTTGTTTTGCTGGTTTTTTACAAATTAATATAAATAAATTAAATGGAAAATTCAAATTTTTTTCTTTCAATTTTTTCCCTTCTTCAATCTTACACGCAAGCTGGGATAGATTTTGTGCTAAAGTTGCGCAAACCCAGATGATATGTTCTCCCAACATGATCTGAGAATGTTTTTAAAGAGAAACTTATGTGCTCCAATGAATCTTTTTCTTTATTTGCTTCCATTGAAAATGGAAGCAAATAATGTTTCCAGATTATTTTATATTTTATGCCTGCTTTGTTTTGGAGATTATTCTTTTTTATAAACAAGATTATATTATAAAATATAATTATAAAACAATAATCATTTATTTGACAAAATAATTCCATTTTAATACAAACATAATTTATATGATAATAAATTATAATATAATTATAAAATATATAATAAATTATATATTTATACATATTATCCAATATTCATTAAAGAAATAATGTTTCAGTTCGATGCATAAATGTCTATTAATTATAAATTATTGATAATATTATGATTACATCCCAAAAAGGAGGACAAATTTAATGCTAAACCACACTTTTGTATCTGATTTATATAAATAAATATGTATATGTTTATGTCTACACAAATGTGATATGTAAGTCTGTTGTAATATACAATAGTTACTTCTGTAAATAGCTCTTCCAATTATTTTTTTTCTTTTAAATCCGTGAAATTTTTTTATGTCTTGTGTTTTTTGTACATGCTGTGTTTTATGTAAAATCCTAACCACAACAAATCCCTTGTGGGTGTAAGCAACTTAGCAAATAAAGCTTATTCTGATTCAGACACAATTCTTAATGGAAAAAGTTAATAAAAGAAATCTCAGCCAGAAAAATGCACTTTAATAGTGTCTCTAGGCTCATTATCCAGGCTTACTGGCACAGCTGGTAGAGGGGGAGAGAGAGAGAGAGAGAGAAAATAAGCGAGAGAGAGCACCAAGAGCTGAGCAGCACCATTGGAATTTTCTTTGTCAGTTTCCTAATATGGTGTTTAATACTTCCCGTACCCACAGTGGGCTGTGGGAGGACCTTCACATCCTCTTTGACAATATTTCACCATCTCATTCGCTCCTAAATCTTGACTAAATTACAAGAACAAAGTGCAGGCAAACGATACATTACATACAAACACACATGTAGAGCAGAAAGGTATTAACTCTGAAGAGTGTTGATCTCTACACACTTTCAGTTTCTGTGATGACTCCATGTAATCCAGAGGGATTAACAACACAGCCACTTCACACAAAACATTTCTTCTATCACAACCCCCAAACACACACACACACACACACACACACACACACACACACACACACACACACACACACACACACACACACACACACACACACACACACACACACACACACACACACACACACACACACACACACACACACACACTATTAACTATCAATTTTATGTTTCTCTTAAATGCAATCCCTTTACTTTTCAATATAGACTTTGTTATCTTTACAATCTAAACATATTTAAAGACATTCGGAACTTTATTGAGGACACATGTGGAATTTTTCTCTTTTTTCGTTTAGGGGAAGCATTGTCTTCTAGGAGAGACAAGCAAGAGAGATCAAGAGATATCTCATTTGCGTTTTTTCTTTTCCTGTGTCTATATATCTGTATAGCTACTGATACACACACACACACGCACGCACGCACGCACGCACGCACGCACGCACACACACACACACACACACACACACACACACACACACACACACACACACACACTTGCTGAAGGATGTGGTCTTCAAAGACAAGGTCTCCTAAAAATGCAGGACACAAATCAACATAATGGCAGCCAATAGTGACTTGGAAAGAAACTTTAATGAAATATCTTCATTGGAGTTCAGCACATTAAGAAAGGTCCACATCTAGGACAACAAAAATGACATATTTTTTATTTCAAGGTCAATTCTTCCTTTAAATGCACTATAAGTGCACATGTGTGTTACCCATGAGTAAGAGTAGTCTGAATGAATGGGGACACAAGCCCCAGGAGGCAACAGTGATTGACCCTTCACCCCCACCAGCCAAACATACAACCCCAGATACCGCTGATGGGACAAAGACCAAGACTTTCTAATCTCAC